>CM069862.1:51022535-51430035 GCA_036172795.1 Pelodytes ibericus
GCCTTCATTTGAGCTATAACATTATAGTGTGGAAAAGATTGCAGGAAGTTGTCATGTATTGGATACACCATGATATCCCCCACTTCCCACAACCTGTGGTAAATGGTTTTTAAATGGTGTAGTGATGTTATTGCCATGCTATTTGTATTTGTCTAAATATAAGGTGTGTATTACCTCTGTTTGTGGATACTTCTTACTATCTCATCTTAATGGTTCTCATGGATTACCTCCCAATGTAAAAAAAATTCACTATGTGAAAAATACCTTTCTTTTTGTACCAGGCAAGTTCACAATTAGGGATACTCACTAAAAGGTGAGTTGCAAGTGAATTGAGGTGAGTTGAACATTTCAACTCACCAATTAAGCTATACATTGTGCAGGGATAAAGCTGTGAGTTCCCCCTGCTAAACAAACTTATCGGGATTGTTCCTGCACAATGTATAACTAAACTGGTGAAATTAAATGTGCATCTCACCTCAACTCTGTCCAAAACATGACACAGAAAACAATAAACCTGATGTTTACTCTGACGTGCATGTCTCTTTCCAATGGTAAAAATGCATGTTGGACCCATTGGTGTCGTAGTTAAAAGCAACTAATCTCCACCTCACGTTTAATGAATAGCTCCACCTATGTTTTTCCCTAACTTATTGTACGTCAAAATAAGAGAGTGCATCTGCAAGGTAGAGTCGCATTATGCCAGTGACAACATTTCAGGGTATTTTGTTGGAGATCCTTAAAGTGAAAGCAGTAGGAGAGAGCCAAAACTTTAATCATGATCACAGTACTTAAATGTGTATATACCTTATTGAAATCTAATTTTACCATAGAGCATTGCCATAATTACCATTGGAGATTAATATTAGTCACTAGTTTAGCTTGATTTCCATTATAAAGATATTTAATACCTTAATGTTTCATATTCTTTGCAGTATACATTTATATTGTATAACTTTTATTATTATTATTAGAAGGTGATTTATGTCTCTTTGCAGTACATGTTCTGATTGGGATAGTATTAAGTGCAGAATCATATCTAAAAATAACTACTCAACAGTTACTTGCTTTCCCCATTTTATGAATATTCATTTAAATATGTAAAACCAACATGAGTGGTGTTTATATGTAAATTATTTTGTAAAGCTAACCTGTCTACAGAACTTTAAATGCCTATTCATCCATGCGCAACAGGTACTGTAGTCAGTCTCCAGTATCCCACACACCAGACACTTTCATCTTCACAGCGGGATTTCTGTCCTAATTCCCGCCGTCCTTCAGAGCCCGACCTTAAAGCTTGGTGGGAAACCAGGATTACATCCCAAAAGAGGGACAGTTGGGAGTTATGAAGTTTTCACTGGTATATAAACATAATACACTAAAGTAATTGGTTGTTCGAGTTTTGCATCATAAAAATTCATCTCTGTTAGCATTCTGTCTCCATTTATAGATCTATGATACAGTATAATTTACATAATTATATATATCACCAAGCATGTTATAGATATTATAGGACAAGAAATGTCTGTATATTAAATGGACATTTAAGTTCAGGAAAATTGGAAACAAGTCAAGTTGACAATATGTCAGCCTTAAATATTGATCAATGTCAAATCTATGAAAATGTTTGTATAAAACTATAGATGGTTTATGTTACATTCAGATACATTTGACAAAATATATGTCTGGCGTTAAAGATGAAAACAGTGTGAAACATTACTTTAACAATCATTCAGTAAGCAGGCACACACACACACTATTTAGAGCAAATTATGTGTCTATTCAGTTCCATATTGGCTACATCTTGCAAATGTACTATTGCACAATTATGATGATGATAAGTTACTTTGCATTTGAAATGCCACACAAACAGTGACAATGAATACAAGATTTGCATGAGAGACATGACTAGCCAATAATTAGTATTCACCACACATAGTGTGATTATACATATATAAAATTTATTTTTGACAAGTTCAGAGAGTACTAGGAAAACAAAAAGTGCAGATGCCACTGCAGACACAATGAAAAAAAATTACATTTGTGGTTACTTTATTTAAAGTTAATTTTAAATTTGTTGGGGAATATTTGAGCAATGGGGTTTCTACTGGGGTCTTTACTTGACCTCTGTTCCTACTGGCTACCAGGGCCCTGGGATGCTAAATCTAATCTGGCTAACACTAAGACCCCTTGTGAATGAGCAAGGGAACACATTTAAGATATGTCTAACTTTGTGTTTGGCTTTGTCTAATAACACTTTAAGGTATGCAGGGAGAGTTACCTAACCTTTTGTTTCTCACACTACAAACTGTCAAATATGGGGCAATTAAGAATTCAGTAAACAGAGAGTAATACAATTCAGAGGATATAGGACATGAAAGGAGATAGAAGAATTAAATTAATAAATGTATTACATTTCTTTCTTCTCCATCCAGTACTTCTCCTGTACAATGATGATCACAGTAACAGTACCATCAACACATCTACAAGGGTTTAGGATTTGGTTTTGTAGCTTAGTTGTGGCAATATTTTGGATGTTAGAAATAACTTCTGAATTTGGGTCTCTCTCTATTTAAATATCTTAATATATTCTATCTATCTTTGCAATGAAATTGACCCATTTTATTCACACTACAGGTATTGGCTGCATCATCTACCTCCCTTGTTTACCGATTGCATTAACATTTAAAAATGAATTACACCTCTAGCTATCAATGTACATTACCCACATGGGTAAAGACCAGAGTGAATTATTAGAGGGAATTCCTATTTTCCCTTGCTTACATGTCATTATTCCCTAGCTGGCCGATTGTCTTGTATTGCTTGAATTTGATTAATCTGACACTTGTACCTTCTCACAATTAAAAATGAAAAATTAGTCAAATGTAAAATAATTCAAATGTGTTGCTAATTCATGGCACCCTGATGAGAGTCAGTCAAGTTACAAGAAATTATACATGCCAAATGCTGGCAAGCTGAACGAACATGCTGACTCTCCATTTTCAAGATATTATTAGGATTCATTTCTACATTCTCTGAACAGATTTAACTTGTCAAACACTAGTGGAGGGCACAAAATGGATTCCACTCTACATCACATTATAGTGTAAAGTGTGTAGGACCTTCACACACAAAAGCGGTGACTGAGGTATCAGCCTCAGGAACACTGATCAGTGTGCACAGTGATAATGGCGTGCGACCCCAAGATTGTAACACTTGTGAGCCACACAATACATATAAGAGCGAGGAAAGGAGCATTGTTCGCTACTCTGCAACAATATGCAGGCCTCACTGGCAGAGACCTGCTGCTGAAACTGATTAGAAGCTAACGCTGGAAAGGAGCAAGGGGATATGAAGCTATATCCCTTTGCTTGAGCCCTGCACGTGGCAGTTATTGTGCTCAAATGTGCAGGCAAGTCCCATAGCTCACCTGGGAAGCACTCATTCAGATGGCCAAGGGAGATGCGATCCCCTGGACAAACTCAGAACCTCAAAAAAGTAGAGAAGGGGGGCTAAAACTGGATTTATAAAATATAAATAAAAACACAACAAAATCTTCCTGGCTGAGCAACATAGTTTGCTGCTAACAGCAAACCTCCTGATGCCTAGCCCACCAAAAGATCTTTCATGATGTTGGCTAGGAATTATAGGTAGAGTAGTTCACAGCAGCATCATTCAGGTTCAATATACTCAAAGTATACATTGTTCTACTGTATACAATCTCAGTGTTTAGCACAGTATATATTTATGTGAGTTATCTATGGCTCTGTCTCAAAGGGCATACTTGTTAAGGTTAGTATTTTTTTTATTGATATAGTCAATATGTATCCCAGCATTCAAGCTTGGAAAAGTAACTACACTTGGTACTGGCCCCAATAAACACTGGTAGATTTACCCTACAACAGAACCTCATTCCTTGTTTTTTATAGATCAAAGTGACATTTTGAGTTGCCATTGCACAATCCATGTATTTTATTTTTATGGTAGCAAGTTGACTAATAGTGAACTTATAAGTGATCACAAAATGAACTACAAAAATCAGAGATTAGTACCTGATTTGAAAAACTCAGCTGCCCATCTTTCCAACTCAACTATTAAAGAATGGTTTGGCATTTCACAAATCTAATAATGAGGACAACATAGCTGAGTTGGAAATATGATGACGTATTTTGCAAGCATATGATGCATGATTTTTGCAATTCAATTGCTAGTGGTTAGGGAAAAGATCCCCATATTTCCAACATGTATTTAGAAATTAAAAATATAATTTTACATCTACTCACATAAACCACATTGTAAGAAAATGGCATTTCTTGTAGCTTTCTTGGTTTACTAAAAATGTTATGAATTGAAATTGAATTGTTCTTTTTAATTATATATAGAAGAAATAATAAACTATTTCTTCTATAATGTAATATAATTAAATATACACATACTAATAAGATGTTGTTCCTTTGCACAGAACACCTGGATTTAAAAAAAAAGGCTGGTGGTTAGAATTATGGAATAAATTAAATCATTACTTGATGTCAGATAAAATAATAATCTAATAATGTTTACCATTACATATTTTAAACATGAGCAGTTCTGAATACTATGTATGTAAATACCATATTGGGGGTAATTATGATATTGTGGACATTTGCTGGTTAAATGCACTTAGAAGAATATCATTTGGCCATGGGGAATTGTCACAGCATTAAAATTACAGTGGGTGTAGAACTAGTTAGTTTTCAATATATTCCCCTCATGAATAATTATCAGCAGGCATATCCTAAAGCAAGTACAAGCTGTCACTTTACCAAAATATTCAATCATTAAAAAAATGCAGAAATTCAAATAATCACACATAGAATAGAGCAAGCAGACACATAAATATGCAAATGTAGGATACAATGATGTAAAAATATAGGGTTTTATTCTCTTTACCACAATTCTATTCATGTGAGGTTAAATAATCCACTTACTGAGTGCAATTGTTTTTAAAGGAATATTAGTATTAAGTGGTTTACATTAGCCAGTGGTCAATCACCAATAATACACTGTTTTGTAGAATCATCACTATCACCATCTGAGGAAGCTTTTTCAAGCACGGGTTCGATCCCAATCCAATGATGTAATATTTTGCAGCAGTTTTGGAGATTACAATGGGGTTCTTTTGGTGCGTATTTGATGAGACTGTTGGTTCCTCTCAAAAAGCAGTAATTCTTTAAGATCACCAACCAATACATTCAACTTGCAATGTTAGGAGACGCAGAGACTTACCTCATAAAATGATCTTGTGTGGTGATCATCTCCATCACAGCAACATAAATATTATCATGAGAGGAACACAGAGTGTGACCGTCTTCGTGCTAGACTACGGGGATGGTGGCGGGTTGTCAGTATCGAGATCTATTTTTCTAAAATCATATTACTGGCAATAGTAACATCTTTTTGAGAAAGAAAATATAAATACCAAATGCTAGCTCCCGGGCTGCAGCTACTGCTAGAGAGCATTGTATTATTCGTAAACCCTAAAGTGGATGCCGGGGCTTGAATCCTCCATGTAGTGCTCAGTTAGCATGATAATTCAGATAATAAAGTAAATGTATTTAGCACTCAGGCATTTCCAAGTAAATGTTTGATTTCCATGAGTAACACATCAGTGAGTAGCAGGAAATATGCAGTATGGGCACATGGTGGGAACCAGCACATTTCCTATTACTCAATGGCATGTTACTCAAGGAAGAAGAGCATTTACTGTTTGTTTATTGGTCTGGGAAGCAAATGTACTCACCGATGCCTGACAGTCTCCACTATTCTAATGTGTCCACCAGTAGAATTGAAATGATCCCACTGATATAATGAAAAGTGTAGAAGAGCTGAAAGTAATGCCTTAAATAAGTAAATGGGGGAAAGAATGTGCATGTGAACTAGAGCAACATTTTTAACAAGATGCGTAAACAAGTACATTGTCTGACTTTATTAGAAACTTATCAAGTTATAAACAGATGGTACTTGATTCTTAATGAGCTGTCTAGTACATATCAAGGTGTGTTGTCTCTGTTCTGGAAGGTGAAGTCAAAAGTGGGGAACTTATATCAATATTTGGTAGAAATGTGAACATATGAAACAATGGTCTAATTATATATACAAATATTACAAATATTAGATTGTCTAAGAAGTCAGAAGTAGCTTTGCTTCAGTTAAACTGGCCCTCGATGGCTCGGAAAGATGCAAACTTTATCACCCATTGTTTAACATTATGTAAAAATAATAACTTGAAATTGGAAACAACAGGGCAGTCTATCTTGAGAGTTAGCCAGGAACAAAGTCCTGTTACAAATTAAGATGGAGAGAGATGTAAGTTGGAACTATTTGGATTCTCCAAAAAGGTTTGACATGTAAGATAGATTGTTAAAAAATATTGACATTTATACAAAAAATAATAATAATCATATATTTGTTTGTGTTGGAAATCACCTGAATGTATGAATTGATTCTGACTTTGACAAAGTCAAGATCCCACCCTATCTTTGCTCCACAAATAAAACCAAACATGTGTCAATGTAATGTCATGTACATGTTGTGTATTGTAACACAATCAGATTAGTATTTATATCTTTCCTTTGTATAAGCAATAGTTATCATTTAATAAGTGTGATTATGATCTTTGGTTTGGATAAAAATAATAAAAAGAGTTTGAAATCATAAAATAATTGAAATGATCCACTATCTCATCTTGACCGTCTAAGTGTTTCCGTTTTGTGTTTGTTATGTAATCGTAAAACCAACACACTTATTGTAACAGAATTGCCTTTACCTCACAGGTGTACTTCCCCCTTCCTGGTTGTGCCCTTCTCCATTGGTGCATTTGATTGGCTGTATAGATTTACTCTTTAAAATAATTTAGCTGCTGTGAAAATTGTGAATCAGAAGTAAATTTCATCAAGATTCAACTCACTGTTCATACAAGAAATAAGAATAGCAATACAAATTACAATATTTACCACATATAATGCATTCAATATTGTTTCAAATAAATGCGTAATTCCTTTTAGTGCACACAATCTCATAGTGCATTCAAACAGCACAACATGCTAGTGTACATAATGCTTTCCTGTGGGTAAATATTAACAGTAACAAATGGGGTTATTTAGAAAAAGTAAATCCTGGAGCAAAGTTCTAAAAGTAGAGCAAACAACAGGAACATTGGTTTCCATTGTGACTGCACCATTTTTACAACTGTATAGAAACCCCCCTCTTTAAACCCCCCTCAAGCCTACTTTTATTTAATTTTTATTTATTTAAACTATTAATATAATTAGAAATAAATGAAATGCATTAACCCCATATATTATAAGATAGAACACATGTTTTCCATTATTTGTTGTATTTATCTATTTTTATAACTATTTATACTTATTATTGGGGTGTTATTTGGTAATAACAATAACATTTATTTTTATTTCCAAATCTGTGGAAAAAAAAACCTGAAAGATTATAGTTGTCTATATACCTATATGATAACGATATAGATTGTCAGGGCTGTAGATGTGTTAATTTCTACTTTCATTGTATGACATATATGACATATATTATTTAGATTTGTTTAATATGTTAAAAGTTTGTTACAACTAGAAATGGTAAAATTATAAAAGTGCAGTTATATATAAACCACCAACGTGTTTATTTATGAATGGTATATTGATATATTCTCTCATTGTAAAAATACAGTCATCTAAACATTTAACGGAAAAAAAAACAATTAAAAATATTACAAAATAAATTATATAATTTCTTTTAAATATTGAGATGGGGATACATTACATTACCCTATTCACCACTTCCACAATGATCACTAGCCACATTGGGGGCGAACTGGTGAGCTAGTTTCATAGATCACTGCTTTATTTCCAAAATAATTTATTTTTTATAAATTCAAGAAAAATGTTGTATAGGTGTAGTCATCAAATAAAGTGCACATTTGAGAAGATGCATTACGGTAAGGATGACATTTACTTGAGAAATGCCAATTATCTGAGTCGGCTTCAATGCTTCATTTGAAACTTGGGTTAGCACATAAATCAGCTGAATTTCAAATGTTCTGCAGAATCACGTGGCATAATTTGTTACACTTTAAAGAAAGCTGAAATAACAGGAAGTTCCACCATATGTAAAACAGTACATGGTGCTTTTGTATCTTGGATCACCAAGCAGCAATATCTATTATGGCAGATCAAATTCACTATAGCAGAAGGGAATGAGGACAGTGAATTTGAGCAAAATGAAATGAAATTATGGAAAATGCGCATCCATTTTAATACGCAGCATGATTTGCAAAGATATCGCATTTTGTACTGAACCACAAATCATTTCAGCAGATCGACTTGGGATTCAGATATTGCATTAAGTTAATTTCATGTGTTTGGTTTCAGAATGAAAATGAAGTAGAATGGGTATAACGATTACATAGACATCTTTTTTTTTTTTTTTTTTTAAAGCACAGATCATAGAACTTGATACATGAAGATGTATGTTGCAACATTCGGTCAAACAATATCCATTTTAACAGAAAAATTAATACCTTAACATTTGAGGAAAGGGATTTAGAGGTAATTATTTCAGAGGATTTAAAGGTGGGCAGGCAATGTAAGAGAGCAGCAGGACATTCTTGCAGAATGCTTGGTTGCATAGAGAGAGGTATAAGCAGTAGAAAGAGTACAGAGTACTGGTGAGATCTCTAGAAGGATATAGATACATTGGAGAGATTTCAGAGAAGGGCTACTAAACTGATTCATTGAATGTAGGATAAAACTTACCAGGAAAGGTTAAAGGATCTTAACATAGCTTTGATGAAAGATGAGACAGAAAGGATTTGAAAGAAACATTACAATACAACTCAGCAAAGGAGAAGAGTATATTTAACTAGAGGACTTAAAATAGAGGAGAAAGGGTTTAAAAGTAATATCAGGAAGTATTACTTTGCTAAGTGGGTAGTGGATGTATGGCATAGATTTCCATCAGAAGTGGTAGTGGTTAATACAGTGAAGGAGTTGAAGCATGCATGGGATAGGCATAAGGCTATCATAGATAGAAGACAAAGTCAGGGACTGGAGGAAAGATGTAACAGGGGGATTTGATAGAAACATTTAAATACATAAAGGAAATCAACACAGTAAAGGAAGAGAGTATATTTAAAAGAAGAAAAACTACCACAACTAGAGGACATAATCTTAAATTAGAAGGGCAAAGATTTAAAAGTAATATCAGGAAGTATTACTTTACTGAGAGAGAAGTGGATGTATGGAATAGCCTTCCAGTTATCCTAGATATAAGATAGGGAACTGGGGAAGTATTTAGAAAATTGGGCTGACTAGATGTACCGAATGGTACATAACATTCTATGTTTTTATTTTCGCTAAATGGCAAAAAGAAAAAATGTACCATTTGAGAATCAGGGAAGAGAATAACAATTTGCAGGTGAAAGGACAGCTAATTTTTGGATGATGTCTAGTGATCTGGGCAAAATAATTGAATTGCATCCGAGGTTGGTCCAGCAAGCATTATTCAGTCATTGCACATGATTCATGTACTGAACACTTGACAAACCTACAGAAGAACAAAATCACTAGAGACAACAGGGTAATAAAAAGACATGCAGGTTAATGTTGGTATCATGTATTGAAGATGAGGTACAAGTTGGAACTAGTACTAGACAAAAGTTATTTTGTATTTAAAAAGTAAAATAAACAGAAAAAAGAAACCGACCAGTTTCATTGTTTTTTTTTTTTTCTTCAACTGTTATAAATCTCCTAAAGGATTTCATGTAAAGTGTAACTTAGCAAATGTTGTTGCTAAAGCAACAGCCCTGTTTATCGCCCCAAGTGTTCCTTCTTGTGTTACAGTACAGCACACAAAGCAGGCTGAACTCGCACCCCACTATATACTTCTACAGAGGTTGATTCCACAATAATGGCTAATTACAACACTTTCTTAGACAAGAACATATACTCCCTTTTACTGATGCCACTGAATTTAGAGGCATATGTGAAATTATTTTAAATGAAAAAAACTACAGGAGAACTTTAAAGTATTTTAAAGTACAAAATAAGTGCATGTGATATATTTTAAACCATGCAGAAAATATAAAAAATAAGCTAGGGGGAAATACTCCTTTAAACTTCAAGTTAACCTAACCTGTGTATTATATGATTATAGTTTGCATTGCCACCCTGCCTTCTGAGAGAGGTGTGCATACATTTAATTAATATGTATATGTGCACTAAAGTGGTTCTTAAAGATACACTCAATGCCATAAGCAATATCTTAGCAAAGCATGTCTAACAATTAAGCATCATTACAGCTAGTAGTTTGTAGATCCAAGGAGAAATTCTCCTTCCTTTTTGAAGTCAAGAAGGTCATTATTGTTTATTTTTAAAGCTAGATTGATAAATTCAGTGATTTTTTTTAGGTTTATTATGGATCAATAGCAACAATGAGGGGAACTGTTGTATATTTTTTTTTTTCAACTTAAAATTGCCATGGAACTATGTCAACTTTTTTTTTTTTTTTTTTTAACTAAAGCTTCAATGAATGATATCTTAAATATTCGAGAGCTATTATGCCAATGGTCCGCTCCTCTGTATGATCTTGCTTATTTATCTCTAGTTCCCATAGATACGAGGGGATTCTTGTCACTATATGTAACAGATACTGTTGTCACAGATTTACAATTTTTAAAGTAAAAAAATGACAGTTGTCCATCAGTTATTACAATCAATGGAAATCCTTACATAATTATCAAACTGAATATACCCAGAGCTGTGCATATCTTTTACTACTTTAGATTCCCAATCTGAACACATTGTAAGTATCTGGTGGCTTCTGACATTTCAGTTTGGCATTTCTTAAGAATTAAGGTGATTTGTGAAATATCATTACAAAGCTTACCAAATGCCCTTTTTAATCTGCTTCCACTATTTCATTTTCAATAACACTTTGTTTGGCACAGGCCATGCATGATGTGAAATTCCAATGTAATAATTAATTTGGAATAAAGGATTTCATGAAATATCATCTTTGAACGAAATATCATATCATACATGTCTCATACTATGATGTATCCCTCTAGTTGACTTTTTTTTTGTGAGGAAGTACTTTTGGACATACCAATAATTGTTCTCTTTCTTATTTATTTATATATATATATATATATATATATATATATATATATATATATATATATATATATATTACTCACACACACATATATATATATATAAATGTCCAAAGAAGGTGCACTCAGCTTTCAGAAATATCATTAGCCCCGGTGCTGTGCAGCTCAAGATACATACAAGTCCAAAAGGATAGAAAAAACAAGACTGGGTCTTGATAAAGGTCCGAGGTTCGGACCGAAACGTCAATTAAGTTGTGTATTCTTACATTGCAACCTCATGAATATCGACTAAAGCATTTTCAAATTGTTTCACAAAGACCTGTGAGTGCGTGTTTTTTCTATCCTTTTGGACTTGTATGAATATGTATATATATGACAACAACAAATATTCATTGGTTTTCTACAGACATATAATGGTCTCAGCGTGTCTTTTACAATAATTATTTATACTATAGGTGTTAGAGTGTCTCACATTAACCAATGAAGGTATCTACTAAAGTAAAATGTCAAGAAAGAAAAAGGCTACTTCAAAAGTTATGAATTTAAAAGCTCATGAAGCAAACCCTAACAGATACTACTTTATTACAATGCAAAACAAAATATAACATGCAATATTTTCAAAACGGCATTTCAGTGTACAAATAAGTCCCTTATGGTGAAACACATCTCCCACTAATAGGCTGTGTCACTTTGCATTGACCAATACAGATGGATAAAAAACATGAATGCTGGAGTGTAGCATTTTGTTTTATGTTGCAGAAGAAGGATGATTCAACTACATTAGTGCTCACAAGGCTCCTACCTTTCATTTATTTCTTTAACTCATTTGGCTATACATGGCAAAGTATTATTTTTTATGACTTTGGAATACTTTACAACATAAAATGACATTTCAATCAGTCTCTTTCTCCAGTTATATCACACCTCCTTGAGTGCACTGCTCAGGGGTGTTATCCATTGACAACAAGTACAATCATATAAGCACATAGTGGTGTTGCTATGAATACAGTGTGATGGGAGATGTGTGGCATCCATTTTGTTTGAGTAAAAATATTTGATAGCATTAAAAATATGATTGATAAGAGCAGTGGGATCCAACCTGAAACTACTGATAAGTATCTTTAATATATTTGAATAGATTATTTGAATAACTCATTGGTTGTTTTTGCATTAAAAAGCTGTAACATTGTTATTATTCAGGTGATTTCTGTTACTTTCTTTTTTTCCTATCATTAACAATAACATAAATAAACAACAAATATTACAGTGTTTAACAATACTCACTAATATAACTGTGGCATTAATACTTATATGTGAAGTCTAATTTCCAAAATAAAACGTAACACCCAAAAAAAAATTATTGATCAAGGTTTAGCAGGCAGAAAAACAAATAAAAACAAAAGCCAAATGAAAGTTTAATATCAGACAATGGCTTTGCCAGGAAATATATATTTTTTAGAAATATTTGTTTCAATGCTATGTAACTTTTGATTTTGGTGTATACACATTTACTACTGATGTCATCTTCCTAATTTTCTCATTAACTATATTTCTTCTTCACATGTTATCTTTGCCAATAAAGCCATTGGCCTATAGTAGTCATTGCAAGACAGTCAGGAACATAAGGGATCTTACTTCACTTGTAAATCTCATGTGTTTTCTCATTTACCTGCATTTTGACCACACATAACACAGTGATGTGTAACTACTAAGATAAATTGGAAATAATTTAGCAATTTAATATTAGTAAATGTCAGCTAACTAATGAACATTTTTTTATCTAAAGTGCGCAACACCCATAGATTATTCAGAAAAATATTATTTCATCTTCACTTGCTTTTAATATGAAGATTCTATGGATATTTTTATATACAGGTTAATTGTACCATCAGTTGTATATTACAAATGTTTGATGTAGCAGAGTTTAAATGTGCCACAAGATGGCACTTTTTTATTCATATGTTCTCAACATTTTCATAATTTAAGATACATTCAGTGTACTTTTTTACAGATTCATTTTTACAATGTTTTTCTGTTTTGTCCATTTCAAAATACTGTATATTTAAGAAAGGCAATTTATAACCAGTTGTTTTATGATTTTATATTGTATTCATTTTTAAATATTTATATATAAAATTATAAAGTCATGTACCTATGTTTCCAATATATATATTCACATGTATATATTAATATATGTGGCTGAATAGTGTAAAGGTTAAGACCACCACTTCTATGATAAACTACCTATAATGCTAGATCCCGATAGAGTGAACTGGCATAGGAGTCAGCTGCCCTAATTTTGGAAATGCTTGGCTGCAAGACAAAGGAGGAAAAGAAAAAGGAGGTTGGAGGCTAAGAAACAACTTGGAGAGAAATTAGTCAGCTAGGAGAAATACAGACAAGTGTAGAGATTAAGTATTGGTACTATTTAAAGTTTACAGTTTATTTTGCAATTCAGTTTGATGCAGCCATTCTGTAAAAATCATAATTTTATTATTTATTTGAGTGAGACCAAGAGTGATTCTACTACACAGGCTTGAAATTTGATTAATAATATTTACACGCTGTCAGCGGCATGGTTGCCAGTTCTGGCTGGAGTCCAGATGCAAGGGCTGGAGCAGGTGTGATACCCTGTGCAGGGTGACCACTCTCCCCCAAGGGTGGAGCCCCAGGCTTTGAGCGGCCACAATTAGGGTTTTGCGGTCTTCTTTTGGGCATCTTGTCAAACAGGAACAAACGGGCAATCAGAAAACGTAGTCGGGGTCACAAGCCAAAAGGTCAGGACTGGAGAAGGACGGAGAAGTCAGGGTACAGGCCAAATCGATAACAGTGGATCAGGGAACAAAACAATAACACCAGCAAAAGACAGGCAGGCAAAATGTTCCAGCAAAGAGTGCTGGGAGGAGGGGGTTTAAATAACAAGGAAGTTAATGAAGGACAGGGAACACCTGGGCGGAATTAAGTATGGGCAGGAGCTAGACAGACACAAAGCAGTACTGAAAACCAAGCCCTCTGGTGGAGCACGGAACAGACACAGGCACCAGAAACACAGCGGTCCAGGGTTCAATCCCAGCAATGGTTACACACGCCTTCTATGTTGTGTATTTGCTGTTTAACCTCTTAGTGACAAGACATTTTCACCTTGACTTTCCCTTGGTGACAATGGCTGTTTTGACATTTCTAGGGTGTTTGTGTTTAGCTGTAATTTTTTTCTTTCTCACATACAGTACCCACACAAATTATATGTTGTTTTTATCGTCATAAGAAGGGCTTTCATTAGATACCATTATGTTCATGTTATCATAAAATATGATGAAAAATTTAAAAAAACACACTTTTTCTAACTTTGACCTGAAATATAATTTACACAAATAAAATCATTAAAAAAGACCCCGTCTAAATAGTTTCTAAATGTTCTCCCGAGTTCAAAAATATGCATGTTTCCATATTTTTCGGTATTTTTTTGCAAGTTATGGGGCAAAAACCAAAAATAGTGTTTTTTGGTTTTTTCCTATATTGATCTTTTGACCCCAAACCGAACCCAAAATTTAACCCTAACACTAAATTTAACCCCAACTCTAATCCTTATTATATCCCTTAATATGTTTTAACTTTAATTTAATTTTAACCCTATCCCTTATGCTAAAAAATATTTAATTTTAACCCTATAGGCTAATATAGCTAAATAACCTGTTTTTAATTAATTAAATATTTATTTTAAATATTTCCCATTGCAATGCTACTAAACTACCACTAGGGGTAGTCAAGTAGCATATTCAGAGCGACGGAAGTGAAGTTACTTTCACTTCCGAAGCTCAGACCGGCAGAGGACTTAGCCATATTGACGGAGCAGCATGCTCCGTCAATATGGCTCCCCACGATCGCTCCGTGGGGCGATCGTGGGGGTCCCGAAATATAAATTTCGGTGCTGGCTATTGCCTCGATGTCGAGGCAATAGACCAGCACTGTTAAAGCGGTTTTCGCGATCGTTGATCGCAAAAACCGCTTCATTCACTGCAGGACGTGCCAGGCACGTCCTTTGTCGTTAAGGGAGTTTCTCCCAGGACGTGCCTGGCACGTCCTTTGTCGGCAAGGGGTTAAAGAGTAGATAGAGGTGTTGCTTGAACAGTCATAGGAAGAAGAAAGTACACCCTCTTCGGATTCTATGGTTTTACATAGCAGGTCATGATAACAATCAACTGTTACTTAGCAGTTCTTAAAATTGGGTAAATTCTACCTCAGAAGAACCATTATACATGCCATGTGGCATGCCATTTATTTAACAAATATAAAACCAAAGTGGAGAAACCAAGTGTGAAAACGAAATACACCCTGCTTCCATATGAATTAGGAGGCAAAGTAGCAGCTAATGAAATGACCTTGATTAATTGATCATCAGTAAGTGTGAGTACCTCTATAAAAGCTGAAGTTTTAGCAGTTTCATGCTCTGGAAAATTTAGGTTTGTCTTAACAGCATGTGAAGGAGGAAATACATCAGCAATGATCTTAGAGAAGCAACTGTTGCGGCCCATCAAAGTCCATCATTCTACAGTGGGAAAGATGACTCAAAAGTGGAAAACATTCAAAACAGTTGCCAATTTTAGCAAAAATGGATGTCTGAGCAAATTCACCCCAATGAAAAACCATGCAAAGCTCAGAGAAATTGTAAAAAAAAACCCTAAGAATTATATCTCAGACTCTATAGGCTTCAGTTAGTATGTTAAAGTTCATGACAGTACAATTACAAAAGACTGATCAAGTATGGTTTGTTCGAAAGGGTTGGTAGTAGAAAACCTTTTCTTTCCAAAATGAACATGGCAGCATGGTTGCATCTGAACGAACCACAAGACTTCTGATACAATGTCTGTTGGATAGACAAGACCACAGTGGAGATGTTTGGCAATAATGCACAGTGACACATTAGGCGAAAACCAAACACATCATGTCACACATACACCTTATACCAGCTGTCAAGCACAGTGGTGGAGGGGAGATGATTTGGACTTGATAGCAGCCACAGGACCAGGATACCATGCAATCATTGAGTCGAACTCCATGAACTCCTCAGTATACCAAAGTATTGTAGAGTCAAATGTGAGGTCATCTGTCCAACAGGTAAAACTTGGCCTGAAATGCACTCATGCAACTGGACAATGATCCCAAGCACACCAGCAAATCCACAACAAAATGACTGAAAAATAAAAAGATTCCAGGTGTTGCAATGGCATTTTCAAAGTCCAGACCTCGACCTGATTGAAATTATGTGGCGGACCTGAGACCTATGCATAAACAAATGCCAGCAAACCTCAATGAACTGAAGCAACATTGTAAAAGAGAGTGGCACACATTCCTCAACAACCATGTAAGAGACTGATGTCTTATGTTTTCCATGATGGTCTCAATTGATGCAACTGGAGGAAGGGGGTCTATTTATTTTCTTTAGTTCTGCAACTGCCAATGTCTGCTTTTCTTTTTCTTTTTTTTACCACAGAAGACAGGGAACTAAGTCTTTGCTAGTGCCCTGCTAGTTCAGAACTCTGCTTGATAAAAACGGAAATTCCAGTCAAATGAATGGGAATAATTAAACCCAAAACACAATCTTTCACACAGCTATGGAGACTGGCCGTTTCTCATTAGGTGCAAAACCTTATCAATTTCAAATGTCATCTAACTGTAAGTATGTTGTATTTAAAGCAACACAAAATTTAAAGCATGCATTTTACTATTTGAAACTTCTTAAATATGCATTAATGTTTGGAGGATGCATTTTGGTATCAGACCTTCCATTTAAGTATTTTTTTTAAATCATCCAAATCCCTTGGAATTGTCAGTAAAACACCTGTTAAAACTATTGGTAAGTGAGAAAAATCTATTTCATACTCACACGTATTTACCCCAAACTGTTTTTAATTTGTTTTTAAGGAGTACAAAGGGTAAACATAATTTATGACATAGTTAAGTGCTACTGTAGGATTTGGCATTACATACAAACATTTAGGTAGTAATTTATCTAATGAACAACAATATAGGCTGTATACATCAGCCTGTTTACATATCTATATATATATATATATATATATATATATATATATATATATATATATATATATATATATATATATACACACACACACACACACACAGCTACATCACAGTAAAAGTGATATATTTTCTATATATATTTTATAAATATATATAAATATATTTTATAACCAACACTGACACCTGCCCTCATCAGACTCAAATTAGGCTAGTCAATTAAAGGTGAATTGTGGTGAGTTGAAGTGAGATGAAAATTTCATCTCACCAATTAACTATATATTGTGCAGGGACAGAGCTGGTGAGTTTACTTCGAGGGAGAACTAACCAGGCTTGATCTGCTCAATGTAAGCTGAATTGGTGAGATGAAATGTTCAACTCACCTGCTATTCACCTCAGCTCACCTTTTTAGTGCACAGCCCCATAAGTCATTTTTAAAAACCCAGTTGCTGTAGCATTGTAAATACAAATGTGCAAAAAGGTAAGCACTCACAGGATTTTTCAAATATCAAGTGGTTTACTCACACCTAATCAATGTTTCTGTCTCGCTAAAATATTGGACTCTTAGCGAAACTGAAATATCGATTTATGTGTAAATAAACAACTTGACATTTTTTGAAATTTCGTGAATGTATGTATATCTGTAAGCCTCAAGTACATCCCACCATCCTTCCATAGAAAACAATGTAAATATACAGGACTATTCAGATCAGAACTGGACATCTAGCGACCGTAATCGACTTTGGTCTGATCCAACCGAATGGAGACTTTCTACCACTACTCCATTAGTGCACACACCTCCAAGGCTTGTAATGGAACTCATGAGGAGAGTGAAGAGGGTAATGGAGATAGCGCTACTGGGGAGGGAAAATGATAGAAAAATATCCCAAAAAAAAATGGATTTTTATTTTTATTTACATTGCCTTGACAGCTGTATTTTCAGACTGTGATCACATTATACGAATATCTTATTGATGGTATTTTATCTTTTTGAACTGCTTGCAAAGTCCCCAAATCGTGATCCATTTTAATAGAGCCTCTCTACTTAAGTCGAAATAATACTGCTGCCTTTGCCAGAAAATAAATATTTTTAAATGCATATTTTCAGCATTCAGCTGCAAATTTACTCTCAATTTAACAATTTATCATCAAACTCACACATTTATCATTACCTTATCAGTGGACACTGAACACATATGATCAAGTCTGAGCATCTGGCTCTTCATAGTTCCTGACATTAGCACAGACAACAGAATCAGTGGACTATTGAATGCAATTACAGTAAGCGGGACAGACAATAAAGATTGATCGCGCCTTCTCTTTTTATCACACAAAAAACTAGTGGGGGTTAAAGCTTGCCTTGAGCTGCCTTCATTTAACAATGATTGAAAATATGCAGTTGTGTTGGTAAAACACTCTAGCTTGTACCACTTCATTTACCGGACACATTATCAAATTAAATGAAAAGTGAACTGCCAAAAGCAGCAGTTATTACACATTAATGATGAGTATTTATTTAGCATTGTTCACAATTCAAAGACAGAACAGATTTCTGCTTGTTATCTACTTTTTGTTTTTTTAAGGCTATACTTCAGTAATTTTCCTATTTTACATTGATATTTTGTTCTTTCTGCAAATCTCTAAGCAGAGAAATGCACCAATGCTTTTGTGATTTTACATTTGATTATAAAACATTAATTAATAACATGCTGTTGTTCGTTAATGCTAATTAGTGAAGCTAAGACTGTAATTTTAATTTTATTCAACACATGGATAATAGAATGACAAGTATTGAATATATCACTTTAACTCTTAAAGGGCGCTTTAAGATCCTAGTAAGCCCTGAGCTTCTTTAACAGTGGGCCCCCTCTCACACCCATTTTTTTCTAATATTAGAAAACAAATTTAAAGAGGTGCAAGTTAACTAATTTCCTTTATGGCATAACAGCTTTTAAGTGCTACATTTGCCCACCCACACGGCTTGCCAGTGTCATATTTGTGTCCAAATAGCTCATCTGTGTGAGCTTTGCCCCCACAAGGCTTGTCAGTGCCAGTTATGCCCCAAACAACTGGCCAGTGACATGTCTGTCTCCAAACAGCTTGTCAGTATAATAGAGGTTCCCAAACAGCTTCCAGCATGATATATGTCCCGAATCAGCTTGCCTATGCCCCCAAATAGTTTGCCAGTGCCGTTTTTGTCCACAAACATCTTACCAGTGCTATCCTTGAATTGAATATATCACTTTAAGTGTAAGATAGAATGCATTGGGCACTGCTTGCATAGCAGTGTTAAGTCCCTAGTGGGCTCTGGGCAAAGTCTTAAGCAGTTAACGTCTCTCATACCTATTTTTATAATATTAGGAAAATGTTTTAAAGTGGTGCAAAAAAAATAATAATTTAGCATAACAGCATATCTATGTCATATTTGCCCACAAAAAAATGATTGGCAGTGCCATCTTTGTCCGTGAACAGCTTACCAGTGTAATTTCTGTCCACAAACAGCTTACCAGGGCCATATCTGTCCCCAAACAGCTTGTCAGTGTCACTGTTGTCCTCAAACATCTTACCAATGCCATATGCGACCTAAAACACTTTTTGAGTGTCATGTATATCCCCAAACTGCTTTCCAGTGGCACATTTATCCTCCAGTGCCCACTTTGCCCACTGACTAATGCAACCCTGACAGCTTGCCTCTAGAATTGCATTTCGAGATGTAATTTCTAGCTAATGGGAAAGATAAATAGCCCATGCATTCTAAATATTTCCTCTAAATGAGTCCTCAATGACACATTTATTTCTTTCCTTCTTTTATTTTTTTGGGTTAAACTTGAAGTCTGTGTAGCTTAACTTACAGCATGGAAAGACATTATCATTAAGAACTATGGTTATCTCATATATCCAATTTTACATCAGTATCTGTGTTTGTGCATCCTGTTCTTTCAACCAGATAGGGATAGTCCTCAATTGTCACTTGTTTTTACTTTAGCTCATACTGTTTAATTTTTGAGGTTTTCTTAAATCAACTCTGTGAACTTTGTTCTTATATTGTTTCTAGGTTTGCCACCTTTTCTTCAAAAATATACCAGGCACTTTTTTGCCTCCATATATTAAACAATCTTTTACCAGCCTGCTGGCATCTTAATTGTCTCTATTTATTTTGGTTTCCAGGTCAAGTTTATACATGCTGTTACTTGGGTGACCACATGTTCCAGATTGACTGACCAGGTCCTGGGGCAGCCTCAATGCAGAGTCCCAGATTGACAGCTCTGAGTGAAGAAGAGAGAGTCCGTCCTTCACACAGAGCTTTTTGTAAGCTGCAGCAGCACCAGGTAAGAAACCTATGTTGGGTGTGTGTATGTGTGTTTGTTTGTGTGACTATAGGGTCTAGACAATATAGTCCGATTTGGATCATGCATTATAACCAATCGAACATATCCCAGTAATTCAGCTACACAATATGTAACATATCGGGTACAATTCAGCTATTCTGACCATTCTGATAACAATGAATCAGAGGCATTCTGATCTTAACAGTTTTGCTATAAAAAGCATAGGATTTTGGCTACACAATATGCGGTGATCAAACCCGAACATAATTCGGATTTGGGGACAATTGGCACATTACGAACATTTCAATTCTCCAGATCTGATCTGGAGTATTAAAATTAAACTTGAAAAAATGAATGAAATAATAAAAATAGAGATTCAATATTAAATTAAAATAAAATAAACAAAAGTCCCATAAAAATACTCTGCCCCCCCAAATGCGGCCATAGCCCAACCTAATAATAAATGGGACTGGGAAACGGCAACATGGTACATAGCCCCTAAATGTACATGGAGGCCTGGGATAGTAGCCCTGGCCCCATTTATAAAACAAATAAGACTTAGAACTGCCAAAACATCTCTGAGCCCCCTTTACATACATAGGGGGGTCTGGGAAATCAGATGTCTTCTATCCCAGAATCCCCTAGTTTTCAAAACAGATGCTTAGACAAGGACCTTTTTTATATTTTGGATGATTTTTTTATTTTTATATAGGTTAAGTGGATTTTTTTCTGGAAGATGAGGATCAAGGGTGCCAGGTGGGCAGTAATTTATATGCCCTGACTGCCTATGTAAAGGGGTGCGGGGTTGGGAGCCATTTTGGTGGCTCCTAGTCCCATTTTTCATGGGGTCAGGGCTACTTTCCCTGGCCCCACATGTATACTTTTTTGTATTTCATTCATTCATTGTCTCATTGATATTTATATATATATATATATGTAAATATATATATATATATATATATATATATATATATATATATATATATCAATGAGACAACACACATTCTTATTGTATTTAGTGAGAGATTCCACAGAAGGTAGTAAAGAATAACAGGGCTAAGGTCTTGTGGGACTTAGTTCAAGATCCAGACAGGTTCTGGCCAATCAACCCAACATTGCGGTAGAAGACAAGGAACAGCGATGGTAATTATACATATACATATAATATACGCCTGTGTGTGTAAATATATATATAAAGTGCATTAAACACGCTACTAATTGATATTACCTGAAGACCCATGCTTATAACCAGTAAACAACTGAGCATGACACAGGTGTACACTTACTCAATAATGGCAAGGGTATTGGGACAGCTGTAGTAGTCAGTCCTTTGCAGCTATAACAGCTTCCTCTCTTCTGGGAAGGATTTCCATAAGATGTTAGAGTGATTTTGTGGGAATTTTTATGGCACTCTCCGAGGACAGTTGACTGATTAAGACCATTCTTCCTGGACCAAATGTGTTCAGTGAAATGTCCCGGAGTCAGGAACAGTCCATTTGCCCAAACAGTTCCAGCAAATGAGAGGTCCCCAGTGTAACCAGACCACTTTTGCTTTCATAAGGGAATATGAGGCGTCAAATAATAAACGTACATTTTTTTTTTACATTTACTCCATAAAAGGAAACCAAATACGGTGGGTACATAACCAGGGAAAGTTATGTTCATACAACTATTTTTCGCTGCTAGACATGGCCATAGCCATGTCAATTTCAGGTGTTCTTTTCTATCCTTGTCGAGGGATGCTACCTGAGGTCAAGGGGAACTGTTTTTCGGCTAACAGCTGTGATACAAGCCATTATACAATTCTTGTTGAGTCTGGGTGTACAATAGCATGGCTTTTACTTTTGTTTCTTTTTATCTTATGTTTTTTTTTTTTTTTTATAAATACAATGATCAATTCACAATGTATTATTCATTTTTCCTTTATTTAGTGTACAGTGTTCCGTTTATGTATTTGTATAACTAAGTTTATTTGATAAATAAAATACATTTTAATAACAGTAGTCAAGCAGAAAACACCTAGGCCCTTTTATGGTGTATTTTCCACGGCCCTTGGGCATTTCAGCCATACGTTAGTCATTAGATGGTTTTGCTTTCCCACCTATTCATTTCCATTTAGAGCCATCATATTCTCACTAAAGAGAGTCAGTTATTTCTTTTAACAGTTGAAATTGCTGCAAGTGATTTAACTGTCATTTAATTTGATTCCTCTCTTCTGTCTGCGGAGAAATATGTTTAATGTACTGGAAATTATGTTAATAAGAAAAAGCATTATCTCATTTAATGAAATAAATACACAAATATTTCAAAATAAAATAAAGAGGCAATCTTCACCGGGGAAATGTCTCTTATGGTTTGCATAAAATAAACAAATGGGAAAATTCATGAATATATTGAAATATAGTAACGGAAAAAAAAAAGAACACAAACAAAGAGCAGAATCTGCAATGCATATAACCTACCAATTCAAAACAGAAACATAAAAAAAATGGATTTATAACCTTGGTTTAAATTTGTGAAACATTAATATTCTAATAACTAACACATCTACATTTGTTATAGATTTTAAAAAAAAGGAATTATTCTTTATGAAGTACAATAGTCCTTGTAACCTTGTTAAAGGACAACTAAACTTTTTTTTTCCAATTTTGTTTCTGATATAGAAGCGCAAATAAAAAAGTAGTTGTCCCTAGTATGAGAATAAACTGGAATGTACTTCTGACAGTACATCCCAGTTAACCCTCTGACAGGCAGCTGCTTTGCTTCCATGGGAACTGTTTCTCTCTAGCAGTGCAGAGACCATCGTTTTTACAATGGGATAAGCAAAGGTAACTATAACTAGGTCCTTTAATTGTCCAATAAAAATACATGTCTTTTTTTTTTTTACTTTTGCTGCCTCCAAGGTAGCAAGGGTCAAAAAAGTGCATTTGTACTTTAAGAGCTATATTTCTGTCTAGCTATCTATATATCTGTCTGTCCATCCATCTTTCCATCTACATATTCACCTAAATTATGCATAATTTTGTTATCACTAATTACAGTGTGCTAATAATTATCCTTAAAACATAGCGATTCTAGTTAAGGATAGCTGGAAGGCAGTGAAGTAGAATATTCATATGATAATGAATCACTTTTAGATAATATATGTGTGAATGACAGATCTTTTTCCTGTGACAAGTTTAAAATGCCATATCTCTCATTTGAAATGATAGAGAATGCCAGAAAAGGCAGCAGGATAGCTTATGGAAGATGTAAGATTATAAGATTTGAATGCACACAGAACATGCTTTTTTCAACTCAAAGCTTGACTTGGGAAGTTCCTCTCTGCATCTAAAAATGGTAGAAAGGATGTTCTCCACAGACGAAAGGGGTGTGAGCTGAAATCACTTACACACCGTTAGATGAAGTCATCACACTGTCCATATGCTATACCCATAGAGATGGTATGGATACAAAATTATTAGGTAGGTCTGTGCACTGACTATTGATCTTCAATTAGTTGATCCTTTTGTAAAGAGAAGACATTTCAGTGCCTTGTCTGAGAAGCAATGGTTAAGTAATAGGTGGAGTACTACCACCAGTAGGGTTTCCACCCAGTTGGTATTTTACTGCCTGGCTGGTAAAAAAATAAATAATGATTTGACATGTTAATTGATTTAAATGTTAAGTCTTTGAAGGCAATAGCATGGCCTATAGTTTTTTTTTTAAGAAAAGGTGGGCCATCCTCTCCACCACGTAGATGAAAGCATTACCAATGACATACCCAAACAGTTATCCCTGATGTGTTGTGGCGGCTCTGGAAGTTTGTTGAGGAGTATTCAAAGATAATTACAGTACTTTATGAATTACTCAATGAGAGTGAGGGGTAGATGAAGATGTTCAATTCTCAAATACTTCAAGTTCATCAAAATGCTCTGGGAAGAGGAGAAAATGATCTTCAGTGTATACCGCTACTTTCAGACAGTCCAGAGAGACCATGGGGTTTTTGGTTATATTTTCCTATACACACTACCATTCAAAAGCTTGAGGTCACTTAGAAATGTCCTTGTTTTTGCAAGAAAAGCAAATTTTGTCTATCAAACATAACATTAAATGGATAAGAAATATTCTGTAGACATTGTTGGTGTTGTAAATTATTATTGTGTGGCTGGGAACTGCTGTTTTTTAATGGAATATATACATGGGCGTACACAAGCCCATTATTAGCAACTATCACTCCCGTGTTCCAATGGCACGTTGTGTTACCTAATCCAAGTTTATAATTTGAAATTGGAAAACCCTTTTGCAAATATGTTAGTACAGCTGAATACTGTTGTGCTAATTAAAGAACCAATAAAACTGGCCTTGTTTAACTAGTTGGGTATCTGAAGCGTCATCATTTGTGGGTTCAATTACAGGCTTAAAATGGCTAGAAACAAAGAACTTTCTTCTAGAATCGATTGGTCTATTCTTCTTCTGAGAAATAAAGGCTACTGCTTGCGAGAAATTGCAACTTAAGATCTCGTTTAATGCTTCATAGAATAGCGCAAACTGGCTATAACCAGATTACTAAGAGGCCCTGGAGCACAACGGTGCAAGAGGACAAGCACATTAGATTGTCTAGTTCGAGAAACAGATGTCTCACAGTTCCTCAACTGGCAGCTTCATTTCAATAGTACTCTCAAAACACAGGTCTCTTTGTCAGCTATGAAGAGGAGACTCAAAATATCTCAGACTGGCCAGTAAAAAGAAAAAAGATTAAGATAACGCATTGGACAGAGGAAGACTGAAAAAAGTGCTATGCACAGATATCTGCGTTTGTGGTGTTCAGATAACAAAAAAGAACATTTGTGAGATGCAGATATGAAAAATGCTGGAGGAGTGCTTGACGCCATCTGTCAAGCATGGTGGAGGAAATGTGATGGTCTGAAGGAGCTTTGGTGGTGGTAAAGTGGGAGATTTTTACAATGTGTGCCATACCCTGTGAAACCAATTTACTTGTACAACAGAAGACTTACCCAGAGCACAGTTTCAAAGAATGATTTAGGGAAGATGCAGTCTGCTGGTATTCTGTCTATAATGGAGGGGCCAGCAAAGTGACTGGATCTCAACCATAATGAGCAGTTGTGGGAGCAGCTTGACATTAGGAAGTTGGGGTTGAAGTTAGGGGTTGAATCTCTTCAGATTATATGTCAAATTGACAACTAGAATGCCAAAGGTTTACAAGGCAAAATTGCTGCAAATGGAGCAATCTTCAATTATTATTTAAACAAAATATTATTATTACTTTATGTTTCTGAACTCAATGTGTGAATTTGCATTATCTTTTTGGTAGATGATTGGATATATATTTTTTATGTGTATTTAAGTTCCATTCATGTAACTTCACCATTGGATGTGTCTCTGTTATTTACAGACAAATGTCTCCTCTAACACCTATCAATATACTTATACTTTTATTATTATTTTTATTATTATTATTACCACTGTTTTCAGGCTCCATCTTATAGACCTACAGGGCAGTGGTGGGTGTCAAGTGTATATATTATACACCAGCAGCAGTACAATATTAATGTTCTTCTCAGAAGATGATACTCTATACATAACAGAAATGGCAACTAAGATAACCATAAACATATGAAAGTTTATCATCTTCAAGGTTTTGTCAGAGGTTATATGTAAACTAATTCTTCCCAAATACTTCACAGAGTGTAAGACCTTTGACTTGATTTGAGGTCTTAGTCAAATATATGTTGGCATAAAGCACTGAGTCTGTCTCTCTCTCTCTCTCTCTCCATACCGGGAGACAACTTCCTTGTCAATGTCTTTTATTTTTTTTTCAGTTATCTTCTATATCTTCTTCACTCTTCTCTTTCACTAGAAGGCCAAGAGCTTCAGGCCAGAGGATATTCTATACTTAATTTCACTGTAAAGACTTTCAGTATTGCTATCAAGTGTATGAAGGTTTGGGGTATGTTTTAAATATACAACATACAATATACTTTTATATATTTTTGATTCTTCCATCAATGTATTTTAAATGTGCTCATAAAATGGATTTCATTTTCTATGAATGAAAACCAATGTTTGCTTAATTTATTTACAATAGTTTATAACTATAGATATCAGTCCATTTGATTTGACTCTGTAAATTATAACAAAACACAAATTGGATTTTTTTTTAAAACAATGGCTTATTGTTTTATTCTTTCTTCAAATATTCCTCAACCATATGGTAAGCAATCAGGTCTGTGATCACTGGTTTCATATTATGTAGAGCATGATTTCAATATTATGCTATTATCCATCTTTTTCTGAAGAAAAAGACATGAACCTTTGTGTAAGAGGTCATTTGCTTCATTGCAAACGGCATCTGAGAACTCCATCTCTGTTCACTTGAGATTGCTGTTCTGATTCCCTTCAAACAAGGAGTACATCTTCCATGGACAACTGATGAGTAAAACTGCTACGGAATTAGACCAATTTAATTTTACTCTAGATTTACATAGAGAAGCAGTATTTTTTTCTTACACCAAATCTTGCACTGATATTAAAAATCTAATTCAGCATTAGTATATAGATTGTAGCAATATTTCCATGAATCATAGCCTAACAAATGGTATTAAGAACAGTTATTCTGTTGTTGTTTATCAGTGCATACTTGCATCAATAGGAATACCTGTACACCGCAAAAATATATTTATTCAAACATACATTATCTATCTATTTATCAATCTATGTATGTGAGTTTATACTGAGCATAAATAGCACAAACCGTACTTGTATGTGCTTGGGAGGGGCAAAAAAAGGGGCAAGATAAGGTCATAAATAAATAAGTAAATCTGCTGGACCATCCAAGCACTATTTATATTACAAAATACAATTATGGTTAAAATACACTCCATTGAGGCATGGACTCCACTAGACCTCTGAAGGTGTGCTGTTGTATTTGGCATCAAGATGTTGGCAGCAGATCCTTTAATAAGTCCTGTAAGTAGTGAGGTTGGTCCTCCATGGATCAGACATGTTTATCCAGCACATCTTACAGATGCTTGATTAGATTGAGATCTGGGGAATGTGAAGGCCAAGTCAACACCTGTAAGTCATTGTAGTGTTCTTCAAACCATTCCTGAACCATTTTTGCTTTGTGGCAGGACACATTATCCAGGGAATACCATTTCCATGAAAGGGTGTACATGGTCTGCAACAAAGCTTAGATGGGTGGTACTTGTCAAACTAACATCCACATGAATGGCAGGAACCAAGGTTTCCAAGCAGACAATTGCCAAAAGCATCACACTGCCTCCACCGGCTTTATTGGTCATAATGTTATGACTGACTGGTGTCTATACAGTATTTTGCCAAAAAAATGAATTAATCAAATAAATCATTTTCTACCAGGCATAGCCCTGATTCGTTTACAAAGTAAAAATTCATTATTCTGATACAAAAAAGATATTCATTGGCAATTTACTAAGATTTTTGGAATTGGAAACATCTTGAATATGTTTTAGAATCGTTTTGTTAATTGGCAAGTAATTGATTTGTTACACCTTTTTATGCCAGTCCTCACTATATAGAACTATTCATACCTCTGATTATAATAAATGTCAAGAGAAATGCAGTGTCAAATGTTCTACATTTATTTTATGCAGGACCAATCCAATTAATAATTGGTTCTCCAGCAGTAACCAGAATTTCGTTTTTACATAATAATTGCTTAAAGCTTAAATTCTTCTAATACAGAAGGCATTATCTTCAAGTTATTTTGACAAAGACTGATATAAAATGATCTGGGAGGTCACAATACCTTCTTTTTTCTCTATGATTAGTACAGAAACATTCAAATACCTCTACATACAAAATGTTAGATTATACTTCATGCTTGGAAGGAAACTGTCATCTATTACATAATAAATATTTAACTTAAGGCCACTTAAATAAATTGATTCATTTCATGCTCGAATGCAAAATATAAAAATGGAGAGAATAAAATATGTCATTGCAGATACATATTTTTTCAATAGTATAAATGAAATGATTAGACGTTATGAACATTAGATATGTTTATTAAACGATCTTTGTAAATCTTTATACATTACGTATTTGACACTTTTTCTATATAGCATACATGATTACCACGAGCTACCTCATTGAAGAGCCTTTTAGAGATCTGTACAGTGAATGCTTCATCAACTGATGAACCCGCTGATGGAGTTGGAGAGTAGGTCAGTATGCATGTGCATGCATTGGGAGAGCACCTGATAAGGCTTTTAATGGGTTCTCTGTCTTGTGAGTATTTATGGCATAAAAAGGGGAGGGGCCAACTATTTGCAGCTTTGTTCAGAAATGTCACATAGTACATTGGCCATTCAGAAAGGAATCTCATATGATACAGCATTTAGAAATATAGAATGTTTGAAGTATATACAGTGTGATCTTCCAAATTAAAGTGGCAGTTCCACCTACTGTATCTGAAACATATTATTTGAAAATTAAATTAAAGTAAAATAAATTGTCATTATTTCTTTTTTAACACTTCCTCTCACCTAATACCTACATATAATGTTTAGTTAAGTTACTGCAATTGCTGTAGAGGCAACCCTCCCTATATTCCCAAGCCTGCCTTCTTGTGTTACATGAAAGCATACTCATTTAGCGGCATCTACTCCCCCCTGACATCCACCCATTTGTAACTGCATAGTTCAGCAGAATGGCTGATTCCACAATAAACCTATGATGAAAATTTCTTAGAGCATTACAACTAGGCCAGAGGGAGTCAGTCAACTTCTTGTGAACTCAGTCTCACTGATATCATTAATGTTAGAGGCCCCATTTAAATGATGTTCAATATAAAACTACAGAAATACTTTGGGGTTATTCATAAGGCCCAAAATTATCACTGGATTTTAGCAATTCAGGTACAATAGTCAAATTCCCAGATTCACCTATTCCTGTAGCCACAGCATTTGTCAGTGGACACAGAGATCTCCCAGGATCCTTAAGGTTTTTTGTTATGATATTGTTTTACATTCATTATTATTTAATAATGTATATTATATTATGGCTTTATATTTACATTAGAAACATAGAAATGTAGAATGTGTCGTCAGATAAGAACCATTTGGCCCTTCCAGTCGGCCCTATTTTCCAAATATTTGTATCTCTATCTTATATCTAGGATAGCCTTGTGCCTATCCCATGCATGCTTAAACCCATGAATCAGTTTAGTAGCCCTTATTCAAAGTATCAGTATCCTTCTGGAAATACCATCTCCGGTAGTGCGTCTCACCAGTACAATGGCTCTGTACAATGGCATGAACACTTCCCTCTTTCTACTGCTTATACCTCTCCCCATGCCAGTGGTGTATTTTGGTTTTGTGCTGCCCTAGGCAGAATAAATTTGGGCACCCCCACCCATGTTGTACACCCAGGACATGCCCCATCACCCACGTTGCACACCCAGGAAATGACCCATCACCCCATTTCATGCCCCCATCACCCCATTACATACACATTAAATGTTCCCATCACACCCATTACATGTCCTCATCAGATGCTCCATTGCCCCATTACATGCACCATCACCCCACTGAACACACATTAAATGCCCCATCACCTCCATTATATGCCCACATTACCTCCATTCCATGCCCCCATCACCCCCATTACATGCCTTCATCACCGTCATTACATGCCCCATCAACCCCTTTACATGCCCTTTAAATTATTACTCCTAAATCCCTTTTCTCATATGTTGAGGTTAGGACTGTATCAAATATTCTATATTCTGCTTTTGGGTATTTACGCCCAAGGTGCATCATCTTGTACTTATCCACATTAAATGTCAGTTGCCACATCTCTGACCATTATTCTAGTTTAGCTAAATCATGTGCCATTTGAATTATCCCTCCAGGAACATCAACCCTGCTGCAAATCTTTTTGTATGTCTATTATATGTTATTGCATTTGTCACTGATTCTATAAAATGTATTTTCCATAAACACAATCTCTAGTAACGCATAGACATACATGTCTGTCTCAGGTATATCACACCTTGTTTATATTTCTTTGTGATTCACATATTTAACACCCTAAGTACCACAAATATGTACACGTAAGTATTCAGCATGTACCCATGTGTAAGTACTTAGTATTCATGTAATTCCCAATTCTGAAGTACCAATTGCATAATATTAATGTTCTCAGTTGCTAGAATCCATGAATTGTCAAAAGAACCAACAATTGAGGGATTCAAGAACAATGTTCCACTGCACTTCCAAAAATATGATTTTCACTATTTTACTTCATATTTTCTTTGAGACTTTGCAGAGATATGTATTCAAGGAATTACACTATTCTTAAGGAAGAAACATTGCGTCACAGTATGTCATGATCACTGGATCAACAAATCAATCAAACAATGCTTAAGCCACTGTAGCCTAGCTCAGTTCATGGGGAAACAAAACACTTAGCAGGAAATGGAACCTAAATTAGCATGGCTTAACAATTAACTGAATCATTTGTAAGGTGACATATATCCATTAAAATTGCAGTTCTATTAGAATTGCTAGCCAGAGTATCAAAAAAAAGCTCCCTGAATAACAAGAAGTGACACTGAATGATGAGTGGATTTGAAATGTCTGGCCACTTTCAATCACATTTCTATATTAAAAGTGTAGTGTTTGATCTAAGAGCAACAAAACACCTTTTTACGCAGTTCAGATATTTTCTTATAATAACACAAGCTGCTTGTTGCCTTGTGACTGGTTTAATTGTGGGCTGTAATAAAGGTCATAATTAATATCCCAACACAGACACTAATAAACAATTTGAGATTGCTAGCATAATCAAATGATGCAAACATCCATGAGCAACAAAAGTTCATTGCCGCAACTGACAATTTCTTAATTGTATTCAGTCATTCATGGAAATTTTATTAACATCGAACTGATGTATCCTGCCCTTACTCTGTCACAACACCAGGGATCTAATTTCATTATTTTCCACAAGATTTGCTTGACTACAGCCATGATTCTATGATTGCACTAGTCCAGATGTTTATGCTATTTAAATTAGGAAGAAAAGACTTTTGGGTAGATACAATTATATGTTTGGTTCTTTTTCATTTTATTTTACTTTGTTTAGTTTAACAAAACTTATTTTAATTGATGTATGAAGATGCCTTCATTACGTATTTTTCCCTACGACCTTCTAGTGTTGAAAAATGCAGTGCAACACTTTCTAGAACAATGTTATAAAAATAACAATTTATTCAATTTTAATATATATTTTTTTAAATGTATCATAATTTGAACTTTCCTTTCATAATAACCACACTTTTTATATTATCCTTAGACGACAAAATAGAAAGTGAGCTTAGGTGAAACGTCTTGTCAGCTGTGAGAGATTTGGAAAAAGCAGCGTTAGTTGGAAAATATTGTCCAACTTGACAACCTTTCCTTATTGATTTTGCAGTTCACTTGCCGCTTACTTACGTTTAACCACAGTTCACTGTTTGGTGACTTGATTTCAATATATTTCCATGTTCCTACATTGCAGGCTACAGTTTTACACATGTTCTATGCCACTAGATTATCTTTTAAAAATACATTACATGTCATGTGTACATGTAAACAATACCTCCCAAGTGTCCCTGTTTAGGAGGGAGAGTCCCTATTTTGCACCCTCTTTTCGTTCACTGTTGTCCCTCTTTTCTGGGAGCTCAACATTTTTATATTGTATCACAGAGCTACAGAACAATGACACCCACAATACGGTAAATTTATACTAGAGTAAAATTGTTTTTGTATTCATTGCGTACATAAAATACTGGCATCTTATTTTAACTGATTTATCAAATTACATAAATAGATACCAATTGGCCACAAAGTAGCTGAAAATGTTCTGGCATTGCCCCAACCTTCAGCCACTCCCACAAACATAAAAGTGTACCTCTTTGGCCATTTGATATGCTGGGAGATTTGGTATTTTGCAATGTTGCAATTCACCACAGTTCGCAGTTTAGTAACTCAAGTCCATGTATATATTTAATGTTCATGTAGTATGCCATCTATTGGAATGTGCTTTCACATAGTCCTCTCTGTTCTACTATTGGGGATTTCTATAACCATGTCCTTTACCCAGTGGTGTATTTAGGTTTTGTGCTACCCTAGGCAAAACTAAATTCAGGCACCTTTTCCTACCGCCTGATAAATGATTCAATGTATCAATCTTTTTTAATTTGAATTCTATCATGCTGAAAAAGTGGATAAATAGAACCACATTTTAAAAAATATACAGGACATGCCCAGCACCCATATTGCACACCAAGGACTTACCCCAGCATATGTACCATCCCCCCTATTGCACACCCAGGACTTACCCACAACACATGCCCCATCACCTTTATTGTATACCCAGGACTTATCCCAGCACATGCCCGATCACCAACATAGCACACTCAGGACTTACTGGCAACCCCCAATCACCCACATGCACACCCAGGACATGCCCCATTATCCACACTGACACCTAGAACTTACCAACACACCCCAACCACCCACATTGCACGTTCAGGACATATCAAATTACCAACTTTGCACACCCATCATGCCCCATTTCCCAAATTGCCCACATTGCTTAGCCTGGATTTACCCCAGCCACCTCTCTGGTGCCTAGTGGGAGGCAGTATGGTGTCTATGCACTGCCTAGGTACATGTTAATGCGCTGCCTCTCGCACTCCCCACACCCTCTGAAGTCAAAGTGCCAGCAGGTCACAGGACCCGGCCCTTATTGCTTCCTGTCCATTTCCATGGAAGGTCACACCCTTACAACCGGTCCAGTGGAGATTACAGAGTTTAATCAGTGATTATTCATTACGTGGAGGAACAATGATCACAGAACTTGCCGATTTGAGCATGGGAAAGTTTGGACACACTTACATCTGAGATACCACAATCTCAAATAGCGGCTACCACTACACCATGAGCAGCCTACCACCCATATTCATTGTAGTATGACATAAATGGTATTTTTAATAAACACCTTTCCCTTCCATTGGACTACAGAAAAACCATCTGTCATCACATTATTATTTACATATTAGTGAGAAAGTGATCGGCGCTAGTGTGAAAAATTATTGTGCAGCAAAAAACACTAGTGTGGCTCTTCCAAGGCCCACACAGACAATAGTGAATACAAAATTAAATAAAGTGTTGCGCAAACAAAAAATAGTGTAAATATACTTATCTTAAAATTGTAAATAACTCGGCAAAAAAATCCATGTAAAACAGAAAAAACAATAATAAAAACAATGTGTAGTACTGTAATATAAGTCTAGAGAGATATTTTCCCCCAATAGAACGCCACTCACAAAGCATAGAGCCCTCAAACCGGCTCTAAGTATATATGCAGGAAGGACTCCAACTCCTATTACTCCAGGTCAACCAAGGTAGAGATACTGTGGGAGTGGTGGTCCAAATCTCAATCAGGATGGATTCCAGATGTAAAATGAAGGGAACAATAACCAGATGTAGTAATACACATCCAAAAACTTTTAATATCCCTCCAAATATACAGCTTACATTAAAAACAGTAAAAATCAGTATCAGTGCGGCACCAGTCTTTCGGAATGCAGTCCCAAATTAACCCGTTTTACCAGCGTCTCTCTGCATTGTAGATTCGGCCGTTTAGCGGTGAACACAGTCCTCTAGCCAGCACTTCTGGGTTCTAATCTCATGTGACGTCAAAGTCTCGCAACGCGTTTCGCCAATAGGCTTCATCAAAGCCCTTTGATCAATTTGTATGAATGGGGACTCTATTTCGCTTTATAGAATACCAATAGCATTACATGCATTCCATAAACCGAAAGTCTATAAACCGAAAGAGAGTCGGTTTATAGACTTTCGGTTTATGGAATGTATGTAATGCTATTGGCTTTCAATTAACCGAAATAGAGTCGGTTTATAGAATACCAATAGCATTACATGCATTCCATAAACCGAAAGTCGTTCATTATGTTGGTTTATGGAATGTATGTAATGCTATTGGCATTCCAATAGCACGAATGGACAAATGATTTTCATTTATTAACCTTTCGTTCATTCGGCTTTCGTTAGTTTAGCATTTTCGTTATTCGTTTTTCGGACGAATAGACGAAAATGCTATTTTCGTCCGAAAATGAATGCAAATGTCTACTGCTCTGTAGACTGAAGGTCCTATGCAAATGCTCAATTATTCCTTTTGATATAGCAACTATTATCACATAGAGTGTATTTCATAAAATTACAACGACACCACTGTGAAAACAGATTTATTCATGTATTAAACTTTAAACACTTAAATTGTTGTGAAATTGTTTTTACAGCCATCTAAAGGGAAGATTTCATAAAGTTCTCAAAAAAAACCTTCGTTTCAAGGTTGACTCTGTTTAGATCTCTTTCAATCTTTCTAAAGAAACATGAACTTTGATCATGTAGAGGTTATAAAACAGATGTCAGTTGGGTCTATTTAGTAAAGTTCAAGTCTTGGTGGTGGAGAAGACATCTCACACTGGACTTGCCATCCATGCCCCCATTGGGACCTTGATATTAATCAGAAATCATTTATTCAAGGTCAATATGTGGTGAAGGCAGGCAAGATGAAGGGAGAACATTGTATGCCGTGGAGGTCGAGTTCAGAGGTCGAGTTTGTCTTAGTCTCCAAAATCACACTGTTCAACTCAACTCCCATTATTTTTAATGGAGAAAGAAATGGCTTAGTCCAATTCAACCACTTGGAAGGTCAAGTCTGGTGTGTTTGATTTGATGTACATGTAGGTGGATGGCCTTAAACCCCCTGCAGTTAAAAGGGGAAGTCATCATTTTGTTACTTGCAGTGGTAGCAGTGGTAGCACCACTTGTGGTGGGGAGAGGTAGCAGGTAGGTTAGGGAGAATGCAATTTACTTAAAGGGAAAAAAATAACAGGTGTGGCATGAAAGGCCAGGGCAAGAAATATTAAGTCTGGGTTCACCTATGAGGAACATTATGTAGTGGTAAATAAGTTTTCCCAGTACTATGAGTACATAATTGGCTCTAAGACAGGAAGGTTTTACAGAAGCATCAGCTGCAGACCTAAAATGTCGTTACTGCTGTTACTGGGAACAACAGGACTGAGGCGGTGGAGAAGAGATAATGCATTGCAATTTGCTAAGTTGCATGTATGCTGCTTGTGTGTATGTATGCTTGCATGTATAATGTAAACTAATATTTTTTTCCATTTAAATTTTTAAGTATCATGATTTAAAACAAAATAGGCTAAACAAGGCAGGCCGACATGTGCTTTAAAAAGGTGCTCCCTGGACATACTGCCGATGGAGTACAAGGAAGACTTCCTGAAGTTGGTTGGCCTGGAAGTTATCCAGCAGGTGTGTGGTGTAGCAGACTAAGCACATACAGACTCATACTGTACAATAACATAACACAAACCTGACAATGGTTGATGTGAGGGTTTTGGAAAGAGATACCCCTATAGTTTCGGAAAATGTGTATTTTTAAGGAGGAATCGGATGATGCAGTGCAAAAAAATGTAAAGGTGCAGATGAGATTATAGTGTTATTTACCTGAAGTTGCTGGACTTGAGAATAGCAGAGAAAAACATGCAATTTTCATGTTTTTGTGTACACTACATATATATGGCTAAGTCATAGGAAACAGACTATATTTTGTATTTATTAAGTAACTATAATCAATTTATTTTATATTGAAGCTTACATTTGCTTCCTCCAAACAAAAAGTTATCATGATCATTATCATCACTTCTAATACCATTTTTAATGTTAAACGTAGTGGACTCCTCTAAGGTCCTTCTAGGAATGTGTTGCAACAATAACTTTCCATTAACTTATCAGTTTTATGCTTTGATATATTTCTGCCCAGCTCTCTCCTTTTATTTGGTCTATATGGAGCTGTAGCACTGCATAAATTACCTACTTTTTCTCTTAGTTAACAAATTCATGAATTCTACAGCACTGATTTTCACATCGCTGAATCTATTCTCAAATAATATACACTTATCTGTAAATATCACAACAGTTACATTTTAACAGAACCGTGTTTATCATGTTCGTAACCATGTTTATCTTATGTAGCCAACCAAATATGTCGTTTTACTTATGATTTCCAGTTGAGTATTTTAGCTGCAGAAAAAGTGTGTCTTTCTTATACTTCTAGATACCTCCACCTCCGTAATAGCATACAAAAAGAGATGCAAGAAAAATACTCAACTAACCAAAATAAATGATTATTGTAGACTGATATTTTGAATAATGAATGTACATACATTTTACCTTGGAGAAGAACTGCCAACAGAAAATAGTCAGAGATTCTGACAAATATACATCAATATGGAAATTTCCTGTAGGGTACTGTCTATGTCTTTTTGCTTCATAGAGGGTTCCTATATCTTCCTCTCCTGCGTGTTAGAGGATGTGACCAAAGGGATTCCTATCTGCATGCATGGTGGCCCTATCTTCTGATTTTAGTCATTTGGTTCTTTATCATCCAAGCAAAGAACCCATAGGTATCAATATTAAACAGAAAAAGAACACCAACACTTATGTTCCCTACTATGCAGACTCAGCCACATGCATTTGTATTTATGAAAATTGAAACGTTTACCACATCCACAACTTCAAATCCTCAACAACAAAAAACATAATTAAATATATGCTCTTTTAAATGTCTCACCATTAAGAATCATTATAGAATTCCATAACTTAATCAAATGTGGGACTCCTGAACTCCAACATTCCAGCCCATTCTAATTATTCTTTCTCTGCCCATCCAGACTTTTCTCCCATTCTTGGATCCAAGAAATATAAGTCCCTTATTCACTCTGACCAACATGGATCCTATGGTTGAGCCACAGATGGAGAAGGCCAGATACTTGTGCGGCACCCAGAACTACCTCCAGAACCTCAGTAACCCTAAGAACACAAACAACTGAAGAAGCAGGTCTGGATAACAGCCGGTCAGAAGGGTAGGACAAGGTAGGATACAATGACAATGAACAGGCCGAGGTCAGAATCCAGGAAATCAATCAGGAACAAATAAGGAACAAGGGCAAAACATAGGAAGCAGGATAAACAGGAGCAAGCCGAGGTCAGGAATATAGAAGTCAGAATGGTTAAAACAAGTAGGAGCCAGAATACCAGAAATAATGAATACCAAATCACAATACCACAAATATGCACAAGGCACTATCACAGGCAAAATGTCTCCGCCTCTGAGATGAAAATGAGGCCTGGAGGCAAAATAGGAAGTAGCCTTTAAAAATGGTGCCACCATTTGGAAGAGACTTCCGTATGGCAATAGCTAAGCCGTCGGAAGATTGTAGTGTGGAGGAGTGTGCGCTGCGCTGCATAAGCACATCTCCAAAACAGCAGTTGCGGATCTTCATGGATGGGACCTCGAGGTAAGTATTACAGCTCCTCTTACTTTCATTGTTCATATGTGTTTTCTTTATAATGAGGTGGGGAACTCCTAACCTGCACAAAATTGCCTTTATTGATGTTTTTAAAAAAGAAAAATGTAATTACATTCAAATCACAAAATGCTGCGGAATTTCATATTGACAAACAACGATTGGGATCCCTCCAGTGAGAATGAACAAAAGCTGAAATAGCCAGCCCTATAGGATGTAACCTACTTGGGAGAGGAATCACCATGTTTTGCTCACTTGCACCATTACAGAGGAAACCTCTCCATTAGCATATCAGACTGGTCCCAGCCAAAAGGGCAGTCCAGATCCAAATATTCTGGCAGGTCTCCGCTGCACAAGGAACACAGCAGCCACAGATGTATGTTTCAGCCTTCATTGGCCTCATCAGTGTGGTACGGCTGGTATCCCTCTAGGTACAACAAGCTAAAGACCCATGTCTGGGCATACCCCATAAAACTCATGAAGACAAACAAAGATGGGGATCCCTCCAAGCGAGAAATGCATATGGTATTGATTGCATTTGAGTTATGAGAATTCAGAGACAGTTATGTTATCCTTTGTTGAGCTGAAATGTACTACTATCAAGCCTCATAATTGGTGAGTTACTCTGTCATGTGTATTGCACCATAAGTGGCCAAGAAACTATCAAATGTGCTGCAGTCTAGATAGGCTAGCCTTGGTTCCTAAGTACTCCTAAATCATACTGTATATTTTGTTAGCATGATCATGTTTATTTCTTGTTTTCCTTCTGATTGTCTTTCTGTATAGCTATTGGAATATTTGACTCCTGAAGAGAATATTTTATTGGCAACACACCATGAATTAAGAAAGTATCCTAGTTCTTTCACTAATCCAATTAGCACACAATCTAGAGTATGACACTGCATGAGGTTTATATGAGATTTACTTACCAACATACTTATTGTAATAATTTATTTAAGACATGTATCCTACATTTTCTGCAATGTTATTAAAAAAACATCATCAATGAATCTCTTTAGTCTTTTCTTAATAACATGTCAAACATTATAGTTTGTTGGTCTCATTAAGAGCTCACTAAAGCATTACAATTAGTAAAATAAAGTACTATCAGTAAAAACTGATAAATTAGATTTTCTGAATCATTTTTTTAGAAAAGCAGGACACACAGAGTTGTAAATAATAAAATAAACATTAACATTTTAGAGCTTCTTGATCCAAAGATAAATCAGATTGCTTTTTGGAGGCAAGAAGGAATGTTTCAAAATTCAAAATAGCTTAATTAAGGGGTGTTATAGATATGCTATATTGTGCCTTTACCAACATAAATAATTCATTTCTTTATGTCCGCCATTCCCTTGTCCCTGTAAAAGGTCGGTACCTGCACAGAAAGGGTTCATTTCAAACAAAGAATTTGTTTGTTTTTTGTTATCCACAGAAACCAGCTTGGGGGCTGTAATGTGAGTCTAGGAGGGGTTTTAATTTTGCTTATTCTATTCAGCTAGCAAGAGAGACCCTTGCACTGATTGAGCAGAAAGGAAGATGTGACCACCATACCGCCCACACAGCCTGCAGTCTAAAATCCAGCTAGGCGAAGTGGCATGTTAGGCCTAGTAACTTCTTCCGAACTATCAGGAACCAATGTGATCCAGATGAAGCTCATCATAATACCTGGTGACTATAAGTATAAACTGTATCAATGTTGAACTTGATGACCTTTTGAGGTCTTTTTTCAACCTACAAATAAACAGTCAAAAAACAAACAAACAATTATTCTTTTCGGCGTGGATAAGAGCCATCCATCAATACACAAAAATAAAATAGTGTTATATAGAAGCTTCAGACAACTCCACCAGCACTTCATAGTAGTAAACTCACTTTAAATAGTGACAATAGAACCTACATATGTAAGTTTCTCTTCCCGAACGTCATTCACTCTCACTAGTTTTCTTATATTTTAAATGGACTTGCTGACCTTCCAAGTCTTTAACTATCGGGACCCACTTTACCTACTGACGATTCATCTTTTCCCCTTACATTAGCTACTGAGTGGCTCATCTCACTTCAACACCCAGAGGAAGAAAACTACAAACCACAACCACTCACAATCACAAATTATTATTATTATGAAAACAGATCAGTTTATCAGATAGAAGATTTCTATTGTAATGACTGTTGTTAAAGAAGTTAAAACAAGTTAATTATATTGCCAATTATAATGCAGGTGAGCACATTGGTACATGTTTATATAATGAAAACGAAACTGAGAGGAAACGAGCAGAACAATCCGGATGATCACCTCACCCAGTGGAGAAAGTACGCCAATGTTATATAACTCATCTAGTAAACTTTTTTTTCTGAGCTGCCTCCTTCTGAATCACAACAACCTGGAGATTTTATCAGAGGATTTAGAAACATAGAAACATATTATCTTGTCTGCAGATAAGAACCATTCGGTCCATCTAGTCTGCCCATTTTTCTAAATACTTTTACCAGTCCCCAGTTCCCTATCTTATAGCTAGGATAGCTTTGTGCCTATCCCACACATGCTTAAAATCCTTGACTGTGTTTACCTCTACCACTTCTGCTGGAAGGCTATTCCATATATCCACTACCCTCTCAGGATAGTAATACTTCCTTATATTACTTTTAAATCGTTGCCCCTCTCATTTTAGACTATGTCCTCTAAAATTAGAGGGATGACAATTTAAAAGTAATATCAGGAAGTATTACTTTACTGAGAGGGTAGTGGATGTATGGAATAGCCTTCCAGCGGAAGTGGTAGAGGTAAACACAGTCAAGGATTTGCTGTGTTTCTGTCCCCAACAAGAAATAAAATTAGAGAAACCTACAAAAGCTGTGTCAGAGTAAATTTGACACCACTGTGTGCGAGTAAATAAGACACCACTTACAGTGGGGACAACAAGTACTGTAAGAAGTAATACTTAGACATATAATAACAGAGCCATTTACATAAGGAGAAACATTTTACATTACTCTCTTTTTAAGGCTGTGAGACCATGGAGTTTCTGGAGGAAAGAATTTGTCTTGCCATTTTGTTTTCTAGATGTTTCAGCAGCATATTGCAAAGTGATGCATTGCTTACCCTTATGGTTCACAGAGGGTTAATTAGTTTAGTTGCATGGTATCACATATTAATGATTATTTATATATTATGTACGGTTGGTAATTTTTCCAAGTATACTCTGTCAACTTTTTGAAAACTAAAATATTGTTAGAAAAATGTTATCCCAGGAACATAAGTGAAATTATAAATATTCAGCACGCCAAGCTTTTGATATAGTTTGGTGCACATGAACTCAATAGCTGTCAAAATTACAACAGGCAACTCAAGTAATTATGCAGATTTATGCAAAACATTAACAAGAAGAATTAAATGCACAAATGAGGTGGCTACACTTGAATTGTTAAGATTATGAATAATTACCATGAATCTTTTTGCTCTTAATGTAACTTGTTTTTGATAAACAAAGCCTTAATTATCAGAATACTTTTGAGAATTTTGGTGACCTTCATTAATCTTACAAAACAAGTCTCTTGTGTTCTGCATTGTAAAAAAGCACATGCTTAGAATAAGTACACAAACCATGGGAAAACCATATGTTAATGGATACTATTACTAACTGAAATATGATAACAGCTTTTAAGGTATACAATATTTTTCACACGTGGATGGCACAATACTACGGATGTAGTGCTATCCCCTTAACTATCCCCTTTCTGTGTTAAACCATCTGTCTGATATACAATCTCCACTGACTTGCATAGGGATATTTGTTTATCTGGTGTAGAACGTTTTAAAGATAAATGAGGAAAAAGAAAAAATAAGTAAAAGAGATTACTTACAAAATTCAATTGTATGGGACAGTTTTAAAACTGGTCTGAACAGTAGGACCATTCAGTTGGTTCTCCATGGTGCACATTTGCAGGACTTCTTTAAATAACCCACTCTATGTTACGTCATCTGTAAATATGTAAGAACAATTGGCACATAAAATGGTTTGGCAAAACCACATAGTTTCCTTTGGAAAGCTTAAAGGAACTTAGTGGAATAAAAATTTGATTAATACATGAAATTACTTTTCTTTAATCAGGATTATTTGCAGAAAAATGTCTTTAGATTCTGAACACATAATGAGATAATCTGAGACTGGCATGCATAAATTCTCTACATGACGGCATGAGGAGGAGGCGAATTGTGGAAAAAAAGGACAGGGAAAAACAGTAATATCAGACTACCTATTGAATTGCATATGACGGTCTAACCACACATTTATCTGTATGGTGGCAATTATTTTGTGGAGTTGGATGGCTACAAACTGACATGTAAGCAGATATTTATTTGTATATTAAATGCCCTTATTGTCTTTTAACCCCTTGGTGATCCATGGTGCTTGTGTCCCAGAAGACTCAAGTCCCAAAATGCCACTTTTTGTTCCTGGCCACCTATCACAAGATGATTGGTTGCCAATAGAGTTGAGCGGACACCTGGATGTTCGGGTTCGGCATGTTCGGCCGTACGTCGAAAAAATGTCCGGGTCCGTGCTCGAACTTGACCCCGAACCCGAACCCCATTGAAGTCAATGGGGACACGAACTTTTGGCCACTAAAATGCCTCTAAAAAAGTCCTGGAAAGGGCTAGAGGGCTGCAAAATGAAGTAAAATGTGGATAAGAGTAGGACAAGTGCCCTGCAAGCAAATGTGGATAGGGAAATAACTTCAAATAACATAAAATACATACAAATTACAAATACAGCTGAGCCATAAAATAGCACTATATGGAATCTTTGATTTTAGCTTTGGAAGAACATAAATCTAAATCTAAAGCATGGTTGCCAGGAGGATCAACAGAATTATCCATTTGAGAGAGGGTTGGAGTGCAGGGTATTCTCTTTCAGTTTATACTAAGTGACCCATAGGTTGAGGAGGCGGTGGCCGTGGCGGCGTAGGTGGAAGCGGCGCTGGAGGAGGAGGAGGTAGCCAGAATTGTTCAAAGTGCGCTGTAAGCACAGTATTGGACTGTTCTAATTGACTCTCAGATATGAAGTGCACCGCAAGACGCAAATGTACTATTTACCACCCAAAACTATTAGAATTTTTCAAAGTGCGCTGTAAGCACAGTATTTGACGGTTCTATTTGACTCTCAGATATGAAGTGCAAGATGCAAATGTAATATTTAACACCAACAAATTGCAGTATTTAAAAATGCCTAGATGTTGCCCACTGAGCTAACAGAACAGGATTAAAGTCATGTGCCTGGCACACATGCAGTTGCAAGTGCACTGCACTCTCTGTGGCACTGGGCTCAGGGCAGGGTACAAATATGTAGTATAGCACCCACTAAAATAATCACTGTAATTTGAATAATCGCTGTAGTTTGCAGATTCAACACCAGAATTTTTTTTATCTGTCCCTCACAGCTGCAGCATCCTCTCCCTACACTAAGAATAGTTTATGTGATGTGCGGTGACTCTAGCTTATATATAGTAGACATTAGACATGTGCATTCGTTTTCGGACGAAATGCATTTTCGTCCGAAAATAGCATTTTCGTCCATTCGTCCGAAAAACGAAGAACGAAAATGCTAAGCTAACGAAAGCCGAATGAACGAATGGTTAATAAACGAAAATCATTCGTTCATTCGTCCATTTGTAGTACTATTGCATTCTATAAGCCGAAATAGAGTCGGTTTATAGAATATAATAGCATTTAACTATACGGAGACAGAGTCTCCATTCATAAAATTATGAATGGAGACTTTGTCTCCGTATAGTTAAAAGCCGACAGCCTATAAACCGAACGTTCGGTTTATAGACTTTCGGCTTATGGAATACATGTATTCCTATTGCTATTCTATAAACCGAACGTTCGGTTTATAGAATAGGCATAGGATTACATGTATTACATAAGCCGAAAGTCTATAAACCAAACGTATAGACTGTGGGCATTTAACTATACGGAGATAGAGTCTCCATTCATATGAATGGAGACTCTATCTCCGTATAGTTAAAAGCCGACAGCCTATAAACCGAACGACTTTCGGTTTATAGACTTTCGGCTTATGGAATACATGTAATCCTATGGCTATTCTATAAACCGAACGTTCGGTTTATAGAATAGCCATAGTACTACATGTATTCCATAAGCCGAAAGTCTATAAACCGAAAGTCGTTCGGTTGATAGACTTTCGGCTTATAGAAAACATGTAGTACTATTGCCTTTCTATGAACCGAACGAGAGCCCCATTCATAAGAATTTCTTATGAATGGGGCTCTCATTCGGTTTATAGAAAGCCAATAGTATTACATTGTATTTCTATAAAACGAACGAATTAAAATGAACGAAACGAAAATAATGAACGAATTTCGTCTGAAACGAATGCAGTAATGAACGAAATTCGTTTTAGACGAAATAAATAACATTTTCGTCCGAATGGACGAAAACGAAACGAAAATTTTAGTTTTGCACATGTCTAGTAGACATGTGCATTCGTTTTTGGACTAATGCATTTTCGTCCGAAAATAGCATTTTCGTCCATTCGTCCGAAAAACGAATAACGAAAATGCTAAACTAACGAAAGCCAAATGAACGAATGGTTAATAAACGAAAATCATTCGTCCATTCGTGCTATTGGCATTCTATAAACCGAAATAGAGTCGGTTTATAGAATACCAATAGCATTACATACATTCCATAAACCGACATAATCTTCGACCATAAAGAACAACTTTCGGTTTATGGAATGCATGTAATGCTATTGGTATTCTATAAGCAGACTCTCGGTTTATAGAAAGCCAATAGCACGAATGGACGAATGATTTTCGTTTATTAACCATTCGTTCATTCGTTCATAGCATTACATGCATTTCATAAACCAAAAGTCTATAAACGAAAGAGAGTCGGTTTATAGACTTTCGGTTTATGTAATACATGTAATGCTATTGCTATTCTATAAACCGAAATAGAGTCCCCATTCATACGAATAGGTCAACTAACCTATTCATATGAATGGGGACTCTATTTCGGGTTTATAGAAAGCCAATAGCATTACATGTATTACATAAACCGAAAGTCAAAAAACAGAAAGACATTTGGTTTATAGACTTTCGGTTTATGGAATACATGTAATGCTATTGGCTTTCTATAAACCGAATCTCTTTCGGTTTATAGACTTTCGTTTTATAGAATGCATGTAATGCTATGGGCTTTCTATAAACCGAAAGTCTATAAACCGAATATCTTTTGGTTTATAGACTTTCGGTTTATGGAATACATGTAATACTTTCGTCTATAATTAAGTAACTTTGAAAGATACATTTAAACCTTCAGGTTACACAAATATAACAATGCGTATTACAACAGTGCCATCTACTGGCCAAATGTGACATTAACTGCCATTGAACATACTTTCGTTTTATAGAATGCATGTAATGCTATGGGTTTTTTATAATCCGAAAGTCTATAAACCGAAAGAGATTCGGTTTATAGACTTTCAGTTTATAAAAAGCCCATAGCATTACATGCATTCTATAAAACAAAAGTCTATAAACCGAAAGAGATTCGGTTTATAGACTTTTGGTTTATAGAAAGCCCATAGCATTACATACAATGTATATGTATGTAATGCTATGGGCTTTCTGATTGGCTAACCTGCAGCCTTTCAAAACACGCCAATAAATCGCCGAACCCCGAACTCCAACCCGAACATACAGTGAAATGTCCGTGTTCGGGTCCGGGGTCCAAAAACCGTAATGTTTGGTACGAACCCGAACAGTGCGGTTCGGTTTCGCTCAACACTAGTTGCCAGGGACAAAATTACAGAGAGTCGATCAGGGTCTTTATAGACCCTGTGGGTCTCTTCTAAAAAATCGCAAGTCCTTCCGACGTCACTTGTGACGTCTCGGAGGTATACCTGATCCCAGAATTTGGGGTATGGTGCAATTTAGTAAAATGTAGCCAGTGTTCGCTTTGAGCGTTGTCTGCAATTTTCTTGTCAGTCTGGGGCCAGTCAAAGTGGCCTTATCTGACAGGTGAAATCCAGCTGCAAGTCCCTGGAGTGGGATCCAAGCACAGCTCAGCACTTAAAGGGACTGTCTAGTGCACAAAATGCATATTCCAAATGTTAATGCATATTAATATGCTTTCAAAGTACTTTAAAATGCATGGTCTATATTTTGCATTGCTTAAAATATACAATACGTACAGCTAGATGAAATTGTGAAATTACAGCGGTTTACAAGAAACCAGGACTGCCCGCTGAGTAAAATACATATACTTTTTTTTTGTTGTTGTTGCTGCAGGAACAAATAAGAATAATTTAATTCAAATGAATGGAATTCCCTGTCTCTCTAGAGATGTCATCAGACAATGTGTTGCACTTTTAAGAGATCCTACTGTGTACAAGAGCTAGGTCAGTCAGAGTCCACACAGCATGTTCAATTCGAGGAGCACAGGAAGTGACTAAATGAAACAAAACGTTAAATCCTGCACTGTTTGTATAATCAGTGCTGTTGCACCTGCAGTAAACATGCAGAGTAATCACTGGGGAGGGCTTAACACAAATATTAAAAACGTGATTCATGCAGAATGCCTGCATCAGATCATACTAGAAAAAAATCATATGACCTATGCAAGCAGTAATCTTCATCTTCCCCCAAATGAGTTTGGGGACTAGACTGTCCCTGTAACGCAAATGATTGTGAAATAATATAATAAATGGAAATTGATTGTGAGGCAATGGTGCAGCATTAGCTTGAGAGACAAAATCTTCCCTCATTTTATTCCAAGAATTTTCTACAATTACATTAAATTCCTATTCTCTTCAATATATATATATACATATATAAATATATATTATGTGCCATTGAAGTCACCATTGTGAACTTATTTAATTGTGCTAGCAGAGTGGAATCAAATGATTAAGAGAAAAGTAAAAACAAAATGATTAAACGCCATTAAGGATTGCTCCTGTTTATGACATCACATGTGTTATATAGGCTGGCTTCACAAAGTGGTGTAGTAATAGTGCAACAAAACTGTGAATATGGCGCTCTAAAAATATATAATGTAGTGCCGCAACCTCATGATTTACCCCCTCAAATACAGCAGGAGTTACAATATAAAATGTTGAGGTGCACAAATTGTAAACAAACGTATATTGCTCCGCTAATGCACTGTTTTTCCTGTGCACAATATTCACATGAAAAATAAAATAGTAGAGCACAATAAGGATTGCTCCTGTTTATGACATCACCTGTGACTTGGTATGCAAATAACCTTGCTTTTCAGTCCACAAAGTGATATCATAACCAGGAAATCGCAAAGTGTAGTTTAAAACATATTTTTCTCTAAATGTAATAATTTTCTTGCAATTCTGCTAACACAATACATAGATATTTTTTTTCCTCTACATTCCCAGTCCAAAAATATTTAGGTGATGTAGATTCTTTAATGGTGATATACATGGTTTTACTTGCAGTGAAGTACTCCGATTTATAGGGTTCATTTCAATTTACTTTTCACGCCGCAGAATATTCAAATTCAGGTTCTGAAAAATGTCATATGAATTGATGGCAAATCATAATCAATCTCATTTTACTATAGACCTATTAAAAAAATATCCAAACTCTGATCTTTTTCCTCCACTGTCCTCAATCTGCAAAATGAACAGTAGGGCATATTCTTCTTAGCCTTTCAGTAATTTTCATCACTGTCATAAACAATGTAACAATTCACTGATCATCAGTTGCAATTCTCCATAAACACTGTCAAGCTCCCAGCTGCCACTATTGTATTACATTTAGTCCAGGCCCAGCGAATCAGCCTTGGGACTAGTGAAAAGAAAGGACTCTGGAGGCATTAAATCTGTAATCCTACCTACCATATCTCTTCCCAATAGAGCAAGCTGTCAAACTAGTTGTGTTTTTGTCATAAAGGCTCACAGAGGCATATGAATTTGTTTTGGTAAATGTCAAATAGCTTTGATGCATAAAAAAATTAGTTAAAGAGGTCATCCTTCCAAAAAATACAAGTGTACATTGCAAGAGGATGTTGTAGGTTGCCTTCAACTTGGCATGAAGGAAACAAAACATACATTTAACTCTATCACAAATAAATTGTGTAGTGGGGTAAGTACGCTAAATATACACCTTACAATAGATGTTAAAATACGTAAAACTAGATGTCAAGAAATGAATACGACAGCAGTCAGAAGTTTCTTCATCTAACAAATACATCCAGTTAAAACATGAAGAATAAGAACGAAAGAGAAAATTATGATCTCCTTTTTCATTCAGTTAGCAGACAAATTAGAAATACAATAAAGGCATTTACATTTGTAAGCATCCAATGTTCTATTAAAAAAGAAAATTCTGATTTTAAACTCCAACAGTATGTTATTGTCATCGGCACAGTATATATCACAATCAAAGGGTTCCTGAGTTAGATAGTTACATAGTTAGGTTGGAAAAAGACATTGAGTTCATCATGGCCAACTCTTCCACAAACCCATATTGGTTAGTTCAAAAAAAAAAAAAAATAAGACACTTCTAATGTCCTCCTGGATTTACATTGTCTAAGATATTTTTATTTTTGACAGCCCAGTATGTATTTAATGTCTACAAAAGCATTGAATTATTTTTGAACATGTTGATTGAATCTGCCAAAACAACTTCAGATGGCAGTCTATTCCAAATTGTAGCCTTGTGGTTTCTCAAGTTGATAGATTTTTTTCTTCCAATATTAAAAACTGTCCAAGTGTTTTTAAAGGTGTTTATGAAGGTACAGTTTATAAAGACAAATGTATTTATATCGACTTTATTAGGGTTTATTTTCCACAAAGAAAAGAAACCTAATTTGGAATCTTTGCTTCATAGCTGAAATCATCAATTTATGAATTACATTTTGTAGCCTGTCTCTGAACCCATTGTAGTTCAAATATGTATTTTTTTTTACTTTTTTTTGTACTTTTTTGTACTTTTTGCACAGCATGTTCCAGACAAGATCCCACCAATTAGTTGTAAAGAGGCAGAATAATGTGTGTATGTCTTCCACTTCTACTCCTTTTAATACACGATAACAGATTTCTCACTTTTGCCGCAGATGCCTGAGATTGCAGATAGGTGTATAGTCTATTGTCAAAAATAATATTATAAAAATCCTTCTCCATTGTGTATTTACCCAACAAAAATTTAGAACATTATTATTTAGTTTAAGTTTTCTTAATCAAGTGCAGAATTCCACATGTAACTATTCTGAAGCACATCTGTTAACTACCCATTCTTTTGTTTTGTCTAAAGACCTTTGGAGAGAATTTACATGGCGGCCATATAGGGAGGAAGGAGAACCCATCCATATGGCATAATCATAACAGTTTATTAAAATAGACAATAACCATTTGCTTACATCTAGCACTCGTGAAATTCCCACTAGTCCCCCGTGTGACTCCAGTTGAAAACAAAAATGCAAGATTCAAAATAACTCACTAATTTATCAAATATAGCATCAACGTAAATCTATATTATAATCCAGGGCATGTTACCAAGAACACCTACAGGTATATTGCATAAAAGACAGATGTTACAGTGATGCGTATTATATATACTGATCGAGGTGTTCTCATTTTCTAAAAATTTTTGTTGTATGGTGGCTTTTCTTTATTTACATTTTTTGTAATGTTTGTAAATTTGGAGTTCAGAACACACTGAATTGATAAACATACTTACTGAGCCTCGAGTTTCCGGATATACACATTCCAAAAATATTTTTTTTAGTTGTAAATACATTTACCTGTTTCATACATCATTATACACAGGGTCATTGCGAAACATCCCAAGGTTTAGGATCCAGCTCTTTATTTTATTATATTGTATAGTGAGGTATTATTTTGTATTATTTTACTATTCTAGCGTATTAAAATCATATTTGTATCGTAGGTTTTAGTGAATTCTTTATGATTTTTTATGAATATATTGATCTCAGAAACCTGAGATCAACGGTTAGAATCAATATATTGGAGAGATGCGCAATGGAATATGCTAAATGGCAGATTAGATACATTTCTAAGGCTATAGCAACTCAGGTTTAATGTTGTTAAATGCAAGATAATGCAGAATATCGCATATTTGATAACTAACTAAATGCAACAAATAAGGATGGTAATTATTTCAAATGACTTTAAGGTAATCAGTAATAATAAGAAAATACACACACCATTGTTTAAAGCACTGGTGGAACCTTACTTTGAGTATTAGGTGCAGTAACAGAGTCTTCTTCTTCAGAAGGATGTAGGTTTCAGGAAACCTGAAAAATTGGATATACCTGCGCCAGTAGGGGATAGAACAAGGGGGAATAAAGAAAATACAATAAGCTGCTCTAAACATCAAAACGAGCTGTTTCCAATGCTTGTAAAAAGATCCATAATGCAATTTAAAAGGTGTAAAAGCTGAGAGGAACTAGAACTACAAACTAGAAATATGTAAATAAAAAATAAAAACAACCATAGATGTACAGTATTGGCTTGTTTATACAGCTGGAGAAGACCTAACATATTTTGCTGTTAGGACTCTTCAAAAGTTTTAAGTAAAAAGAGCAAGCATATGTCAGATAATAGATGCATTGGAAGACAAAAATAAGTGGAAGATCTACTTCCTGGGTGCTTATTCAAGTATGATGGTAGAGCTCTGTACAGGTGAGCCAACTGATAAGAAACTATTTGCAAGTTATCAGTGAATGCTGGTTCTATAGAAAATTGGTTTGCTGGTACATCTCTATTTTGGACATTAGCATAGTAGGTAGTTTAAAAATGAGAGCATTCCCCCATTAAGAAAGAGGCCCATAGATGCTTCTGGCTGAGATCAGAACTGAAAGATATATCCCCGGCATCTGTCAGAATTACGGGATATACAAAAAAGAATTAACAGAACTTTTAGATGCATTATCTGACATTTGCTTTCTCTTTTTACTTATAGTTTCATAGACAATAGTTACAGAATTGGCTTGGCTGAAGGCTCACATTCACAGTGTTGCGACCACAGCAAGTGATTCTGAGTAGGCATGTGCAAATCATGTAAACAATGATCAGCCTTTTGCCTCTTAATCCATTTTATACATAGAGCCCTGGGAGTATCGTCGGCTTTATTTGCATATGCCTACCCAGAATCCCTTGAATGGAGTGCAACACTGAATGTTAGATTTTGTGGAGAAAGTATTTTGGTGTGTCTGGTGTGTGTAGATTTGTGTTTAATAATATCTCTGCTAGCCATAGACTATATAGAAAATCAGGTCCTTTCAGCCAAGGCTCCCATAGTTTATAACTCTGTCTTTGAAACTATCTATCATTTGAAGGTTAGAGGTTGAATTTCAGGTGGAAGGGATTCCCATCACCTCTACTCCACCATAAATAAGGTGGGACGGGATTATTTTTAAAACACCTCCTGGGAGGCTGGGCCATACCATTGGAAATGTCATTAATTTACTTATCTCACTGTGCATTTTTGTTTTGGCACTAATCTTTTTTTTTTTTAACAGTTTGAGTGTGTTTTTCTTGTTTTACACTGAGAATATGCCTCAGTGGAGCTAACGATCTTAGGCCTGCTTTTAGGTTGGGTAACAAAATTAATTGAAAAAACTCTGCAATATGCAAAACTCTTTCTGTGCCAGTGAGGGGAGAAATGTACTCTCTACAATGATTTAAAATATGTGCAAATCTTCTGTGAGCCTGGAAAGACGTTATAAAAATGGCTGCACAATGAAGCAGAGACAGACTGCAAATTATACACAGCCACTCTCTCATTTTGAATGAAAATCATGACCATATTAATAGAAATACATTTCCTATTTGATACACAAATATTGTTCTTCTTTTCAGAGCTAATAGATGATTATTATGGAGAATGGAAAATCAAACATATTACCTTTCTGGCTACACATCTGACATGGAATGATATGCCCAGCTAAAAGTAGAATGCAACAGGCACACATAACAAACTTTCTCATAATGGGCAGGCATTCACCCATTGGATCAACATCTTTCAATTTATTAGCATGACAAAGGACACAATTATTTTGGATATGCCTGAGTGCAATTTTCATTAACTCTGCAATGATTTATTAACAAAAGTGTCAGGAATGTAATAAAAGCAGCAGGACTCCAGAAAATGCCAAAATAAAAAAAAAATGAAGACTATAGAACAAATTCCAAACATGCCTTGCAGCATCAGGTCACTAAGGTTGCCTGATTCTATCAAAAGCATCACCATGGTGAGTGAACTCTACAATTAACAAAGAGTAAGCACAAAAAATGCTAATATCTAATTTGAATGCAATTATGCACAGATTACTGTTCACTGGAACAAGAAAAGGGATTTTAATTGTCACCCAAAGTTGCATGTAAATCCTGACTTCTGTTTAACTTTTTTGTAATTATAACTGAAAGGCATAATACAGAGACAATACACATAGAAAAAGCAGACACACACTCACAGATACACACAAACACCCACATGGTATAAATGTGAATGCAAGTAAGTATGCATAGTGCACACTTTGTGACTATCCAATTATTTATATTGTAAAATAAACTAGTATTTATTTTTTACTTGGTACATTAATACATCTCCAACTTTCACATTTAGTTCTACACCCCTTATCATTGTGTTACTTATCACATTAAGCCCTGCCTTATTCTCCTATTTGGAATTATACACCTATTAGTCCACATCTAACATTGATGTCTAACCTTTCTTTCATTAACTGTAACGGGCTAAAGAAAAATGTATCATTTATTACTAGAGCTAGTAAATATCCTTTTACACTGAGTGTACGGTCCCTTAAGCAGAATCAAGAAGTACAAGATGCAGTTTGGTGACAGTAGAGAATATCCAATAAATCCTACATGTTAGTTGGAGACTTGAGATTATTGATGGTGGCAAGCTCTGCTGAGAAAGAATGGTCAGGTAGTAGCCCCGCTGTGATGAGGCTTAGGTTCCAAGGCACTCTTTTGGAGGAGACATCTCCATTCAGACATATAAATATATTAATGAGGAACAGTCCCTACTTTTACTTTGGCCCTCTTTCCTCCTTTATTTTCAAGGTCCTCAAAATTTTAGATCTGTACGAGCATCACAAAACTCTACAGCAATAAAAATCTTCATATAAGGTATATTCACTAAAAGTCAAATGTGACGAAAGGTGGTCGAATTGAGAGGTTGAGTTTAACTTAGTCTTCAACGTGAACTTTACCCCAACTCAACCTCCCATCTCGACCTCCATAGAATGCATGGAAAACTGCTAAGAACGAAAAGTGAAGTGAGGTTGAGTTGGGATTTTCAATTTGGATTCATCGCAAAAAAATTCTCTGTTTAACACAACTCCTCTAAGTGTGGCAAGTATCATTATTTCCTAAGGGGGAAAAAAATTCAAAAATGCGGTTTCTGAATCTCCAGCCTGACCTCCTTCCCCGTTTAAAGAATAGGCCCCTACATTCACCTGGAGTGTAAAAAACCTAAATCATGGAAATAACACCAGATCAGAAAAATAAACAGATATCTATTCAAGAGTAAGAAATAATATTAGCATAATTATGTAAATGTTAAATACACACATTTGCGGATGCAGCTATGCTATTACATGTCTATAATATGCACATTAAGGATGTAGAAAAAAAAACCTTGTACAAACTGGAAGAGGAGAATGTTAATATCAAGGGGTTATCCATTTATATCTGGAATATAAATAATCAAAAAAAGTAAATTAATGCAAAAAAGCAAATTGGTAACTACTCTAAAACACTTATTTTTAGAAAGGCCAAATAAGGGCATCGATTGAACATGTAGACTGGGAAGGTTGTTTTCTGGACAAAACACAGAAGACAAGTGGAATTCCTTTGATTCCTTTAATCACACATTACAAAATTAATCCCAACATATACTTTTGGGAAACAAATACAAAAGACACGAATCAAAACCAATGTGGCTTACTGGTAACATAAAACAGGAAATACAAAACAAGAAAATTGCATTCAAACATTATATAAGCAAGGGATAAGCAGTAGATCCCAACAAAGCCTGCAAAAAGGCAATTAAAATGGCTAAATTGGAAAATGACAAAAGGATTGCTAAGGAGAGTAAAATTAACCCCAACATGTTTTTAAATATATAAATGGAAAAAAGCTAAAGGCAGAAAATGTTGGATCTGTCAGGATTTACCTATCCACTTTCCCATCGTCGTTCGGATGCTCCACCCACTTTCTGTGACACGATCTTTCCTCGCCTTATAGGGAAGTTGTGCCACAAGTTAGTTGCTGAGTTATTTTGTCCTGAACAATACAAAGTGTCGGCTTAGCTCCAAATAATTATTCTCAACGATTTTCTGTGTACCGACTTCTGCTTGTTATTCTGTTACTGCTGATCTTTCATGGCCCTTGGACCCGGATTTGTATAACCGTTTTTGCTGACTTCTATTGCCCTTTGGAATCGGAATTGCCTTAATAATTTTGATTTTAAGGTAATCATTTCCATTGTCATTTTGTTGCATAAAGTATTCAATGACTTACCAATCTACTACTGCATAACCTGCTTGCTCAGCCCTGTTGTATTTGTCTAGAATCCTATCTAAGAACTTTAATTATATAATTTACTGCATATGCAAAAGTGAATTTCAAATCCTGTTGAACTAATTGCTTGCTTTCTTTGCCATACTATTTTTGCAAATCTCATTTCATTATTATTATATCTAATACCATATTTTGTTTGTGAGAAATGCCTTAAATAAATATATTCAATTTAGCCTCCTGCAGTTGTGTTCCAAGAAATCTGTTACAATCCTAACACCCTAATCCTCCCAAATGGTTAATTTGGTTAGAGAGGACAGAGAGAAAGCAGACATTTTAAATACTTTTTTTCTTCTGTTTATACTAAGGAAGAACCAATAGATGAGTCCCTACTGCCTGAATTTAGAGAACAGTCACTGCAAACAAGGGATTGGCTGACACAGGAAACAGTACTTAAGCTTATGAAACTCTGTTAAGATAGACAAGACCCCAGGGCCAGATGGTAAAAAATCCAAGGGTACTAAAAGAGTACTTGGGGGCAAATGTATGTATTTGGATTGAAAATTGGTTAAAAGATAGAATGCAGAGGGTTGTTGTAAATGGAAAATCCTCAAACTGGACCAACGTAGTGAGTACCTCAGGGGTCTGTTTTAGGCCCTCTTCATTTTAATTCATTTGTTAATGATCCCCCAAGTTGTGTTAAGAGCCATGTCTCAGTGTTTGCTGATGAACAAAATTAGGTAAGGTAATACAGACTAACCTTCATGTTTGTTCTTTACAGGAAGATTTGTACGTGGAGGGGGGGACTGGAAAATTAAGTGGCAAATGAGGTTCAAAATAGACAAATGTAAAGTTATGCATTAGGGGGAAAACAAGGCAACATATAGTTGAAATGGTATCTCCCTTGGAAAAACTACTAATGGAAAGGATTTAGGAATAATTGTAGATAACAGACATAGCGACAGTTTCCAATGCCAGTAAGCAGCTGAGGGGGCCAATAAGATGGGCATGTATTAAACTAGGTATTGATTCACAGGTGACCTGTTCATTAACAGAACAAGAGATCATCCCCTGAGACTGGAAGAGCAAAGATTTCATATACAGCAAAGGAAGGGATTATTTGTGGTAAGGACAATAAAGGTATGGAACTCACTGCCAAGAGAGGTAGTGCTATCAACCACAACAGATGCATTTTAAAATGGTCTGGATAGGTTTGTTTTTTTTTTTTGAGAAAAGCAGAACATACAGGTCTAATAATAATAGAAAAAGCAGTAATAATAGAGCTTATTGATCCAAGGAGAAATCTGATTGCCCTTTGGAGTCAAGAAGGAATTTTTCCCACTAGGAGGCAAAAATCTAAATAGCTTCCTTACCGGTTTGTGCCCTCTTTTGGATGGAATGATAGGTAGAATGGTTGAACTTGATCGTTTGATCGCAGCCTTGATGATCAAGTTAACTCTAACTCTAAACCTAACCCTAATGGTAACATAACTCTAACCATAACTCTATCCCTAATCCTAGAGGGTCTACTCAATAAAGGGAGCATTGCAGGGAATTGAGACAGGTATTTTCAATTCTCTCTTTACTGAGTAGACATTTTATAGTTAGGGTTCGAGTTAGATTTAGGTTTAGGGTGATGATTAGTTTTGGGTAAAAAGGTCACCGTAGGAGAAAATGGTTAGCAAATATAAAACGCTACTTTCGGTTCTTTCCCTACAACTTGGAAAAACTACAGAAAAACATGGCATTTTTCTAAACTCAGGACAAATATTAGAAACTATTTATATATTTTTTTTTTATCATTTGTAATTGCGTAGAAGATTTTTCAGGTCAAAGTTAGAAAAGACTATTTTTTTTTTATCATATTTTGAGTTAATAATATGACATGATGACAAAAAAAAACGAAATTTCATGTCAATAAAAACAGTATATAATATGTATGGGTACATTAAATGAGTAAGAGGAAAACTACATCTAAACACTCACACTGCAGAAATGTTAAAACAGCCACAAAGGGTACAGAAAATAAAAACAGTAGTGTCACTAGGAGGTTAACTTCTAAGATGGTTAAGTTAGAATTAGTCTCAGAAATCACAAGTTTAATTTCTCCCCCCATTGATTATAAAGGGAGGGGAGTTGAATTCAGAGAGTAAGTAAAAATCAACCTCCAAACTCGAATTCCAAACTTGATTTTGCCTACGTTTGCCACATATCCACCTCAACAAAATGCTTTGAAGTGGAGATAGGGTGTAAGGGAGATTGAGTTTGTTCTAGTTTGGTGGTTGAGAAAATATCTCATATCTACCACCTAACTCAAACTTTAGTGAATAGATCCATAGTGTTTAAAAAGAAGTACATTTGTTTATATATTAGTTTTTATAAATAACATACATTTTTATTGTTATTTTAAATAACTTACCAAATGTATCAATTGACCATAAAGTCACCAAATGCCAGGCTCATAGCCTTATGAGACCGATATCCTCACTCCTTCTATTAGATAAGAATAGCAAAAGAAACATTGTGTGCCCTGCTCTAGGACAGGCTAAAAGCATTGTTCCCCTTACCTGTTGACGTAATTAAGAAATGTCCACTCCACATCCTCAGCTTTAAAAATATGTGAATGGAGTAAGTGGCACATCTGGAAATAATATAACCAATCATATCATCATCACAAAGTAAGTGCTTTTTAGCCACGGCAACTTGCTCTACAACTCAAGTAAAAATTATAATATAATATAAAAAGTACAACATATATTCTCTGTACATTTTACACACATCTTTAAATAATTCTTTAAAAAAATAAAACTACAGTAAATGCATGTCCTTTTGTATCCATATTACATTTGTATATGTAGTTATGTTAAATGACAATTGTTAGTAAAATCATGTAGCAGACAGTGATTGAAGTGTAGAGGTCTCAGAATTCCCATGCTCAAAGGAAAGGCAGCCAACTGCGGTAATTCAACCGCTGACAAACTACAAATCCCATGATCCTGCAACAGTATTTAAGAGTTGGAGAGAATCATGGCAGTTGTAGGTCAGAAACAGCTGAAGTGTCACAATTGGACACATAGGGTCTAAAATATCTAGCAACTCCATCATCACATCATTAAAAGTATAGCACAGCAATATTATGAATGGAATATGCAAAGATAACACACATTTTTTTTGCTGGCTATCAAAAAGGTTCCAATATGGAATTATTCAGACTACAAAACACAATCTAGATCCAGTTACCAAATTAGCTTTGTTATGCCTGTGCGCTTAAGAATATTATCATTCACCTTATGCAGTAAGTTTGCAGTTGTCAGTGACAGCAATAAATCATCATACAAAGAGAGCAGTAACACACACAGTACACAGAAAACCTCAACTTTAGTCCAGAAACTAGAGGAAAAACTATGAAAAACTTGATTTATGGGAACATTCCTTAACTTCTTTCTGTGAATGTGTACTAATTATTTAATTCAAACTTGCAGGCCCAAGGTCTAAAAAAATAAATCTATGTTTTAATATAGATGTGCACTGTATAATACTAGTTACCACCATGTATAGACCTGAATTTGATGACACCGAACCCAAAAAGCCCCATCAAATCCAGAACTGTTGGCAACTATGAGAATATATTGCAGTATTGTTTTTCAAGGCAGAGAAAGCACTTAAAAGTTTTGCAAAATTGTGCGATAATAAGTTTATATCAAATGACACTGGATATTAGAATAAAAGAGAACATCAGAGACCATAGTGAACATTTGGCTTCAGTTAGATGAAATGCTTTATAAAGATTTCACCTTAGTGCAGACTGCTAATAAATTGCTTGGCCAAATATTAATGCAATTTTTGTTGGCCTTATTAAGCTTTAAAATCCTACAAGGTCCTGGAACATATGTTCTTAGTATTAATTGAATATTGGATGGTTGTGTTGTACATCTAGCAAGCAGAATATATCAGGTATAAATTTTGTCTAAGTGCAACTGTTACTGTACCCCTTGTGGCATCTAAACAAATGGTGCACTTCTTAGTACCTAAGTAAAACACACCTATCATAATGTTGTTATTGTACTTGTCAATTGTAGGAGTTCTGTAGAATGTGTAGAATTTGCCTAAAGATATGTAAATTTAGACATGTTATTAATCGCTGTATGTAAATGTTTGTGTTAGACTTGGTTATTTTCTTCAAAATCTAGACCTATAACAACCACACCATTTGGTTTAAATGGATTTAAAAGTGAGGCTTATTGATGAAAAAAAAAATCAAGATTTCTAATCTGTCTATTCTATAGTGTTTTATAATTGTGTTTGTCTACATTGAATTGATTATCCAGTACAAAATATAACTTTGTGAAAGTTTTCCATATTTGCTTGTGTGTTTTTATAAATCATCCACAAATCTCTAAAAAAATATATATATAGTTTAAGAGATATACTTATCTGAATGGGTTTGCTGCCTCTTCAAAATTTCTAGGATGGCAACGTACATGGAGGGATGCTAATCCATTCCGCCATGCACAGAGATGTAGCATCCCAGAGTTGCCAAGCATGTCATGGAACACTTAGTGATATGCTTGCCCTTCTCACACACCAGCACTCAATGCTGGAGATATTAGGTTACTGTAGGTATATTGTGGAGATACTGGGCTATTGATTAAAAACTGAATTTGGTGAGAGGTAGTTGAAAGTAAAATTTGACTTAGTCTCAAAGTTAAATTCAAACTCCAAATCTGATATCCTAGAGCTATTCACTAAAGAAAATTTGGCATCCAACTCGACACCCCTCATCAAATTCGAACTTGTCTTTGCAACAAAACTCATGGCTTTAAACTCGTGTACTCTAAGGTTTATTTTAAGTCAAATTCGAGCTCCAAAAATGTGATTTTGAGACTAAGTCCAATTTATTGATAGACTATTATGTTTTTACTCTCTGACAATCTCTTTCTTAGTATGGGTGTGTTCTCTTTATATTCCTACATGATATATATATTTGAATACTTCCCCATTACAATAGTTTTAGTTCTCAACAAAAAAGAAAGGTCTCTCTCTGATATAATACCATTATTTATAAATTGAGTATTCTTTCTGTTTACTTATATATATATATATATATCTACATACTTTATATGTTCAATGTTGTAATGCACTTTATAAGAGAGAACTTTGTGCTAAAGCTATATGTTTTAATTACCTATTTACTGAATTATTTTAATAGTATTATTCACTTTGTAAAATACAAAAAGGCATTTTCTCTGCCTTCCTACTGTGACTCCTCAATTTGATTAAGGCCTCACCTGTTTATGTTGCAGCCTTCATTTAACTATGTATAAAACATCTGGTCAAAGATTTCACAGTAGCTTATGACTACGTGCTACTGGGTTCAAAACACATAACGCACGGGCAGCTAGCCCTCATATTTCTCCCATACTTTGGATATTTCATGCACAGTTGTTTTTAATTTGTTCAAAATAAAGGATTTATATTTCACTCTTAAAGTTTTCTCTGCTATATTTTGCTTAATTTTGGTAAGCTCCAACTCTCTTCCTCTATCCAAGTTTAAGGACAAGGTATGTTTCCGGTCTTTGGTTTCTTCATGTTGAAGCAGTGGTATTTCAGTTTCCCAATTCATTTTTGGACTTATTCTTAAAATCACACTTCACCGTCCATTGCTTGCAGTGAGAGAACAGTTACTGTCATTTTTACTCCCATTGAAAATAATGTTTCATTTATATGTGCCCGGAGGGAAATTAATCAAAGTAGTTCCTTTGGGATCGCCCTTTGATTAATTAATTGGTTTCCCCTGGACTCACATGCATTATACATTCTGAATGGGAGTATGTAAAAGTTATATCTGTGTCCAGCAACAGACTGGCTGATCTGGCAATGAAATAAATGTAGACCATTTTTATCAACCTTTGTTCATCAAAAAATGGAGTTTGCATTCATCTCTATGCCTGGTCATTCAGCTGTGTTTGGTTTACTTGTATTCACCAAAACTGTGTTAATTGACCAGACACTGGTGAATGCAAGCTCCGTTGTTTGATGAACAAAGACAATAGTTTACCTTTATTTAATGCATTTTATATTCAATAATTATAGAAATATGTGCATTTGTTAAAACCTGCTTCTATTTATTGTCCCACTCATCTCTCTAGCATTGCATTCTATCCATTCCCAGTCCTCCAAAAATATAAAACTCTCTATTAGTTGTTGAAGCTGCCCAGTAAGGGAACCTCCTAACAAAGACAATCAGGTATATATATATATATATATATATATATATATATACACACACACACACACACACACACACATATATATAAATATATATAATACAAAATTAGCACATTTCCCTGAGAGCCACCAATACCAAGGGATGCAATGTGATTCTGGGAGATTGTGGAGTAATAGATAACAAGTATGGAGGCGGGATTGCCCTCCTGCTTCTTCTCCAAATCCCCTTGGTGCAGAAATAGGACATTACAATATATTAAATCTGGAGTTGTGGTCTTCGTCCCCAATTTCATACAAATGCGGCTGACATTCAGACACTCGATTCCCATCATGTTCAATCATCCAGTATTTCCCAAGTGTTAGGTGTCAGAAAGCCACCAAAAATGTAAGTTGATGATTGCAGAGACTGGCCCTCAAATGAAGCAAGCCAATAGCTATGTAGATTTATAAATAGTGTTTAAAAAATATACTGGTTATTTCTAATGTTTGTATTTTTACTCATTTAAAATACATTCTTCATTGTAATATAATACATATACATAATTGTTATTATTGCTTACAGAAGCATTGCTCTACTGAAAAAGGAAATTATAGAAATGGCTTTTGACATTAGAAGTATCAGCATAAATATTGTAATTTTTTTTATCAGAAGGTTCAGTTCTTCCTTTGTCTGACCCAAGATTCTAAATATGTCTGCCTCCAGGTAGTGCTACACAGAGCAAAGAGGGCTGAAAAAGGTACTTTATGTATATTCTTCCATTAATACATTTATATTTAAAATGCCTACAAGTGCAATATTTCCATTGAGCACAGCTTAATTTTTGTAGGCAGTTGTCCTTAAATAAATATTATTGAAAAAAATTAAGCATTTTGAAAATGTTAGAAATGAGGCTACGTTATAATTTTTATATACTAAATTTGTATTCCTATAATTGGAAAACTATGTCAATGTCATCCACAGTGTAAAATAATATTCCTCATATAAAATGAGAGAGACAAATAGTATATTATTGTCTGCAGAAATGTCTACTCACTAATCACAGGCAAATCTAATCAAGGACTTAATATGTCCATAATGGTGCAATTGCTTCCCAGGAGAAGCCAAGGTTTCTCATCATGAAAGAGAATCCCCATTGAAAGATGCTGGTATGACCCAGATACTCTCAACGCAACACTCTAATAATTTGATTGCAGATCCTTAGGCAAGGGTAACTTAAATTACAATTATAAAGTCCTAGCCTTAAAATTAACATCTGTGTGATGATACACTGATCTCATTTAACGTCCTAGAAAAAAAAGCCTTTTTTTTTTGCAAATTCTTGTTTATTTATATTTTTGTCTAGATCGTAGAAAAGAAAATAGTGCAATGGATTCATCTTTTATTGAACCAACTAAACTGATCTGTGCCTTAAGTAACAGCTCACATAGAATAAACTATGTTTATAAATAAAATAAATAAAGGAATTGCAGTATTCAGTAACAAAAGCAATATAATTCCCTTGATCTTTAATCTCTATGCCAATGTCTGTTTTACAGATTATGGCCTCAGCTACTGACAAATCTGCTTAGTGAGTTTTTGGCTGACAAACCTGGCATCACAAATGCTGCCTGAAATACATTCCAAAGGCTAAACATTTTCATAATAGCTACTTTACATGGCTTAGTATGTTTCCCTTCAGGACATCAATTTGATTTTTTTTAAAGTGACAGAGTTAATCTTCACGATTACCCATGGAGTCAAATTTTTTTTTTAATTAGTGGTTTTCCTTCTAAAGCATTGTAAGAGGATCAGCCATTTTGCCAACGTATGGGTGTTTCCAAACTAGTGATTATAGTAATTTTTCATGTAACTTGGAGGCTCCGTTTGGTTCTCTCCTTTTTATGTAGCCTTATATTACGACTTTAATAATAAGAGATGGCACGAGAGCATACACTGAGCTGCACAGACGTAACATATACTCATGCTGGCTACACAAGTACTTTAATATCCCTATCAGCGAAAGAAAACAAAGCTGATCTCCGCAGTTAATGGAGTTATTTTCAAACCTGCCTAGTTGTTCACGCAAGGTGATAATAAAAAGTCAACTATAGTCATAAGTAATTTACAAGGACAGATTAAAACTATGGTGCTTGCTAAATAAAACAGGGCTATATACTTGCACTTCCATGCTGGTGATAGAAAGCAGCTGCTTCATTTTATAAAAGCAAAAGAAGCAAGGTATTAAGAATATATACTGGAAGCAATTGAAGAGTATCTTATTGTGCATACACACTGAACAGAATTATACGCAACACTTTTGTTTTTGCCCCCATTTTTCATGAGCTGAACTCAAAGATCTAAGACTTTTTCTACGTACACAAAAGGCCTATTTCTCTCAAATATTTTTCACAAATCTGTCTAAATCTGTGTTAGTGAGCACTTCTCCTTTGCTGGGATAATGAATCCACATCACAGATGTGGCATATCAAGATGCTGATTAGACAGCATGATTATTGCAAAGGTGTGCCTTAGGCTGGCCACAATAAAAGGCCACTCTAAAATGTGCAGTTTCTGCAACACAAGGTGATGGTCGTAGATAAATGGCACAACAATGTGCCTCAGGGTCTCGTCACGGTATCTCTGTGCATTCAAAATGCCATCAATAAAATTCACCTGTGTTCGCTGTCCATAACATGCATCATACCATAATCCCACCGCCACCATGGGACATTTGATCCACAACGTTGACATCGGCAAGCGCTCACCCACACTACCCCATACACGCTGTCTGCCATCTACCCTATACAGTGAAAACCGTTATTCATTCATGAAGAGAACACCTCTCCAAAGTGCCAGATGCCATCAAATGTGAGCATTTGCCCACTCAAGTCAAAGAAGAACTGCAGTCAGGCCGAGACCCCGATGAGGACGGCGAGCATGCAGATGAGCTTTCCTGAGACGGTTTCTTCTTTGGTTATGCAAATTAATTGTTGCAGCAGCTGTCCAGGTGGCTGGTCTCAGATAATCTTGAAGGTGAAGATGCTGGATGTGGAGGTCCTGGGCTGGTATGGTAACACGTGGTCTGCGATTGTGAGGTCGGTTGGATGTACAGCCAAATTTTCTGAAACGCCTTTGGAGATGGCTTATGGTAAAGAAATGAATATACAATTCATGGCAACAGCTTTGGTGGACATTCCTGCAGTCAGCATGCCAATTGTACGCTCCCTCAAAACTTGCGACATCTGTGGCATTGTGTTGTGTGATAAAACTGCACATTTTAGAGTGGCCTTTTATTGTGGTCAATATTAGTTACCTGTTTATGATGCCCATTTATATAAAGCCATACAAAATAAATAAAAGGTTGCTGATCACCACTGTTACATGGTTCACAAGCCTTGGTAATCCTTGCAACTACAATCAGCTCTATACCTGATACCTGACACTTTGTATGATTCATACGCAACAATGGGAGATAGTGTAGAGACACGTAGGGGCACCAGATACTAGCTCCACCAAGGTTCTGTATGCAACAAAAAGAATATTTCACTCAATGACGTAAAAAAGTATAAATTCCAGAGTTTATTGAAAATATTTAATATATATAAATTAAATCAGCAAAAAATGTATTAAAACAATCACAGAGAACATTATTACAAAATGTCAGGCACATGAGCAAGTGATGAAACTGACAGCCTCGTGTGTTTCGTTGCAGATGAAATGTATTCATACACTTGAATTTATATATTTTAATTATTTTCAAGGAGTTTATACTTTTTTTACTACATGGAGTGAGACCTTCTTTTTGTGATCCATTAACCTAACCTTAGCCTAACTCTAATGGGTTTATTCACTAAAATACAACTTTGGAGGTTGACTTTCATTTTGAGACTAAGTCAAATTCAGCACAAGAAATAGAAAATAACCCAGGTTAAATCTTCCTCACTGAAAGTAATGGGAGGCAAAATGGTCAAAATTATTTTTGAAACGAATGCAAATTCGGCACCCTCTAGAGCGCTCTTGCGAGTGATCACACAGCTTCTGCATCAATTTTCGGTGTTGCTGAATTCCTTCATATCAACACCAGCTGAGCAAACAAAATGATCATCGATTGCTTTCTAAGCTCATTTCACCATAAGACTTACCAGGTACATCCTTTGTCCATAACTATAGTGATTTCTTTGATATGCCTGGTAAGTCCATTGTTGTGAAAGGGATAGATATGTATCCTTCCTCACTGTTCATGGATTTATCCCTCTATATTAAAGGGACTGTCTAGTGCCCAAATTGCATCTTCCAAATATTAATGCATATTAATGTGCTTTCAAAGTACTTTAAAATGCATGTCTAACATTTTGCATTGCTTAAAATATAAAATACTTACAGCTAGATGAAATTGTGAAACTACAGCAGTTTGTAAAAAAACAGGACTGCCCACACTAGATGAGTAAAAGTAATTTTTTTTTCTGCAGGAACCAATGAGAATAATGACATTCAAATGATTGGTACATCCTGTATCTCTAGTGATGTCATCAGAAAATGTGTTGCACTGTTGAGAGATCCTACTGTGTACAAGAGAAAGGTTACTCAGAGGCCACACCATAGATTCAATTTGAGGAAGACAGGGAAATAATTATATCCTCAGTGCCTAAAGAATGAGTACTGCACCTGCACGGGGGAGGGCTTGAGTCAAATATTAAAAATGTGATTCATATAGAATGCCTGCATTAAATCACACAGGGATAAAAGCCTATGCACTTTACAAGCAGTATTCTTCATCTTGCACCAAAGTGAGTTTGGGGACTAGACTGTCCCTTTAAGTGAACAAAGACTGAAAGATCTATATGACTCAATTCACAAAGATATAAGTTGAGGAACACAGCATAATATAAGAGAAAACTCTAAACCCTTCTTTAGATTGGTCCATCATTTAAAGTTACAGACATATTAATTAAACCAAGAAAAGTACCCTAGTAGATCTAGGGTTAGGGTCATAATTAGGGTCATAATTAGGGTTACAGGGGGTTCCGAATCATTACAAGGGTTAGATTAAGGGGTGGGGTAGATTTAGGGTTAGGGTAAATTTAGAGTTGGGGTAAATTTAGGGTTGGGGTAAAAAAGCCACTGTAGAAGAAAATGATTAGAAAACAAAAAAAACAATAATATTGTGTATTGCCTTATTACTTGAAATAAAACATAGACAAACAAGGAAACATTGGTATTAATAAACTCAGGACAAATATTAGAAATATATAGACGGGGTCTTTTTTACCATTTGTAATTGTGTAAAATAAAAAATTAGGTCAAAGTTATGGCATATTTTCATCATATTTTATATTTTTTTATAGTAAATGATATCATATGATGAAAATTATAGTATCAAATGAAAGCCCTATCTGTCCTTTAAAAAATTATATATAAATTGTGCGGGTGGACTGAACACAAAGAAAGAAATTCACAGTTCAGTAAACGTATGACAAAAATAATGGAATTCTAGTCTTGAAGGCACATCAAATGCAACATAGCACTCGGTCACTAAGGGGTTAAAGCACTATTTCAAATGCCTACAACTGATGCAGTAATTCAGTTATACATAACTTATTTTTTTGCAGACAGTTGTCCATTAACCTTCATTTAGAAGATAGTAATGGTTAAGTAATGCTTAAGTAAAAGTAGACAATCTTTCTGAAACTTCTACTCCCTGTCAGTCAAAAAGGTCTTGCCTGACAGACTAACAGTCTGGTATAGCAACAGGATATTACCTACACAGGTAATGCCCACAAAGGGAATTAAGTCTCATGCTCACAATTTTAATATACCGTAAATGAATGTACACTTCAACAAAAAGTCAATTTTGTCACAAGTGTTTTAAGTTTGGAATGAGCTATAAATAAGCTAACATATAATAATATGCAACAAAAACATAAAAGTGCCTTCCATCCAGTTTTTTAATATGGTGAAATTTATATACAAAAGCCATTTTAACTTTAGTTCAAATGTCAATAATGATAAATCTTTTCTTTTTAGAATTTACTTGATTGAATAAAAAATACTTAAATTTAAAGTCTGAAGCATAATTAGAACTCTGCAACACATGGGGTACAAAGAATATGTGCTTTAAATAACACGCTTTTATACTTTTGTTCAGTGCTTACATTGTCTGTGCTCTGCATAATTTGATATATATTGTAAGAGACAAAGGCCCTGACTTACAAATGACTTTCTCTCATAATTGCAGGAAATTGTGCTAATAGTCCAATTTTCTTTGATTGCGCTATCACAAAAATATTTAGCTATCTAGTCCCTTTTTTTTCGAACTGATTATGTCTATTTTTTTTTTCCTTGTACAGAAAAATAACATTTCGGAGCACTGCAGAATAGACCGTAAGCCAGCTGTGGGATAACTTTAAAACATGTATCTGAACTTGGTTGTGGAAAACGTTAAAAAAATGTATACAGCCGTAGACACTGTAAAACTTTGTGTAAGATATTTAACAAGGCTTCCTATGGAATCAAATTGTGAAAAATATTGGTAAAATATCATTAATGTCAATCTTTTTTTACTAGGAGAGATTATTAAAAAAAGACGTTATTTAATTAGTAGCGTTCACGCAGACAACATGCTCAATGTGGATGTTTACTTTATAGAGAACAGCATTAAGTACTAAGTTGTCAATAAAGATAAAAGCAATGATAAAATGTATGCTATTTCACCAGTCTATGTAATGTACTGTAGATACATATAAAATCATATAGCACCACTTTCTTAGCCACACCCCTTTGATAATTCTGCTCAGATGTATGAACCTTTGAATATGATATAACTACTTAATTATGGATAGTAGGAGGTATTTCTATTCACTATTAATTTATGTTTCTAATTTTACACTTAGACCAAGATGTAATTATGTTTTGCTAAATTAACATGATCAGGCGTACTTGTTGGAATGGACTTTAAAGAATAATTTTGGTACCAAAACTACACCCTCTGTAGGTAACAGTTGTACTGAACGCTCAGTTAGTCATGGAGACGTATTTGACTCCATGCTAGAGACATTAAAGAGGGAGAAAAGCCCAAATATATATTCTGAAAAGTAGCATTCAAATGATATTCCATAGTCAAAAAACAAAGACTTGGGAGAAATCATTTCATGAAACTGTTGCTTCGCTGAGATGGTCTGGCAACATTCAGTGTCTCCTAGTGCTGTGTCTGTGTGTTAATCATGTAAGATAATAATAATAATTATAGAAAAGTTCTTAACCAGGAAAGGTACATTTAGATATTATCTGGTTTCCAAATACATCCGAGGGATGTTACTATCACCCAATTTAATCGTACTTATTTTATCTACCTCAGAAAATAGAAGTGCAGAACATGGGAAGGAGGAAAGTATTTGTGAATGGCAATGTGGATGAAAAGGGAAATGTGTATGCGAATGCTAATGCAAACAGTTAGGAAGGATGACAGTAAGTAAACGTGAGTGTGAATGCATAAGTGAATGCTGATTCTGCTGTGAGCTGTTAGGAAGGAGACTGTAGTAGGAGGGAGCAGGCAGTGAGAGGGACAGAAGATTTCAACATTGTGTATTAAAAGGATCACAGAGCATGCTAAGGATTTAGAAGCACATTATTTCAGCACATTAGACCAATATAAAAGGTAGGCATTAGGGAAAGTCTTTTATTTGTATTTTTTTTTTAGGGATCAATCCCTCTGTAAGCAACAGAGGTGGGTTTGTTATATATTTTTATACACACACACACACACAAAATATATATATATTTTTTTTGTTTTGTTTTGTTTTTTGTTTCATGATTTTTAAAAGAACATTGTTTATGTAAGTTTAAATCAACTGCAATAACTTGGATTCAATTTGACATACTGATTATCTCACAACTAATGAAAAACTATTGTTAAGTTGGACAAAGCTCAAAACCATAAAGCATGACAGTTGTCTCCAAACTCTTCTTTGGATATTGATGCATTCCTTGCTCCTTTCCTTGCTCCTTGCTTCAACTTTTTAAAATATTCGGGACATCAACTGGCTTTGGGGATTAGCATTGTACTACATATCCAACTGAAAGCACTTCTGAAGCCATGAGGTCACCTGAACCACTGGAATGGACAATTCACGATATTCTATATTTGTCTTGTAAATGTATCACTATGTATTATCTTTTTCCAATACTACAGACCCACATAAGGAACTACTCAACTTACAATTGTATATCTCATAACCCTTTATATATTATCTCTGCTAAAATAGTTACAAAACGGCTTAGATTTCCATCCTAACCCCCCTCTGTCTCTGGCCTTATCATCGCATCTTCGAACAACTTCCGCCTCTTACTTGGAAAATGTCTTTGTTTTAGTTTTAAGTGAAAAGAATTCTTGAAAAAAAAACTTTTCTCCACCTCTCTAATGCATGACAAGGGAACAGATGGCAATTTAAAGGAAGAATTTATGACAGCCACAATCTTAATGTTGCATAAAGAAAAGAAAAAGACTTGCATCAAAACCACTGACAAATGTACTTGCTAATATTAATGCACTCCCCATTCATCCAATATGCTTCCTAATTGCTTTTCTGTACATAATAATGTGGCACCTGCTGCTCAACATTGCAAGCGCATCAGGATTTCTCCAAAGTCAAACAGCTCTGGAACCGGCCCTTTCCCTGTGATAAATGTAGAGCACTGTATCACACACAGTTCCTGTCAGCGACATAATTAAAATTTTATACTTACAGAAAAAGATAGTAAACAATCCATTCTTAAATGGATTCACAAGAGGAACTCTTGTTAGAGCCAACTTTATAATTAGTATGCATCATGTATTACCAATATACCCATGACAGAATAAAAAAAAAAAAAAAATGTAGAAAGTTGAGTAGCTGTCTTTTATATCGTCTTATGGCAGAGAAAAGGGACATTCATTGAAACAGTAGTGAAGCCACATTGCATGTCACTGTTTATTTAAAGGACAACTGTAAGCAAAAAAATACTTTTGTTTAATATGAAGGTTGCGTCACATACATATATATTTTAAATAGAAATGTTTTAATGAAAGAATACAAATAAAGTGCCTTATTGAGACTTATTTGCCATCTACAGCTCTATCAGGGGGCAGACATGTTGTTTAGAATCTTGGCTCAGATGAGTCACATGTCCTTTCCTTTGCCCCACGATGAAGGTCAATTCGACCCAGGTTGCTAAATAAGATGTCATATCCTTGATACAAGCTGTATACAGCAGGGAGAGCTCAATAAGGTATTATTTGTATTCTTTCATTAAAGCATTTCTATTTGAAATAGATGACACAAATTTACAACAAAACATAAGTAAGCTGACCTTTAAAGTACACTGCTGGTTAAAATGAAGCCTTGTATTGCTGACCTTTTTCAATGTAGTTTTGCAAACTGGGGAAGCATACTGGGGTAGATTTTATGCCGGCCGCCGAGGCGGCAACATTTTAAGGTCGAATACTGAATGTTATTCCTGCGTTAAAGCACTGGTATAGTGGCAATGGAATAACAATGTTTTGCATAAAACACAACTATTGCCTAGTTCCACATTAAAAGTATTCTAGGGGACTTAGAGTGTACTAGCCACTCCCAGTCCCTTGCCAACCCAATAAAATGAAAGTTAACAGAACACCCTCCTGTAGCCAGTGGCCGCCCACTGGCCCCATTAGATAAATAATGTGGCCTATCGGTTGTAGACATTGGGGGAGCCCCCTTGGCTCCCCCAACATTTTCTTTTACAGGTGAACCCTTGCAGTGCTGTAGAGAGCACTGTTTGTGTTCCCCACAGCACTGAAAGGGTTAAGCTTACATTTAGCAACCAATGCAAATGTTAAATTAATGAGCAAAGATGATAGATTTTTTTTTGCCCATTGATTTTTACCGGCTGTTAATGAATCACTGTTTGTGTTGTAATTACCCAAAGAACAGTGTTTCAATGCCTATTTTTTAATTGAAGTAATGGAAGTGTGTCGTGGGTGTGGTCACTTTCATAACAGGTGCGGTAATGATATTAAACATTAATGGCAGGCATTGAATCAAAAACGCCTGTTAATTTACCAATTACGCCCCTTTTTCTTACTAACAGAGGCCATTGAATCTATCCCACTAAATGCACATGCCATAGACATTTCAAGTGAAGCCATATTATTATTGTTTTTGTTTTGGAGACATGGATATGATTGAAGATGGTCCATTGAAAAGGATGTCTGATATTGGTCGATGCCAAGTGCAATTTGGGAAGATTGTTCATCTTTAACTCTACATGACATTTTTTGAAATGAATGCAAAACAGCATATGTTTTTAAATAGTTTTTTTCACGCTTTATCATCATTGGGAAACAGTTTTGCATAGCAGGTTTTATTGCAGGAGATCAAGAATGACTGAAAGTCTAGATAATTTATATTGACAGTAGATTGCTAATCGCTGCCAAAGGAGTCACTCTGATGTGAAATAATTCTATGTAAATATACAACTGCTCTCTGCACTGAAGAAGAAATAAACATAAAAATGCATTTTTAAAATTTACTTCAGCATGCTCCCATGTGGAAAATTCATTCAGAGACTGTGTGCTACATTTTAATCCATATATATTACCTTACTTTAACTAGTAGAACACAGATAGCATCATAGCATATACAACAGAAGCCCCATCTGCAAGACAGGTATTTGCTGTTGAAGTTCTTTACTGATATTTGTTAACTGTAGGTTGATCAAGCAATCACATGTTATTGAGACTACATTTGCCATTAATTTCGGGTGATTCAGCTTGGTTTGCACTATACATTCTTGCAGTTGGGGTTCAAATCCCCAACTCCATCTAAATAGTAGTGACACTGTTCCCATGGTGCAAAAAGGGACAGAATGCTGAATGTATGGCTCTTCCATGGTTGGGAGAGTGTCTTGATGCTGTTTTATTTTAATTTTTTTCAGTTTGTTTTTTGTTTGCTGTTTAAGGGGGCCATTAACTAAACACTGTTTTGCAGAGAAGGTAGAGAAGCAAAAACATACATTGTGTTAGTAGAATGCCAGATATTTGCACAAATTAATGATACGTGTGTTTCTAATGTTTATGACATCACCTGTGGTTCGATATGCAAATAAATACATTTTTCATTGGCAATGTGTAATTTGCATTTCAAACCACAAGGTGATGTCATAAACCAGAGACAGCACAGACCCATTTATAACAGATTTTTCATTTGTTTGCAATCCAGCTGTTACAATGTAAAGATCACTTTGGTCATTTACTTCCTGTATTCACAGTATAGAAAACATCTGAATTAGTCACTTTAATTGTATTAATAATTACCAATTTTTCACTGATGGCAGGGCCGTCTTTAACGTGGGGCAAACGGGGCAGCTTCCCTGGGCCCAGTAAAACCTGGTGGGCCCAAGGCAGTTGCCCCGTGGGCCCCTAGCCCTTGCTTGCCCTCTTCACAGCGCATTGCACTGCTGAACTTTTTTTCTGGCAAGCTGGATGCGGTGGCTGAAAAAAAAAAAAACATTGACAGCACGTCACATCCGGTGATTGTGTTTCCCTCCAGGAGACGTCCGGGGGCCACGGAGCAGCAGCCAGGAGGTAGGTACTGGGGAATGGGGGGAGGAATAAAACGAGTACTATAATGGCACAATATTACTGGTATCTGAATGGCACAATATTACTGGCATCTGAATGGCACAATATTACTGGTATCTAAATGGCACAATATTACTGGCATCTGAATGGCACAATATTACAGGAATCTGAATGGCACAATACTACTGGCATCTGAATGTCACGATATTACTGGCATCTGAATGGCACAATATTCCTGGTATTTGAATGGCACAATATTACTGGTATCTGAATGGCACAATATTACTGCATCTGAATGGCACAATATTACTGGCATCTTAATGGGCAAATTGGCTGGGGCATCTAATGAGACAGAAAAGGGTGTTGTCTTCTTTATGTATTTGTATCCAATTTTTGTATTACTCAGCCTTGTTACAATGCAGCCGCCCATCCCATGTGTTCCCTATTAAGGGTTAATAATGTATAGGGGTGTAAATAAACAACACCCTTTTCTGTCTCATTAGAGATTTTTGCCAGAGGCTCAAAGAAGCAAGGTGAATGGTTAGAGTTAGGACCCACCTAGGGGGGTCTGCCATGACGTTGGCAGGTGGGCTCATCCTCTCATGGCCATTGGAGGTAACTAAAAACCTCCATTTGTTTTAAATGCATAGGGATAAAGGAGAGAGCGCAGGTAACTTGTTTTTCTTTTGTTTTTAATAAAAATACTCACTGCAAGAAAAGTCCAATTGTGAGTGTACTTATTTTTATGTTTTTGTGGGGGGGGGGGTGTGTAACATTGCGATGGAGGGCGTGATTGCATGCAGGGGAGGGGGCACAGTCCAGGGGGCCCAAGCAAATGCTTGCCCAAGGTCCAATCAGTATTAACCACGGCCCTGACTTATGGGTTTATTTCACCTGATTTCTCCTGATTTTTTTGTTTTTTAATATAACTTGAATGTACAAGTCATGAATATTACACTGGGCTCCAACGTAATATCATTTGTTGCTTGTTTGTTGTGATCCTATACCCATACATCCTTCAACAAAATCACAATGCTTATCATGCTGTTGAACTCCTTGGTGTCAAAGGCATGGTGCCTTCAAACATGTTTAGACACCTGTGCTAAAACTAATGGGCTTTGTCACAGGCTGCATATGATTGCTGATTGGTTGTCACAACGATCATATGCCGCGGAAGAGCTCTGTGCAGCCACCCGCTGCTCAGATAAAGAGGACATTTATATACATAAGTAAATAAATGTCTATTGCATTCAGGATTTAATAAACTTGCTTGTAATACCATTTTTGAGCAGTGTCTTCATTAAAATGCCAGAGATGCAGAATCTAAAGTCTAGGATAGGGAAGACCATTAAGCAGTGGACAGTTGAATGATGATTTGCTTCAGTGAATAGCCAAACAGTTCCTGTCTTTCAGCCAAGAGACTAAGAAGAAGACTAAGATGTTTCTTTATTTATAAATACCATTAATATACTTGGGCATATACTATGGGTGCATGTGGTGCATGTGGCATATGTGGAATATCTACATTTTTATTTAACCAAATATTTACCAATTTGGTTTCTTAAAGTTGATATTAAAGGAATAATTGGTAGAGAGGGCATAATCTTGATTAAAATAGTCAGAGGTGTGAAACCTGGGTATATAGCAATTCACAGGAGCTCCCACCAAAACTTTTCCTAGTTAGATTAACCCTTACAAGACATTTGTTACTTTATCATAACTATTAAATACCAATTTTCAGCTGATGCTCAGGTGGCAAGCCATTCATATTCCCTGACTTACACAACATATATCTTTTTCATGCTTAAAAAAACAAACATTTAACATCTTTGAGCAGGATGACATGCTATAGCCTCAATGACCACAAGGGCACAGACCACCCTCCAAGACACAGCACAATACAGCCCTCAATTCAATACTTAACTGCAGGTACCACTTTATGGAAGTGCAGTAGGATCCCTTGTGTCAGATGGAGCCTTTTTCCATTACATTCAATGTATATTCACTGCATGGCTAACTTCTGGGTTTGGAGCGTCACTAGTAATTTAAATTAGGTATTTAAATGATGAGACAGAGAGTCTAACTACCACAACTAGAGGACATAGTCTTAAATTAGAGGGGCAACGATTTAAAAGTAATATCAGGAAGTATTACTTTACTGAGAGGGTAGTGGATGAATGGAATAGCCTACCAGCAGAAGTGGTAGAGGTAAACACAGTCAAGGATTTTAAGCATGCGTGGGATAGACACAAGGCTATCCTAGCTATAAGACCGGGAATGGGGGACTAATAAAAGTACTCAAAAAAAAAAAAATTGGGCAGACTAGATGGACCGAATGGTTCTTATCTGCCGACACATTCTATGTTTCTATGTTTCTATGAAGACCCTGACCGTGTGTCAACTAATGTGTCCCTTACTGTGTCCTTGAGACAATTTTTTGTTTTGGAGGGAAAACCACTTCTGGTCATTAAAGGGTTAATAGCTGAATTGAAAGGAAAAAAATGGACAGGTTAAAAAAGTTTCCAACTAAAGTAAATTCATTATATGTGCAAATAGCTGAACAAGTGCTAAGCCCTTTTTATAATATTTAATGGCAACTTCTAGAAATAGCCTTTTATAATGTGAGGAACTAACAAAAAATATTTTCCTTTGCATATTTTTCAACATTAAATTGTCCAAAAATATCTTTAAATAAAAATGCAATCTCAATATTATTTTATTTGGAAATCATTTAAAGAAAAGACAAATGCAATTTAAACAAGAACAAAAATAGTAAACATGCAATGAACACTGTTACCTTAAATTCCTTTATACTGTCATTAAAAAAAAAAACTTGACTTCTTTTCATTCTGGGAAATATTTCAACATTTATGATGTAATATAGAAAGTGCATTTTCATACAAAAACAATCTAAAATTTTATTCATCTAATAAAAATTGCCAGCATGAAAATGAGATGTATTGGTATCATAATTGCAGAACTATCAAACACTTGCCGCATAGCTTATAGGAAAAAGAGAAAGATGAGTGTGGTCTTAACAGGACATGTCTTTGAGACTGAGTAAAGACAAAGCAAAAATCATGCTTAATTCTGTTCTCCTTATATGGTATTACATCATGTATTTTAAGACTTTTAATGTATATTATTTGAAACATCAGGATTTAAAAAACACAACATATCTTCAAATTCTACTTCAATGTACTATAACTTGAAGATATATATTACACTTTTTTAAAAACTGTTCTTATGTCTCTCCAATGGTACACTCAGGATATTATTTTATATGCAGGCTCCTCCAGTTATTTCTGTATACATTTTTGCTTTGCTTACTTGTTTATGATTTAGGCTCTCTCCTGTCTTTTCCTTGTATTCTTGTATCCTGTATCTCCTTCCCAGTTCGGCCATAGAGTAGCACCTTCCCTAATTCAGCCACAGAGTGGCACCTTCCTTAGTTTGGCCACAGAGTGACACCTTTCTTAGTTTGTCCACAGCGTGGCACTTAGCTAGTCTGGCCATAGATCTGTACCTGCCCAAATTTAGCTATTGTCCGGCACCAAAGGGGGCTATTTCAACTGGGTACATTCATCCTGGTCTCAGCTTTTTTTGTAAGTTTATCCAGTTGTTGTTTTTGTTTTTTGCCCTCTTTATTTGTACTTTATGCATTTTCTTTCTATTTGTTATATACCATCTATTATTGGCCTAGATTTGGCCTGAATTATAATAGTGTTGTATTCACATTATATGTATACATTTTTTATATTTTACTGGATATATTAAAGGTTATTTTTTACTTTTGCTAAATTTGGTGTGCTGCTTCTTTGTATATATTGATTTATCTGGGTAGTTTGGGACTACCCTTTTTGCATGCACCCTAGTGTAATTTTGATTTATATGTTTTGCTTGTTTGTTCTATGTCCAGTTGTCCTACCTTACTTTGTTATTTGGATTATTGCAGGCCTAGCTACAAACCAGCACCTGCCCAAGTCTAGCCATAGACTGGGACCTGCCCAAGTCTAGCTATTGTCCGACTCCTGCCCAAGCCTAGTCAAAGACCGACACCTGCCCAAGTCCTCCTATAGTCCAGCGTCGGACCTGTCCTGACCACTGGTTTGGGGCTGTCCTGAGCACTGTCAAGGGGCTGTACTGAGCCCTGTTAATGGGCTGCCCTGAGTTTTTTATTTTTGTGCTTCCCTATCTTAGAGCCCTGTTATAGTTATGCCCTGTGTTAAAGGAACAAAAAGCAAACAGGGCTCTGTTTTCTTGTTTTTATTCATTGCTGTTTTCCCTGCTGTTTGTTTTTTCCATTCTGGGTATTCCTTGTCTTCTTTACTTTGTTGCTCAGTTCTTCTATTTAAATGTTGACACACCTTGTCAGGGTCTGAGACCCACTCTACCACCAGCCAGGGGGCCCTTACCTGATCCTACAGCTCCCCAGTCCTTCTCTGCCCGCTGGATGAATGCTCCACGATGCACTAGGCCACATCCCCGGCCTCTAGTAACACAGACACCGCGAATCGCGGGCGATAAAAGGGGCATGGCCTAATTTCGTCTGCAGCAAACTCATTGGTGGATGGGGGAGAGGCAGGGGAGAAGGCTGGAAACCTTCATCATAGAGTACCAGCAAGTAGGAGGAGCTAAGGTGTCACTCTTGACTGGTGGGAGGGGTTTTGGTCCTCCAGCCCTATATAAACCCAGCAATACCTTCAATCAATGCTTGGTTGTCAAGCTGTTCATAGCTCTGCTCTGTCCAGCCCCTGGTTCCCACTTGTGGATATCCATATTGATTCTAACTGATATCCTTGCCCCGACTCTGGATTGTTACCCCGTTTTGCCTTTTACGCTGCCTGCCCCGACTCTGGATTGTTACCCGTTTTGCCTTTTAAGCCGCCTGCCCTGACTCTGGATTGTTACCCATTTTGTCTTTTAAGCCGCCTGCCCCGACTCTGGATTGTTACCCGTTTTGCCTTTACGCTGCCTGCCCCGACTCTGGATTGTTATAAAGGATTTTTCTTACTGGATCTACTGAGCTGTGTGTATTCCTTTATCCTTTGGGCCTCAGTTATCCACCCTGCGAAGTAGCTCCCTTCCCGAGCCTGACAGTACAATCAAGCCATCATGGAGCCAGCAGGGGTGGCCGAGGCCATCCTCGCCTTGACCCAACAGATTGCAACTCTGACTCAAACGGTCCAAAATGTACAAGACCACCAACATCACCTTCAAGCTCAAGTACAGGCTCTTCAAGTAGGACCTCCTCTGGGATTACCACCTCCACCTCTTCCTGCACCCGTGCCTCCCATGGAGGGCGCTGCCGCAGCTCCCGAACCCCATGTAAAGCAACCGGATCGATTTGATGGTGATCGCTCTCTTTATCGATCTTTTGTCACTTCCTGTGAACTTCTATTTGCTCTCAAACCCAGGACATATGCTACTGATTTTGTACGTGTACACACCGCCATCTCTCTGCTGTCCGGTGGTATTATGGCATGGGCACAACACCTTCTGCAAACCAACCACCCTGTCTTGGATACCTGGGTCACGTTCCTTCAATCTATGGACACTCTGTATGTGGATCCCCACAGGGTTTCATCAGCTGAATCTACCATCAGACCCCTCAAACAAGGACGCCGACTGGTAGAGGAGTACGTCTCTGAATTCCAAAGAATCTCAGTGGAGACCGCCTGGAATGAACCAGCATTACTCCATCAGTTCCGTCTTGGTCTCTCAGAGAATCTAAAGAATTAATTAGCTCGTGTGGGTATGCCCGGTACCCTAGAAGAATCCATACATCTGGTTACCCAGATAGATAGAAGACTGTGAGAGAGGCGGTTGGAATGTGCTACCCTTTCCACACCCTTCCTCCGTTCTGTTCCTCCAGCACATTCCCCGGTAAAAACTCCGGTTTCGTCAACCGAAGAACCAATGCAAATTGGAATTACCTGAGGACATTTAACTGACTCTGAAAAGAACCGAAGAAGACGTGCCAACTTCTGCCTATATTGCGGCAACTCTGGACACGTGGTACGCTCCTGCCCGAAGTTGGCCTCACGTGGTAAGTATTATTTTGCCTTAACACCACTACTTGTGGGGGGTACAGCACCTCATTTATCACTTTCTGTCTTTCTCCAGTGGAGAAATAAGAAGACACTTCTGACCACCATCATAGACTCTGGGGCCAGCAACAATTTTCTGGATTTCACCCTGGCTCGCTCTCTACGAATACCCACAAGACTCGAAGACCAACCGTTAACAGTTCATCTAGTGGACGGAAGTCCCATTCAGTCCGGCCCGGTCACAACAGAGATTATACCATTGACTCTCAGCACTGGCACCAAACATCTGGAGACCATCAGCTTCAGCTTAGTCCAGGCTCCCCTTTTCCCCCTAATCTTAGGGTTGCCCTGGCTCCGCCACCATGACCCTCATATTCAATGGGCCACTGGCAAAGACTCTTTTTCCTCACCATATTGTCGAAAGCACTGCCTCCCACAAACAAAAGCAGCACTCATCCAACAGAACCCACAAGTTCCTGTGATACCCGCACCCTACAGCCAGTTCTACAGAGTGTTTGACAAAAAAGACGCAGAACAATTACCCCCACACAGACCTTACGATTGTCCCATAGACCTATTACCAGGAGCCAACATCCCCTTCGGTAGAATATTTCCGCTGTCCGAACCTGAACTCAGAGTCTTAAAAGAATACATCGAAGACAGTTTGAGGAGGGGCTTCATCCGACCCTCCACATCACCAGCCGGTGCTGGAATATTTTTCGTTGGAAAAAAAGATGGTGGCCTGAGACCCTGTGTGGATTATAGGGAACTCAACAACATTACAATCAAAAATAAATACCCTCTTCCTCTAATACCCGAACTCATGGACCGTCTCTGCGGAGCTAAAATCTTCTCAAAAATCTACCTATTAGTTGCCTACAATCTGGTCCGGATCCGCGAGGGGCATGAATGGAAATGGCCTTCAGAACCAGATATGGGCACTTTGAGTATTTAGTCATGCCCTTTGGTCTGTGTAACTCCCTAGCAACCTTCCAACACTTCCTCAACGATGTGTTCCGGGATATGTTGGACTCCTTTGTTGTTGTGTACTTGGATGACATTTTTATATATTCCTCGTCACTTCAGGAACATCGGAAACATGTTACCAAAGTCCTTACTCGGCTACAAGATCACCAATTATATGTCAAACTAGGAAAATGCTTATTTGAGACCACCTCAGTCGAATTCCTTGGGTATGTCATCAACCCCGGAAAAATAGAGATGGATCCCAAAAAGGTCTCGTCCAAACTCCACTGGCCAACACCCACATCCGTCAAAGCTGTCCAAAGGTTTGTGGGTTTTGCCAATTTCTACCGACGTTTCATCAATGGCTTTTCTCGTCTGGTCCAACCCATCACCTGTCTCACCAAGAAGAACATTCGTTTTGTTTGGACTCCACAAGCCCGAAAAGCCTTTGAGGAATTGAAGCAACGATTCATCAAAGCTCCTGTCCTCATCCTACCAGACCCTAAGAAATCATACTTCTTAGAGCTTAGATGCCTTGGAATATGCTGTGGGTGCCATCATATCCCAACGACACGGAAAGAAGGACTTTATCCATCCTGTTTCCTACTTTTCTAAACGTTTAAGCCCTGCAGAAATCAATTACACGGTGGGAGACAGGGAACTGTTAGCCATATTACTTGCCCTACAAGAATGGCGCCATCTCCTAGAGGGAGCACTTCACCCTGTAACAGTGTTCACAGATCACAGGAATTTGGAGTATCTCCGAACTGCTCGTCGGTTGTGCCCAAGTCAGGCCAGGTGGGCCTTATATTTCACTCGATTCCAACTCCATATCACTTATCGCCCAGGCACTCTCAACAGGAAAGCTGATGCCCTTTCTTGCATTCACGAATCTTCAAAAGAAACAACACCACCTAGAGACACGGTGCTACAACCCAATCATGTCCTTGCTTTGCGGTCCACCCTCCTCTCCAAGATAAAGAGACACAGTCAAGACCCTCACCAAACTTCAAACATTCCCACTCTACGCCCTGACAAAGGATTATGGTATAGAGATGCTTGTCTCTTCGTACCCACTCAAGAAAGAACAGACTTGCTACATTCTGTACAAAACCATCCCCTAGCAGGTCATGGGGGCCTCAAGAAAACCACCGAACTGGCACAAAGGTCATTCTGGTGGCCTGGAATGAAGCAAGACATTCAAAGGTACATCCAATCATGCAATGCTTGTGCATCTAAAGGAACCAATGCACGTCCCTCTGGATTATTACAACCTCTGCCAATCCCCAACAGACCTTGGAAAGAAATTACCGTCGATCTGCCTCCATCCCACCAACACAACACCATTATGATGGTGATTGATCGATTAACTAAGATTTTGTTCCTGTTCCGGAGCTGCCTACGGCAGCCACCACCGCAGACCTTCATGGAATACCCTGTTCAATCCTCTTGGACAGGGGAGTTCAGTTTACCTCAAGATTCTGGAATGCCTTTTGTCGAGGTCTTCAGATGGAATGTTGTTTGTCTACAGCATACCATCCTCAAACCAATGGACAGACGGAGAGAACAAATCAAATTCTGGAACACTTTCTCAGATGTTACATAACCCATACCCAAGATGATTGGTTTCCCATGCTTTCTCTTGCGGAATTCTGTTACAACAATCAATTTCATGTTCCATTGGCATGTCTCCCTTCAGAGCTAACTACGGATTCAACCCTACCTTTCTCCAAAACATCCCTGAGGCCCAGTCAGTTCCCCCTGTTATGGATCGTTTGCAACTCATTAATCAAGGACTCGCTATGCTAAAAAGAAACCTCCTCAAAGCACAATCTGATTACAAAAAACAAGCTGATCGTAGACGCTGACCAGCTCCTTCCTATCAAGTGGGATATAAAGTCTGGCTCTCCTCTACTCATCTTAAATTATCTGCCCCTGCTAAGAAACTAAATCCAAAATATGAATGTGAATGCTCCATGATGCACTAGGCCGCATCCCCGGCCTCTAGTAACACAGACACCGCGAATCGCGGGCCGTAAAAGGGGCATGGACTAATTCCGTCTGCTGCAATCTCATTGGTGGATGGGGGAGAGGCAGGGGAGAAGGCTGGAAACCTTCATCATAGAGTACCAGCAAGTAGGAGGAGCTAAGGTGTCACTCTTGACTGGTGGGAGGGGTTTTGGTCCTCCAGCCCTATATAAACCCAGCAATACCTTCAATAAATGCTTTGTTGTCAAGCTGTTCATAGCTCTGCTCTGTCCAGCCCCTGGTTCCCACTTGTGGATATCCATATTGATTCTAACTGATTTCCTTGGCTATTTGACCCTGGCTTGTCTACTGATTTCCCTGCTCGTACCTTGCCCCGACTCTGGATTGTTACCCCGTTTTGCCTTTTAAGCCACCTGCCCCGACTCTGGATTGTTACCCATTTTGACTTTTAAGCCGCCTGCCCCGACTCTGTTTTGTTACCCGTTTTGGATCTTACTGGATCTACTGAGCTGTGTGTATTCCTTTATCCTTTGGGCCCCAGTTATCCACCCTGCCAAGTAGCTCCCTTCCCTAGCCTGACACACCTGTTCAGTCTGTGCAGTCCTACTACAAGTATGTTATATGTCCTTTGAGTTTGTGTGGTTTCAGTTACTAGATTATTATTACTTTTAGTGTTAGGGGCTTGCCTAATGTGAGGTACCTTGATGCTGGTTGGCAAGCTTATCATCTTATGGCCATCAGGTGTAAAACCTCACTCTGGACCATGTTCTGTAGTATTGACTTTTGCCTGTATCCTGCCCATGTATGTTTTAGTTCTGCATTTCTCCTTAGTCTGTTCTGTAGCCCTGAACTCTGTATTTAGTTTATTCTGTTTCTGTGCTGTCTGTATTTACCCTGCTCTGCTTGGTTTATTCTGTCCCAGCCTGTAGTTATCTTGCTATCCTATCAAGGTTATGTTCCATGCCTATTCCAAGATGCAGGGTATCTACCGTTTCAGTCTTGGCTACACTGGAAACAGAAACTCCTACTACAGGGCCCTGGAATGTGTCCGCACCAACCTGGGGCCTCAGCATTCCGAGGAGGGTGGTTACCCTACACCAGGCTCTGTGTCTCCATTATGTGCCCATAAAGAGGTTTGTCTTGGCAGTTTCCTGCCAACTAGACAAGCTAACATTGAGGGCCTGCTAGAAATAGAAATATGACTCCCCAGTTGGGCTGTCTTAATCTACTTCAGAACTACCATCAAAATGGTTAAATTAGGACCCACTGAAGATATTTCCTGAGAATCGTGTTCTTGTCCTTGCAGTTAATATTCTGTTTTAAACTGCTGACCTTATTGCATGACTTCTACTACTGAATCATTGTTGTTTGCCTACCACCTTGGACCAACCCCAACAGTGACACCCCCCCCCCCCCCCCCCAATTTACTTGACTATTGTGCTCTGTGGTGTATAACCAAATATGTAACAAATTTGTGGTTGTCAAAATGGGGTGTATAACAAAATATCAATATAACATGAGAATCAGTTCACTAAGGTTAGGTTACTGTTGAAGGTATTTAATCAGAGATAACACAGTAATATAGCTATATCATGACATACAGCAACAACCCATCTAACTTGTGTATTACTCTACGGTTTCATTCCAAACACATTTGATCTTACCCACAGGACTGCTGTGCCATGCCTCCATGCCTGGCAATGGCTCCTCAGTATGAGTTTACCTTTCACCACACCAGGTAAATTAAAAAAAAATGATTCCTGGCTGGAAATATCATATATAATTCTGAAGTGGGGATGATGCATTTTAAATCACATCCTGATTTACAGTGCAGTCATTGCATCACATTCTTTGAGCAAAGTTGTGATTTACATAACTGTGGAAGGGAAGGAAAGATGGAGGGGTGGAAAACCCTCTCTCACAACCATGCATGTTTACTAGACGTGTGCATTAGTTTTCGGACGAATGCATTTTCGTCTGAAAATAGCATTTTCTTTCCTTCGTTTGAAAAACGAATAACGAAAATGCTAAGCTAACGAAAGCCGAATGAACGAATGGTTAATAAACGAACATCATTCGTTCATTCGTACATTCGTAGTACTATTGGCATTCTATAAGCCGAAATAGAGCCGGTATATAGAATACAATAGCATAGTACACTACATTCCATAAACCGACATAATGAACGACTTTCGGTTTATGGAATGCATGTAAGTCTATTGGCATTCTATAAACCGACTCTATTTCGGTTTATAGTAATGCCAATACTATAGCACGAATGGACGAATGATTTTCGTTTATATTAAACCATTCGTTCATTTGTTCAACTTCTTAGATTTCTATAAACCGAAACAGAGTCCCCATTCATAAATTTTTATGAATGGGAACTCTAGTTCGGTTTATAGAAAGCCCATAGTATTACATGTATTCCATTAGCTGAAAGTCTATAAACCGAACGTTCGGTTTATAGACTTTCGGCTTATGGAATACATGTAATCCTATTGCTATTCTATAACGTTCGGTTTATACAATAGCAATAGGATTACATGTATTCCATAAGCCGAAAGTATATAAACCGAACGTTCGGTTTATAATTATTATTATAATTATTATAATTATGTAATTCTATTTATTCTATAAACCAAAAGTCTATAAACCGAACGACCTTCGGCTTATAGACTTTCGGCTTATAGAAAACGTGTAGTACTATTGCCTTTCTATGAACAGAACGAGAGCCTCATTCATAAGAATTTCTTATGAATGGGGCTCTCGTTCGGTTTATAGAAAGCCAATAGTATTACACGTATTCTATAAAAAGAACGAATAAAACGAAATGAAAATAATGAACGAATTTCGTCTGAAACTATTGCAGTAATGAACGAAATTCGTTTTAGTTGAAATAAATAACATTTTCGTCCGAATGGACGAAAACGAAACGAAAATTTTAGTTTTGCACATGTCTAATGATTACTCTGTTTATGGTTATACTAAAACAAGATAGGAGCTAGTGATACATCTTACTGATTCACTAACAGAAGACAGCAATGTATTCCTAGAAATATCCCTACTCCTCATCCACCTATGTGTTATGCACTTCATATTGTAACCCAGGGCCGCCATAAGGGGGCGACAGGTGATACACCTATCATGGACCTGCTTGGGTCCCCCTTTGAATAAAATTTTAAAAAAGAACAAGGTTGCCAGCAAAGATGCTGACTGGGGTTATCAAATAATCTGCCCTCAATAGTCCTCTGTCGGTGAGTGGGTAGCACAGTGTCCCTGCCCTGCTCTGGTGCATAGACATACTCCTATGCTAACTTTCGCATTCCCTGTCACAGCATTGGGGGGAAACGTGACCTGCCAACATTTACTGCCAAAGACCAAATGGGGAGCTCAAGAAGCAGCATGCTACGATGTATTTGTGCCTGGGCAAACAAGATGAATCCTGCAAAATAAACATAAAGAATCTAGTGCCATATGTAATGAGCTCTTAAACAGAAATTTCCTAAATAAAAAAAAATGGATGAATCATCTAAATTCTGTATGTTATTTCTTTGTCATACTCTGTAAAGCAGCCATTTAATGAGGGCTGTTCTTGAATGTGAAATATGTCACTACCGCTCATGTGGCTGAGGACTCTTACCTAGTATTTAAAATAAAATTCCTGCACTATGTATACTTTAATGCTGTTCCCATGCTAAGTCTCACAGCCCTGTCATCAATGCATCCAGGCCTCTTCTTTAGAGTTCCACAATAAAGCGAATACGTGCATCTGTTTATTGTGCTATCACAAATGAAATGTGTGCTTTTAAAAGTATGTTAAGGAACATAAATAAACGAAACTAGGTGAAAGCATTTCCTAAGGCATCAGGATCTACTATAATTCTTGTTAAATTAGACCGTTAATTGGGGCTACTCTTGTTTTTTTATATTCTGATGTGACATGGTGACAGCAAAAAATGGCAACAAATATTTAAAAAGTGGGAGGCAAATGAAACCAATTGATTGCAGGGGCAAAATTACAGACTTTTTTGATTGAGTCAAAATTCAACAGGTGTTCTTATGTACTATAATATATGAACAGTATAACACATTACATGATAACTTCCTTTCGCTAATACCCAGAAAGATCAAATCTGCATCTAAAAATTGAAGGATTTCAGAAACAAAATATGTACGTTTAGATTCATTCAGTCCATAGTGGGGAAAAAATCATGCATAATATCAGCAAAGGAAAGACGGAAAGATACAAAGGTAGACAAAATGTATTATAAACTAGACAGAAATAATTACCCTGTGCATATCATATTCTTACACCCTCCACATACTTTGTCCAGACCCTGTACGTTTTGCTAGGATCAATGTGTTGTATTGATGTTTGTTTCTACAGAGGTCATTAGAAGAGGTTTATGCAGCTCCCATTCCGCTTTTGAACATCTAGAATCTAACTAAAGTTAAAGCTGTTTTAAATGGCTTGCTTATTTCATATTCACAGAATATATGATTCACTCAATCCATTATTTATATTATACATTAAGAATGAATGAACAACATGAAACATGAAATAATGCACTGGTTTATCGAAGATGATATTACCCATAATGCCTTCCAAGAAGAAAGATAATTAACAACACAAAGGTCAAGCAAAAGAACTAACATGATTAGATGAGCATAAAAGAGAAAATATTTGGTCACATATTTGGATATAGACCAAATTTGTTCTTTGTTTTTTTTTTTTTTTTCTCTCTTTTCCCACTGTAAGAGAAAATCATTCTTTCAATATTTAATGAAATGCTTATGTTGCAGCACCTGGTCACATTGTTAGCACCGCCTAACTGTTACCTCCCTTGTGAGCCATTACAGAAGCCATTTGAATAGGGACAAACTGTTCATCAGCTACAATAATGCCAGTCTTTAAGGATCTACAACTACAAAACAGCAGGAAACAGAGGAGTGTTGGCTGCGTTCTTGAGAGAAAGAAAAAGCCAGGGGCAAAATGTTCTATCCTCTCATCATAGTCCATGCCATTAGTAATATTTTTGTAAATCTAAGCCAATGCAAAAGAACTAACTTTGCCTGCCAAGACTCCCTATTCCTCTGGTCTTTGAAATAACGCTTGGAAGTTCTGATAAGGTGACACGTCTACACACAAAAAAAAACCAAATAAGCACAAGTTAGTTACAATGCTAATGACCTAATGCATCAATAGCTAAAATGATCCAAACAAGCAGATGTCTTAAGTTATATTAGCTTCCAAGGGGTTTTACTTTTGGGACAAGGATTAAGAAAGCATTGGTTTTTAGATCTTAGCCATTACAGGTTTCCAATGCCAGTGTTGTGAACACGTGAAATCCCAGCTTAATGGAATTTAATTATTTTAGAGATACTCATCATTTATACAGTAGTGGAAGTAATATGTTATTGCCGCTTTTAACAGCTGTTGACTATTATGTGAAACACATTGACAGTTGTTATTATCAGAAAGATATTTCAAAGATAAATTATGTTAGGCATGTTATTAACTAATATCAGTAAGGCTGCTTTTTTGCAATTGTATTTTAAGTAGGAAATGCTTAATTTAAATATTGGAAATTCTGATTACGGCAGGTAGTTTTGTTTACAACTGGGTGCTTGATTGCATGGGTTTACTAATCAAATAATAACAAAGTGTTTAACTAGGAATGGTACAGGTATTCTCTGGTTTTCAAGTACATCCTGGGGATATTGCTACTTGCTAAAATGTAATGGTTCTCATTTTAGCTACTTCAGAGGGATGAAAGACTGTGGTGACTGCCAGAATATAAACCTGTAACTCTGTGGAATAATCAGATGGTGCATTAACCCACTAGCATTATTTCAGTTATTACATATGTAGTTTTATGCTGTGGATTCATTACTTAATTGCTGTCAGGTAACTTTCATATGTTGAATTATTCTTTAAACTATGGTGTTGTGGACACAGATTTTTATTTATGGTCTTATTAATTGGATATCACTTAATACAGGTTATTAAGCTAAGTGACATTTTGAAAATATACCACTAGGGGGACGTAGTCCACCTTTTTGGATAATTTCCTTTGTCTGCTTTTTTGCCATGTGGCCAACATGGCTACTCTTCTCCTCTCCATGAAATGGCACACAGAGATTGGGTAATGAGAGTCACATGCTAAGTCAAAAGTGTGTATATATTACTTCCTCATTCATATATATATATTAAACCTTTTTATATCTTTTAAACAACTACTTAAGTGTGTGCATCAGTCTGGAATTTGATTGTTGAATATATCTCTTCAAGTATACCTATTTTATAGTTAGACATTTGTTTTTATGTGACACTCACATGTGGCATGTGTCACAAAGGAACTCCATCTTGGACTTCTCCATGTGGAAGCATGGTGACTCCATTTTGGGAGCCACCCCGAGTTAGCAGATACCAATTGATTTCATGTCTGGTATTAATTTAGATATTTGGGAACTTTGTGATGTTAGTATTATTGTATTCATTATAACATATACTAATTAATAACTGTGGCAAGTCTGGGAATGCATTGGTAAGTCTAAGGGGCAGAATTGGCAGGTCTAAAAGGGTAGATTGGTTGTATGCTTTTAATAGGTTCCTGTATGTGGCATATTTGATGGGCCTCTCTATGTGGCCTATTTAATGGACCTCTGTATTTAGCCTATCTGGAGGACTCCTGTATGTAGCCAATTTGATGGGCCCCTGTATGCGGCTAATTCAATGGGCCCCTGCATATGGCATATTTAAAGGACTCCTGCATGTGGCATGTTTAATGTGTCCCTGCATGAGGCATATTTGATATGCCCCTGTATGTGGAATATTTAATGTGCTCCTGTATGTGACATATTTAATGGGCTCCTGCATGTGGAATTTTTAATGAGCTCCTTTATGTGGCCTATTTTTTGTGACCCTGTATAAGCCATATTTTTGGGGCATACAAACATACAGTTTACAAAAAAAAAAGTTTTTTTTACATTTTAAATTTAGGGGGATACAGGGGGAGTACCAAATACGGGATCCGCCACGGGGGCCAAATGGTCTAGGTATGCCCACATTGAGCCCTCTTTGTTCCGTATAGCTCTATCATAGGGCAGACATGTTGTCTTTTGTCCCAATCCGAAGGCCTACCGAAAAGTCAGAACAACCAATTTGGAGGAAAAGTCCTGTATATTGCATAACCATATTTGTTCAGTTCTGCTATTATCCCCGATCCGAATCCAGTTCAGCACAAATTGTTCTATATTGAGCAGACCCTTCAATGAAAAAAGCACAAAACAGTTTCTTTTGTCAGATCATAACTTTGTATTTGGTGAACTATATTATTAAAATATCATGTGTTGGCCAATATATTTGTATGTGCAAAAATCTTAAACAGCAGTTTTCCCAGTAAAAATGATGTCAAGACTTTTGATGCAAAAAATATGCATATTCAATAATAATCCATTGAAAATTGTGGAGAACGGAGGGCACCATCATTAATTTTACTTAAAAACTGGTAAAGTATATTATGACAGTTTTATGCAATTAGATGAGTACTAATGGATTTGTCATTTTTCAATGCAGCCTTTTCACTTCAAATACATGTTTTATGATCAGAAAGAAAATTGCCCATGATATCTCATTGAAGGGCACTGGGTTATTTGCCAAATTGTGCATTTGATGAAAGGAATTATAAATAACTTTGCCTAAAAATATTACTTTCTATCTCACAATGGCAACATTTTGTAGCTAAAAATGCAGTTATTTAATATATGTCAGTTATTCACAATGGACAAATGGGGTAGATCCATATATCCCAATCCTTTTAAGAAATTACATTTTGAATGAAATTGGTACAATAAAAAAAATCATTGATTAAATATAAGAAGTTGTCATAAATGTTGGTCGGACATGTTGTACATTGTTTCAGGAAAAGAAGGTTAAATATATAACTGAGGCTTTGAAAATATGGAATTTCAATATTTAGGCCAATGTATCTAAACTGGACAAATTCTCCAAGGCAACTGAATTGTGGCCTAAAGTTTGAAATTCCATCTCAATTCCCTGCAATTCTCTCTTCATTGAGTAGACTCTATGATATATTTTGTATAAAAATATATATTTTTTATTTAAAAAAAGAGGTACGTAATAAGAAAAAACACTGTTTACACAGACATTTATTAAGTCTATTAAACACAGGCTTAAATTTGAAAATACAACAGCAAAGGTGTGAGCCTATTTTGCTCTGTCTGTGGAGGACTGTTTTTTACTGTTGGAATATTAGATTTTTGCTAAGATGATGGGCATTGCAAGCAACTGGAAATCAACATTTAACGTGAAATATCGCTACAATGCCACACATAACTGCCAAATGTTCTTCAATTTATTTTTTTAGCATCTACTCTTAAGATGTATTGTAATTTATTTTTATATTAATTTATAAAATATAGGAGAAACTTGTAGTCTGTGGGTAAAATCTAGTTTCATTATTTTATTGATTTATCAGTTGAGAACTTAATCAATCACCTTTTGTAAGCCATTAGAATAAAGTGGGAAGTTAACTTATCTGATGCATTCAGCATTGATTTAGCTCATTGCGAGATCTAGACCTGTCAGGATTATGTACTCGTGCAAATGCAATTCAATCTTGTAGACGGCAAGTCTACGTAGCTTTCACAAAGGCAAATATCTCTCTCTCAAATGGACAATCTACTGATGAACTTATTTATACTTATATTTTATATTTATACGATGATATTGTTGTTCAAAAATAAGAACCAGACAATTAGTCTTTTTTGTTGTGAATTAACATGTCAGTAATATACACTATACATCCGTTACTGTTTGCAGTGTAGACTCTTTCAGTGTAAACTTCAGTTTTCAGTTCAAATGCCAATGAGTCCATACTAGACATTATCCGGTACTTTGTTTTACATACTATTTACAACTTTTATCCATAAAATAATAATAATAGCAGTGAAATAAATATTGTGGTTGGCTTTTCCAGAACACATTGTATATCCTAACCAGTTCTATGATCTACTAACCAGGTTAGTACTATTATTATTAATAATTGTATTAATATAAGCAGTGACAATAACACTAGAAAATAACACATGTATTTACTTAAATAATCCTATGTTCGTCTCATAGTAACTTCAGGTTGGGCACCTGCAAGTTTCCATCTCTATCACCCAGGCCATTCTTCCAACCTGTGAGTATCTTGAGACCAAAGACACCCAAACCTTGCTGTTAATGTCATTACTGTGTAAACTGTGAACATTGTTTTAGTCTTTGACATGCTTAAGAGCTGAAGACAAAGGCTTTGTTATGTAAGGTATATGATCTCTGTGATTAATTATCAAAATGATCACAAGCCCCAGAAGAGAAACTAGCAGACTCCGGAAGACTGTCTCATTTCTTTCAGTGTTAGGCATGGATGACACTATGTGGGTTTGGCTATAGATTAATTATGTGTGTTTTAGCTGGATCTGACTTTCACAGATGTGATTTGGACCATTTAAAAAAAAATGCAAAAGTGATATACTGTTAACATTTGAAAATATTTTTATTTACAGCATATTAGGTGAAAATTAAGCAGAAAGGACCCTTTCAATCAAAAATGTGTCAGAAAAGTGTACAATAATAAGGATGATGTGCAAAATGAAAGTATCCAGTAAATATGCTTTGTCTTTGTTCTTTGGTTATATATAATATTTATAATTTTCAACAATTATATAAACATTTTTATTCTGTTCTGACAGTGTCAAGTTGAGTTTTTGTTTATTAGAAAAATGTAATGGCATACTTTTTTTTTATCACGCTTACTTCATTTGAATTGTATTTTTAATTAAACCATACCTTTCTCCCCTTTCATTTTTCTTTAATAGAAAGTGATCTAAACAATGGCTTTCTATTTATGTTGTTCCAGCTGAGCTAAATGAATTTATTAAAGACTGCAAAACATTTAATTATTCAATTAGTCTTATCTATAACAAACACAAGATGAAATCAAATCTCCAAAACAAAACGTACCCCAAACAAAATAAATTGGATAAAATTCTATATTTGCATCACACCAGCATTGTTTTCCTTTCAGGACCTTATTTTTCATGTGTATAAGAGAATGCAAGCTACTTCAGGGTGAGACAGAGATCAATGCTGAATGAATTACTTGCCACTGGTCAGACTCACTTTAATAAGAAAAGAATTGATCCATTAAGCTAAACCTAATTCCTGACCGAAAATGGTTGAATTTCTTTCTGTATATTGCTGGCTATATAAAGACTTATAATATTTGGGAGTAACAAGCCCATGCTGAGCCTAATACAATTATATGTGTTGCAAATTTACTTACTGAAAATCTATCAGACTTTTAATGTTTGCTATTAATATCAGACATTCCTCGTATAAAACCTTCATTGGTCTAATTGTAAAACATGAGCTCATCAAACACACTATCTCTTTTCTTGTATTGAAAATAAAATAAGCAAGACTTGTTGGTGGTAGATAAAGGAGTATATTGCTTAAATAAAACAAGAGTGTACTTTAAATTTCAACACGTTTGTAAAGCGATGTTGGCTTAACTTTCACCGATACATTAAATGTCCTCTGTACCACCAGCTCAACCCAACTGGCCCAGTTTCTGGTCCACTGACTTAGTGGGGTTTATCCAAAGACCTGAGTTCATTTATCTCATGGCATAAAAGCCCATAGACGGCAGTATAAATCGAAAAATGGAAAACGAGTAACTAGAGGTGTTTTGTGTCATAGAATTGTACCCAATATCTGCGTCAAACAATAACTGTAAATGCTGGAATAGTAATTTTGTAATATAGCATTGTGAGCGCAGTCCCAGTCCTCAACACTAACCTGGCATGTCCACTTGTTTGCAGGTAAGAATAAAGACACTGGAAATGTAAAGTGTTGCAGAGTCAAGAAACTAATCCAACCAGCCATACTTGAAGCTCAGTACAGTGTGTGTACAAATACATGTCAAGAGCCCATGTCTACACTACAAATCCATGGGGAGATTTTTCATTGTTTTGTTCATCTTTCCCTTTTTATGCATCTCTGCTCTGACTGTCTCAATTGTTGTTCTCTTTTTTACTGTTTTTGTCTTTCCTTTCCCCTCCATTTACTGTTGGGTTTTTTTCCCGCCTGCATTTTATGGTAGCCCTGTGACTTACTGTTTTAAACAGGGCAAAGAGAAGCACAATTAAATGTGACTAGTACTGAAGTCACAATGCGTTAAAGTCTTCATATATAATTCATAGCCACCCGGGTGGTGTGACATTGTCAGTGTTACTATTTGGTTTTTGCTTAATAACAAAAGGCCTAGTAATAAACAATGCTTTAGGGAGATAATCAACTACGTGAGTCAACATATGTCACAAAGGGTACTATCTAATAGACTTTTATGTCTATGGATAGTGTCCCGTTTGTTTTTCACAGCTCTAAAACAACATTTCTGTTTTAGCGTTACATTTTTAATTTATTTTTCACTGATAACTCTTTAAATGTTCCTCACACATCTGAAAATGTAATTTTCTAAAAAAGAGTAATTAAACTAATATTTTCATACCCTTATGTTTTTATACCAAATTATTTGCTCTAATAAAGATTAAGTATTGTTCCATCTTGAATACATTTTTCCCTATCTGAACTTTCCTAGCTATCCTTGACACAGCAAATACATGTGTTATGTAAACTTCAGGTGGAATATGGTGTATGAGCAATAACTTTAGTGCAATATCGTGTATGAGTATTTTTAATATAATTACCTTTTCTTCACCACCTCCATGGACCAGTTGTTCACACCATCCTCTTGTCATTCCTCTTCCTCAGGCTTATCTTTTTTGGCTGCTGCCTTTATCACCAAGTTGTAGTGTTGGCATAGCTTCCTGACCAGTGCCTTGTTCTTCTGCACCAAAAAATGCAGAGTATTGTGTTTTTTCCCTTCAGTCCCCCTTCTCCTGCTACCAGTGTCCTGGTACCCCCCCTGCCCTGCTTCTTGGAATATTTTTTTTTGTTATGCCTATTGGCCCAATTTCCTGGTTTCAAAAGGTGTTGTTGTCATGTGCTCAGTATTTATACACAGTTATCTTTACAGTGATTGCCTATATGCTGATTCTAACAATATGTTATATACATTTCCTGAAGCTGGGCCAGTTTCCTATGGAAGTTTGGTGTATTTTGGTTGAATTTCGGATTATTTACTGTATTTCTGGGCTATTTTTTGAAGGTGCGTAAGCCCCCATAGGAAATAATGAAGATTTTGAAGCTACCAATTTTCTGCATATTTCGGCTGCATTCAGTTTTGGCAAATATCAGTGTGGAATCATCTGTAATTTACGAATTGCGAACATATTTGGAGGCACATCAGGGATACCTGGGTAGCTTGATCTTTGGGCACTGATGCGATCCAAATCTGTTCACAATTCAGTCACCATTTCAGCCAAATCATCAATTTTGTAAGCCCTCCTAGCCCATGTTGTTATTCTCACTTCATATGTACAGGTTGCGTATCAATTATCCCTAATGACCAAAAATTGGGGGGAAAATTGGGATAAGGGTTAGTTCAGATAAGGGATACTCACCTTATTTGAGCCCCATTCTTGAGAGCTCATGGGAAATGTAATTCCCGCAGTGCTTCGAGGGGTGGGAGTGATTATCATGCTCAGAGCAGAACCTTTTGGCAGTACCTTTGAGCAGGGAATTTCAGCATCCATAGTTCTAGTAGATCATTTATAGGTAACCAAAAGTAAGTATTATCTGAAATGCTGCTGGTCCCAAGCATTTCACATAAGAGATACTCAACCTGAAGGTGTTTTTTTTTTATTTATTTTTTTTTACAATGGGGGTTGGTTTGTAATGAGATGGTGTTTTTGAGATGTATATCTACATGTGTCCGACTGTGTGCAAGTGTGACTCTGTCCATGTCTGTGTGTGTAAGTGTGAGTATATGTGTGTAAGTTTACAAATGTGTGCAAGATAGGAGGTAGGTGTGGGGGGGTGCCAAATACAGGGCCCGCCGCGGGTACCAAATGCTCTAGGTACACCCTGATACAACCTCAGATGAACCAAAACACATGGCATATTACATGCTGCTGTTTTAGCAGTTTGCTGGTTTGTTAAGGTGTGTGTTAACACAATGCCAAGGATGAAATACATTAGCAATGATCTTAGAGAAGCAATAGTTGCTGCCCATAAAACTAGGATAGGGTTATAAGTCTATTTACAAACAATTTAAAGGCCATCAATCTACAGTGAAAAATGTGGAAAACCATGAAAACAGTTGCCAATCTTCCCAGAAGTGTACATCCCAGCAAATTCACGCCAATGCTCAAAGAAATTCCACAAATAAATAAGAGTTATTTCTCAGACTCTACAAACCTCAGTTAGCATGTCAAATGTTAAAGTTCATGATGGTAATAAGACTGAACAAGTATGGCTTGGGTGGAAGGGTTGCCAGGAAAAAGCCTCTTCTCTCTAAAAAGGACATGGCAGCACGGCTAAGTTTTACAAAGTTGCATCTCAACAAACCACAAAACCTCTGGAACAATGTCCTTTGTACAGACGAGACCACAGTGGAGATATTTGGCCATAATACACAGCGCCACGTTTGGTGAAACTCAAACACTGCATATTAACACAAACACCTCATACCAACTGTCAAGCACAATGGTGGATGACTGGGCTTTTTTTTTGCAGCCACAGGACCTGGATAGCCTGCAGTCATTGAGTTGACTGTGAACTCCTCTATATACCAAAGTATTCTAGAGTCAAATGTAGGGTCATGCAACAGAATATGCACACCAGCAAATCTACAACAGAATGGTTGAAAAAGAAAAGAATTAAGATGTTGCCATGGCCCATTCAAAGTCCAGAACTCTATGCTGTGATGGGACCATAAGTGAGCTGTGCATAAGCAAATGAAAGCAAACCTCCATGAACTGAAGCAACAGTGTAAAGAAGAGTAGGCCAAAATTCCTCCACAACAACGTGAGAGACTGATAGCCATACAAAAAAACAATTAATTCAAGTTATAGCAGCTAAAGGCTCTACAAGCTATTGAATCATAATGTATCCTTAGATTTTCACACATGGCTTCATCTGAGGTTGTATTTACCTAATTTTAAGACCTTCTAAGGAACAGATGGTTGCTATTATGCCCTGATATGTAAAACCATAGAATTCAAATAGGGTGTACTTTCTTTTTCCGAAGACTGTATATATATATTAACTATAAAACAGAAAATGTATGTTTGTTTGTCTGAGCAGGGAAAAAGTCTCAAAAGCTGAACTCGAGAATCATGAAATTTGCACAGCTTATTTATGGTGGAATTTATAGGTCATTACAACTATGTTCTCTATATTTTATTGTTTTTTGTGAGCTATGAGTTAATTAAGGTGATTAGACACCAAAATAAATTGAAAAGTTGATGGGTCATTGTTCTAAAACACCAGTCATGTCCTAATCACCTTTTCAACAGAAAAGTCAATTTCAATCCTGTAGACCTTATATTCAAAGGTTCTAAGGGTGGCATTTATAGGTCAATGGAACTATTTTCAGCTCTTTACATTTTTCCTTTCCTGATGTACAAGTTAATTACGTTTTGAGTAGGAACTTGCTGAATAACGATTGCAAACTGCTACAAGATGATGCAGCGAGACTGCTGAAATGACAAACGTCCGTTCACCTACAAGAGAGTTACTGAAAGTGAGGAGCAGTGACAAGAATCTAAATCCCAGGCAAAGCCGAATAGTAAAACATATAGACAAAAACTACTGCAACTACTGATGGAATATATTTATAAAAGCAATTAGAAATCAAATATTGAAATAAAATAATTTTATATTTTAGAATTGCATAATACTTTATGATATTAATTTAAAAATACCACTTTGAAACTAGAAACAGTGAAACAATACACTTTTACAGTACTATTGTTTGGCACTTGGAATATATTTGTGGACAAAGATGGACAAATATTCTCCTATTCAGATGGATTGGAGAATTTATACAACTCGGCTAGGTTGGGCTAAAATTTGAAATTCCCATCTAAATTGCCTGCAATTCTCTCTTTATAAAGTAGGCACTTTAGTTACAGCCAGCTCCAGTGGATAAGTATGGTGTTTTTTTAAATTTTTTATAAAAGTCAATTCTTGGGCAAAGTGCTAAAAGTAGAGCAGTTACCATGGAAAGTTCCTGCACGTTCAACCACATTTAAACCTTGGGACGAGAATGCTATTTTCATCCATAACCCTGAATGTCTTTAACCCCTTTGTGACATGACTTTTTTGGCTTGTCCGACGCTTGGTGACATGGGCTGTTTTAACATTTCTGAGGTGTTTTGCTGTAATTTATTTCTGTCTCATTTAGTGTACTCGCACAAACTATATATTGTTTTTATCGTTATAAGAAGGGCTTTCTTTTGATACCATTATTTTGATAATAGCATATCATTTGATGTTAAAAAAATAAAATATATGGCAAAAAAATGAAAACAAATTTTTTTTTATGAATTTTATTTGAAAAATCGTATACTCATGTACAAGAGACAACAAAAAAACACTGCTAAATAGTTTCTAATATATGTCCTGAGTTCAGAAATAGCCCATATTTTATGTTTTTGTGCTTTTTTATTCATGTTACAGGGCCAGAACTATAAGTAGTGCAAAGCTATTTTAAAATCCTTTTTTTCAAAATTAGCGATAGTGACATTGTAACACTGATTTCTGTACTAAATCCATGAATGACCGCCAACATGTACATATTTTTAAAAACTAGACCACTTGGGCATTTAACTTGGGGTATTTTGACACATTTCATGTAGCCATTTTACCACCAATATTTGCCAAAGTTTGCAGCAAAAAATCTTTTTTTTTAATTTTTCACATAGATTGCAATTTAGGTAAACATTACCTTAAAATGTGAAGGGGTATTTCCAAATAACACCTCAATATGTGTTCAGCAACATCTCCTGAGTACAGGCATACCACCCATGCATAGGTTTGTTGGTTTGTTTTGGGGCTTAAAGGCCACATTTAGGGGGTGCGCATTTTGGTTTTCCAACTTGGAATTCTGACATGCAGAAAACTTGCGCCCATGTCCCATTTGGGACATTTTTAAAGCCAGAAAGTGTATTCTACCCCACAAAGCCATATATTTTTTAAAACTAGACACCCTAGGGTATTTCAAATGGTAGTATTTTAACACTTTCCATGCACTAATTATAATACCAGCCTATGTCAATGTTTTGGGTAGTCATTTTTTTTCACATACATTGTACTTTGGGCATGAATTCACAGATCCTGTTATAGGTCAGTGCCAAACAACACCTCAATATGTGTTCAGCAACATCTCCTGAGTACAGGGATACCACCCATGTATATGTTGGTTAGGTTATTTGGGGGTTAAAAGGCCACATTTGAGAGGTGCGCTTTTTGGTTTTCCAACTTGGAATTCTGATGTGCAGAAAACCTGCGCCCATGTCCCATTTAGGAAATTTTTAAAGCCAACAAGTGTATTCTACCCCACAAAGCCATATATTTTTGAAAACTAGACACCCTAGGGTATTTCAAATGGTAGTATTTTAACACTGTCCATGAACTAATTCTACCACCAGCCTATGTCAATGTTATGGATAGTCATTTTTTTTCACATACATTGTACTTTGGGCATGAATTCACAGATCCTATTATGTGTCAGTGCCAAACAACACCACAATATGTGTTCAGCAACATCTCCTGGGTACAGGGATACCACCCATGTGTAGGTTAGTTAGATTATTTTGGGGTTAAAAGGCCACATTTGAGAGGTGGGCTTTTTGGTTTTTCAACTTGGAATTCTGACATACAGAAAACCTGCGCCCATGTTCCATTTGGGACATTTGTGAAGCCAGAATGTGTATTTTACCCCACAAAACCATACATTTTAGCAAACTAGACACCCTAGGGTGTTTCAAATGATAGTATTTTAACACTTTCCATGCACTAATTCTATTACCAGCCTTTGTCAAATTTTAGGTTAGTAATTTTTTAATGTTTTGTTTCCACATACATTGTACTTTGAGCATGAATTCACAGATCCTGTTATGTGTCAGTGCAAAACAACACCCCAATATGTGTTCAGTAACATCTCCTGAGTACAGGGATACCACCCATGCATAGGTTTGTTGGGTTGTTTGGGGGCTAAAAGGCCAAGTTTAGGGGGGTTACATTTCCAACTTGGAATTTTTACATGTAGTCAGCCTGCGCCCATGTTCCATTTGGGACACTTTTGAAGCTTGTCAAAGTATTTTACCCCATAAAACCATATATTTTGGAAAACTAGACATCCTAGGGTATTTAAAACTGTGGTATTTTAACACTTTCCAAGTACTAATTCTACCACCAACCTATGTCAAAGGGTTGGGATGTCATTTTTTCCCCACACACATTGTAGTTCAGGCAGGAATTTTCAGATTCTGGTATTTGCCACTGCCAACCAACACCTCAATATGTGTTCAACAACATCTCCTGAGTACAGGGATACCCCCCATGCATAGGTTTGTTGGTTTGTTTTGGGGTTAAAAGCCCACATTTAGGGGGGGGCGCAATTCCAACCTGGAATTTTGACATGTAGTCAGCCTGCGCCCATGTTCCATTTAGAACATTTTTGAAACCGTCCAATGAATTTTACCCCATCAAACCATATATTTTTGGAAAATAGACATCCTAAGGTATTTCAAATGGTGGTATTTTAATACTGTATATGTACTAATTCTACCACCAGCCTTTGTGAAAGTTTGTGGTAGTACTTTTTTGGGAGTTTTTTTTCCACATGCATTGCACTTCAGGCATGAATTCACAGATTCTGGTATATGTCACTGCCAAAATGTGTTCAGCAACATCTCCCGAGTACAGGGATAGCACCCATGCATAGGTTTGTTGGTTTGTTTTTTGTCTAGAAGGCAACATTTGTGAGATGCGCATCTCAAAATTCCAACTTTTGACATGTAGTCAACCTGCGTCCGTGTCCTATATGGGATATATCTTTGAAGCCAGCCAATGTAATTTACCCCCACCAAACCATATAATTTTTAACGGTAGACACCCATCACTCCTTGTGGCAAGGGCTCAGCAGCCACCGATACATCACTAGATGATGCATCAGAAAGCTGACCAGGGTCAAAATCGAACCCTGAGTCCGCGGCCTCAGAATCAGTGCGTAAGCAGTGATCTCGAGCAAAGAAGGGGTTAATAGCTCTTAGAAAAGCCTATCTAGTACTGTAATACATTACAGTACAAAGTAATTAATCCATAAAACAGTGCAGACAGCAAAACATACTGTTGCTGTGCAAGATTACTGCTTATACAGTGATGAATGGCAGGGAAGGGGTTAATACACAGTGAAAGACTTTCATCAAACCTGCCAATTTTATAAAACGTTATTTTATATCACTAATACTGATCTGTCTCTTTCCGTCACAAAAATGTAAGTGAGGAGAGGGAGGCAGATCAATATTTGTGAATATTGATCCGACCAATTTTGATCTGACCAGGGCGTATGGTGAACTTAATTTAGAAATCACCAAACCGCCTTTGCCACTAATTCGCTGTTACTGATCGCTATGCGCTCAGACAGCTTAAAAAAAAAAATCTCAAATACTTTTACTTTACATGTAATCCGCTAGCGGGTATGTGTAAAAAAAAAAAATATGCAGACAGATAAAAATTGCTTTGGCGTCAATATCATTGCGTAAGCAGTGATCGACAGCAAAGAAGGGGTTAATAACTCTTAGAAGAGCCTTTGTAGTACTATAATAAATCACAGTACAAAAAAAATGAACCCCTAAAAAATGCACAAACAGCAAAAATAAATGCGCTGATGTGCACGATCGCTGCTTACGCAAGATCAGTGGCAGGGAAGGGGTTAAACGCAGGGAATTGCTTTAATAAATTTTTTTTATTGTTTTATTATTTGTGTGTTGTGTGTTTATTGTTTTTTTTTTACTTTTACAACTTTGATCTGTCTCTCTCCCTCACTAAAAAAAATGTGAGGAGAGGGAGACAGATCATAACTGGTCAGATCAATATAGGGTTAATATTGATCTGACCAGTCAGTGGGGATGTTCAGCAGAACATCCCCACTGCCTGTCAGTGTCCCTGGCAGTCACTGATTGCCTCTGTGAAGAGGCAATCGTGTGACAGCCAGAGAGCACAGGAAGCAGGTACTTCCTGCCTCCTGTGCTCTTGCCCTTAGAAGGGCAGCGCCATCTTGGTCACTCAGTGACCAATATCGTGCATTTTTTTTGTGTGTTCCTGATTGCCTAGACTTGCGAGGCAATCAGAAACACTTACTGAGCATAGGAAGCGAAAAATTCGCTTCCTATGCTCGTTTTTGTAATGCACGTGTTTTAAAGGCTCTGTGCCTTTAAAACCGGCATTTTTTTTAGTATTGTACGATGCTTTCATATGGAAGCATCGTTACAATACCATTAGAGCACTGAAAGCGGAAAAACTCCGCTTTCAGTGCTCATTTGACACAGGACGGACTAGGTCCGTCCTGTGTCACTAACGCCTCGGCACACAGGACGGACCTAGTCCGTCCTGTGTCGCCAAGGGGTTAAAACATTCAGAAAGCTACATAGGAATTACATTTTACAGCATCTGAAGTGTCAGTGGTGCACTGTACTACTATTTCCATGACAATCAGCCAGAAACATACTGAGCATTGTGGGTGTTGTAGTCTAAGGCAGGAGGGATCCCAGACACACCCTGCTATTGCATGCAAGTCCTTTCTTGTGAGTTGAGTATTAGCATGATGAAAGCTGTATTTAGAAAGATAATAGTGCTAGAAGGAAGACAGAGATAAAGTTGTGTGGTAAATGGATGTTCCCTGATCATCCTCCTGACACTCCTTGTGCTAAAAACACATGCTAGTAAACTTAAATGGATACTGCTACTTACATGACATGTAACTAGATTACATGTGCATTTAAAGCAAACACATATATAAGACATATGCCACTGTTTTTTCTTCTATGTTTGAATTAATTGTTTATAAATTAAAAATAATTGGTGTTTATCTCCAGCATCCATTTTGAGAATTTTACCCATGATGCAACATTCTCCAAATTGTTCTAATTTGTTCTCATTTTACAACTGTAGCCAAAGCCTGCATGATGCAAGCCTGCTCTTACTAGCTCCTGTACATCACAGTGGGTAGGACTAGGTGGCCAGAGCCAGCGCCACTGTAAGGCTGCTTAGGCATCCGCCTTAGGGTGCCAGCATGGAGAGGGGAGAAAAAATGCTGGTAGAGGCACTGGACAGGGAGGTGATCTCCCCTCACCAGACCTCTACACAGCCAGAGTGCAGGACCCTGGGAGGGGGCAGACCTAACCGAGTTGCAATGTCTGCCCCTCCCCATGAAGCAAAGCAGCGTCTGTTTCACAGGGAGCCGAGCAGCATGAGCTCTGTGTGTAAAATGCAACACATGGAGCTCAGTAAGTGCTGCTCGCGCTCCCCGTGCTTAGTGATGATGCAGGACATCCCTGCATTATCACTCCACATGGGGAGCACAAGCAGCACTTACTGAGCTCTGTCCCAGAGAGTTTATGCTGCTCGGCTCCCTGAAGCAGACACCACTCTGAAAAAAAATGCATAGATATTGTGATAAAGCATATTTTGTGGGTTTAGACTAATTTGCTTGGGGGACCAAGGCACCCCATTTATAAATTGTCTTGGTGGTGGCAGTGTTAGGACATTAGTTATATCAGTATAATTAAGTGTGGGTGGTGTTAAAGGGGGTTTTTATCATTATTTCTAGTCTAGGGCAGACAGATAGTTAATGTTAACCCTTGCACCATCATGCACTCTTGGAGTAGGGTGCATTTGTGACACCATCACCTTCCCCTTTGATCTGTGCACTCACCTTATGTGCCTCCATTCCCCCACTGCCTCTAGATTGTAAGCTTGCTAGCAGGGTTCTCTACCTCAAGCATTTGTCTCCTTTGTTAATCTAACATAGTAAGTAGGCGCTGTTCTATAGGTAAGGCTATAAAGATGTGGATAGCAACTGGGGGGGGGGGGGGGCTAGCTAATCAATATTTGTGAATTTAAATTACAATTGATGAACTGATTGTTTTTGCAAATGCCCCTCATTTGTTATGAAGGGATTGTTATTGCAGTTTTAGTCTAAAGAGGACTTTAAACATAAATTACAGTAGCACTTTATCAATAAACTAATACTAATAATTTTATAAATGTAACACTTATATTAAACATAAATTGCAGTGTATAAGAGTTGACAAGAAAAAAAGCGAAATTGAAACTAACAAACGATTTGCCAGTGTTTTTTAATAGTATAACATATTTTCCCAAGTGGAAATTTTAAACAGCTGTTACAAAATAAGAGCGATATAACAGGAAACTAGATATAGGTTAGGCTATTCTAGTCATTCACAGTTTGCTGAAGAAAAATGTAAAGTTCATCCATTTCATAATAAAGTATTATAAAATCATAGAAATGATGCAAAACCAAGCTATTGCACAATTGTTTCCCTATTTTCTTATCCACCTTTTAAGGGAAAAAAGGAAATTATTATCGAAAAGTCGCATTGTGATATCTTCACACATTTCTTGGCTCAAACATTTTCATCAGGTTATCACAAAGTAAAAAATCTGCATATATAGAGCTTCATATTCTGATAGTCAAACTATACTGGTGAACAATTAAATGATCAATTAAAACAAATTAGGTTTATTATGCATAATTAAAATCTAAGTGAAAGATAACATTTAATTAAAAGTAATTAAATGTATTATGATGATTTAATATGAACTGGTTGCTTAGGAGACACTGTAAGAATGTATAGTAAACATGAATCACCATTGGTAGATTGTTTAAAAATCTAACAAAAATATGTAAGGTAACAAAAAAAGCTGAATAAACCTAACAAAATAAAACAAAGTTGTGAAATATTAGACATAAAAATCTAACATGGAAAAATCATGTTTGGGGGTATTTTTACATATTAAAACCAACTTACTGAAAATGTCATTAACTATTTTAGAATCTGCTAAAATATAGAACATATGATTATCACTCAAAATCAAAATATTTTGAAGAACTACAGAAAAATATAAATTATTGTAAGAAGCATAAAACCAACATGAAAAAGTATAGTCAAACTGAATCTAAAAAGTAAAACAGACAATGAAAAGTAGCAGCCAGGTGACGACTGTTACAAAGCAGAGTGCACTCTAGATTTTACTGGTGAGCAGAGCTCACAGTTTGGTCTGTTTGTTTGAATTTGGTGAAGATTCAACACTAATCAGGCATTGGTGGATACTTAGGCAAAGTCGCATAAGACAAACCTCAGTTCGGAGGTAGAGAAAACCCACATGTACCTACAGAGATACATAACAAGTTTACTTGGGAGAGGAGGACACTTTTTTAACCTAACTTTATTTAAAACAGATTAATTGTCCTTTACTAGTTTACTAGTATGTGTTTTTAACACAATGAGTGTTAGGAGGAACATTAAGGAACACTCCTTTGACATACAAATGGTGTGCACAAAACCATCTTCTAACTCCATGCAACATGTTTTTGCTTTTGATTTTCATGGTGATAGTTGTACCAAAAGCGTCAGGCCTGATGATAACTTGCGCGAGCTGAAGCGCTGCCTGTGTCTGATCAATAAAGTTCTCACGTTTTTACCGAGAGCTCGGCGTCCATTGAGTTTGTATGCTTTACATTTAGTACATTGCCCCGTGTCATGCAACCCCTGCTAATATATTTTATACACTCTCTGGTGCTTCCTGTACTTCAGTACCGCTCCATGACACTGTCAAACTCTTCATTTATTAGGCCATTTTAACAGTGTTTAGTTATTGGGCCTTACATGTATGAAAATGATTCTGGCAACTATGTTCTTTCAGCTTGTACAATATTATTTAAAGCAGTACTTCCCATGCTGAGGGGCATGACCCTCTTGGGGGGCTATTTACTGTCTCCAGAGCATGGGGAACATGAGAACTCCAGGCAGAGTGTTCTTTATTATTGCAGTGACAGGGTTGCAGACTAACAGAGGACCTAAGAAAAGGACATAAAAAACTAATGCAGTTGACAGAGGGTATCTATCTAATGCCCAAGTCACTAATGACTAAGAGTCAATAAGGATCAAAACACAGAGGTTGTGTGTGTGACTTTAATGGACATTATAAGGGGGGCATGATCTCAGAAGGTTCAGAACCCCTGGTTTAGAAGTATTTCATTATATTATGCTGATATGGCTTTACATCAAACAGAGAATTCTGAAATAGTTACCACATGTGTGTTTAAAGGTGGACAAGCAAGGTCATATGGAAAGGTTAGCTGGGCTGCTAATTCACATTTTGTATATTTGTTGTAATGCAAATATAATTCCATAACTCAACTGAGTTTACATTGTGTTTAATGTATTTAAAAAACACTGATAGTAAAAAAAAAAAAAAAGTCTGTTAAATTAATTTAACAGTTGTCAAATAACACATTAAATATCAATTATTGGTTAGCAGACCAGTGAGTTATAAAAAATGACAAATTATAAATGTTATTGTATGATTAAATGATGTAACTCACATTAGTTTTGGGTTATAGAAGTTCAAATAACAAACTGGTTTAATATTTGAGCCTACTTGAATGAATATTTTTTAAATAGGAATCATGCATAAAAAGGTTGAACTCATTAAGATGCCATTTAGTGATTATCCATAGTAACTGAAATGTAGTTGAAGCAGACACAGTGGGAGTAGGAACATCCTTCATCACATCCCTGGTGTTTGATGAATACTTTTAAATGACAAAATATATATCAAGCGAAAGCAACACAAATATTATCAAATATCCATTTCTCTTAAGTTGTGCAATTAATTTAAAATGAACTTCTCGGTGTGATGCACAACAGTAGCAGTGCTATTACACAAACTTTCTGGAGGTTTACAAAAATCGAATTTATACCTTTAATCCTAAAGTGGTTAATGAACGATTTGCCAATTGGATGATATTTTCTTGTTAAGTAAGGCATTAGAATACACAAATTATGCTGTGTGATACAAAATTATGGATAGACTTTGGTAATTTACTCCAACTGAGTTACTGGATACAGGTATTGGACTCCCTTCCATGGGGCAGACTAGAGCAATTGCCAAAGACAGCATCCTTTTCTTCCTGTGCCCCAGGGAGCCTCAGGGCTGAAGTCACAGTGCAGTGGGTAATTCAAAGCCCTGCGCAGAGTGAGTACTCTCCACCAGTGTTGGAGCCCCTGGCTTTGAGCACCCACAAGCAGAGGCCTTGTTAGTTTTCCCACAAGTCATAGCCAGGCAGGGTGTAAGCAGGGTATAGGATGCAGAATAGTCACAAAACATGCAGAGATCAAAAGAATTGTAGAGAAGCAGGATCATCAGGAAATAGCCGAGGTCAATGGACTGGAGAGAGCAAGATGGTCAGGAACAATACAAACAGGAATCCACAATACAAGCCAGCAGACAAAATGTACCAGCTCTGATTGCTGGGTGGATGGGGTTTATATTATAGCCCCAGGGCTCATCACTGCCACAACCCACACCTGAGCAGTAAGGCAAATGAAAGAGGACAAACGCAGAGATTACAGGAGCATGCAGCAGTAGACACAGAAGGCAGGGTTTGAATCCAGGCAGATCATTAAACTCACACTGAGAACCTGCCTGGAAGGAATGTGAACCTGGATGATGCAGTACTGCTAAAAATTTCACCAGTCCAGGTATTGGATTGTTTTCTTCCAGTTAGAGGCTCCAGACAATGGCCACATGAGAAAGCTTAAACCTTTTGAAAATGTAGTGGACAGAGTACCTTTCCAAGATGCCCCTGGCCATTATGTGTCTAGGCACTCTGACATTAGCAGGATCATCCAGCAGTGCTCATAGAAAATCGCTCTGTGTATGGAGTTAGCAATTGGTGCGGTTGTAAATTTTCCTAATTTTTTAAATACACACCCCAATCCACCTGTGAGATCCTAGCCATCAGATCAAATTACATATGATTCACAGAACCCAATGGTAGCCAAAAATCCAGCTATGGAATGTGAGGTTTCTGAAATTTGGCTAACTTGCCAATCCAAATCCATCCAAAGACCCCTATTATGAAACTTTGACCATAGTTATTTTAAAAAAGGAATGATCCACACAGTATACAGTCTATTTTATACCTGCCTAAAGAAATCCATACAATAAAATCACAACAACAACTTGAACAACAATAACTTTTCCTTTTTTCCTTAAAGTAGCCACAACATTGGGACATGTTAATCCATGGAGGTTGTGCTATCTTGTGCACGTATCTTTGTAAGGCTTATTATCAGACTTCTTTAGAAGGAAATTACTGAGGCAAGGCAGACCATTTCCCAAGGATAGGATTACTTCTGTATCATTGGTTTCCATCTCCCTTCCTTGGCACGGCTTTCTCATGGTCACAACAAAAGTGACCTTTGCACTGTCACTCTTTTACCACACGGGCTAAACATAGATTTGGAAGAGTGTTAAGTTTGGGTAATGTTATCCTAAAGTATAATTCCTAGGCCTGGAATTGTACAGGGAAAGGATCTCAGGCACAAAAGAACAGATAGGCTTTTGCAAATATACCTGCAACAAGTATGTTGATGGTCTTTCTCAACTCCTCTATGAACTGTGCTGAATTCTGATTGGCTGAAAGATGGCAAACCTATATCCTCCTGGGAGCATGAGGTTGATTTATCATGTACAGGTAAGCAGGGCAGCAAGTATTTTACAGAAATATACCCATAGATGTTAACTAACAAAATGCTCATATGAAGTAGGATTATTACACATGGGACTTCATATCCAATTTGTTAAGCTACTTCTGTTTTGTGAATATTAAAGTGAATAAATCAAATGGGTGTTAAGATCATAAACTAATTCACAAATTGGGACAGAGAATTGTTATCAGCTATATTGTAGTTAATTACGGACAATCTTTTTAACTGAAGCAATGGTTTAAATGATAAGGAAATGGAGAATGGAGCACAGCATACATATTCTCAAAAGGAATGCATTTTAATTTAAAACATTGTATTATGCTTCATTCAGCAGCTGTGAATTAAGACTTGTGGAATAATGCTACTGTTGATGTAAATCTAAATTAAACCTCACATGAAAGGAGTTTATTCAATCTAATTATACAGGAGACCACTGTCACAGTTTTAGTCCAACCGCAAATATTTATCAAGAAAAATACATTATTGTACATTACTTTTGTTTTTATGTCTTTGTATAATATATATATTATATTTATTAAAATCTTGTGTCAGCCAATTACATTTCTGTCCAAATCACAGGATAGTGGTGGACAAAGGGATGATATTTTTTAAAGTATAAATGATTTTTATGCTTTTCTTCACTACAAATCGGTTAATACACTAAATTGTGAATTATTGTGAGTTGACAATTGATTTGTAAAACTCAGGCCAGAATAGCTGAGCTTGAAAATCTGTCCAAGTGATCTGTACTTCTGGCTCAGCCATTATAATCTAGTTTTGAATATGTAGCCTCAATGCATCACAATTTGCTGTAATAGACCGTTGTATGTATTAAAGTAACACTAGATACAGATGTGGAAAATGCCTGTCCGCAAACAGTGGGAGCAGGAACCAATCTGCATTCAAAGCAGTTAAAACTATGTATTAATTAGTAAGTGACTGATAGCAGCCTGTAATCTTTGTCAGGTAGTTTTTATAGTTTATTATTTGTATAATCTTTGACGTTTAGGCCAGATTTTGTGTTATATGAGGCTTCTAATGCATTCACTTTCATTTTTTGGGAGGATTTGGGAGGAAAAAATTAGTAATTGTCTCATTTTAAAGATGATGGTGAGTTTGGGATTAGTAACTTCAAGCCCATGTGACGAATATCGCTCTCTAACACTAGGAGGGAGCGACTAAGGGTTTTATGCTCAATAGAGGGAATTTTTCCAACTCAGCTACTTTGGCATTACGTTTTTAAATGCTCAATTCCCTGCAATCCCCCCTTTCGTAAAAAAAGCCCTAATAATCTCACCATCCAAGGTGTGCGGAGTGAGACTGGAAATCTAACACCAGGTAGGACATAGAGAAGGTAATTATATTACTTTGGATTGCGTTGAAATAACTTTTCTAATCTACAGTATATATTTCAATGCTGCACTATGCTACCTGGGTTGTAATTGTTAAATGAACAAGTGTGATAAGTTGTACCGGTTCATCATATGAAGGGTAACTGTGTAAATGTTTCATACACTGAAGTGAGTTCATGTTACAATACAGCATCCTCTAATGTACTGAAAGAAATAACCACCATAGCTTTTGCAGAGACAAAGGAAAATGTGTGCCTTAGTAATTTTGTGTTTAACATATTTTATTAATTTAATAATGGAATAAGTGGATTGATTAGGCTGAGTAACCTCTTAGGCACCAAGTATAAATTACACTAAAATACCAAATTGTCTTGTGGGTCCTAAATTTAGCTGCTTCATGCGGTACCCAGACAGATCAGCAGGCCAGAAGTACATTTAAATAAATCATCTCTGCATATGAGGAGAAACTCACTAGGCATTGATCAATGGGTGATAAATATCACCGGTTTTTCTAACATGGAATCTAGTTTCCATGCTGACAGCCTTCACTGTCATTTGTGATGGTGAGAAGGATGTGGAGTTTAACAGTGGGACTGCAGACATACTCCACTACATGCACCCATTGACCTTACCTATATCTACAATATTTGCCTTCCACCCCGTACAGTCATACATGTTCTTGTTATCTTTATTTCAATAGCTCTCCTCTCCTTTTCTTTCTATTTCGCTATTCAACATTCATCTTTTTGAGGACACAAATACCAACACATAGAGATGACCTCTATTTTATTTGTTGACCCAGTGGAAAAAATAACAGAAGAAAAGTAAATAATAAGATATCCTAGCAGGGATAGATAAAGTGTCCGTACAAGAAACCAGTGTCCGTCAAGGTCCATAGAACATCATTAAATTGTTCATCATAAAGTCCAGTAAATGTTAAAGGGACTGCCTGGTGCCCAAAATGCATCTTTCAAATGTTAATGCATATTAATGTGCTTTCAAAATACTTTCAAATGTATGTTTTACATTAAATATTTAAAATTGCTTAAAATTTAAAATATTTTCAGCTAGATAAGATTTTGAAATTACAGCAGTTTGCAAGAAACCAGGACTACCCACACTAACTGAGTAAAATTAAATTTCCTTTTTCTTTTTTTGCTGCAGGAATCATTGAGAAAAATGCTATTCAAATAAATGAATTTCCTATCCCTCTAGTGATGTCATCAGACAATGTGCTGCACTGTTAACACCTTCGCGACAAAGGACGTGCCAGGTACGTCCTGGGAGAAACTCCCTTAACGACAAAGGACGTGCCTGGCACGTCCTACAGTGAATCAAGCGGTTTTCGCGATCAACGATCACGAAAACCGCTTTAACGGTGCTGGTCTATTGCCTCGATGTCGAGCATGCTGCTCCGTCAATATGGCTAAGCCCTCTGCCAGTCTGAGCTTCGGAAGTGAAAGTAACTTCACTTCCGTTGCTCTGAATATGCTACTTGACTGCCCCTAGTGGTAGTTAAGCAGCATTGCAATGGAAAATATTTAAAATACACATTTAATTAATTAAAAACAGGTTATATAGCTATATTAGTCTATAGGGTTAAAATTAAATATTTTTTAGCATAAGGGATAGGGTTAAAATTAAATTAAAATTAAAAAATATTAAGGGATATAATAAGGATTAGAGTTGGGGTTAAATTTAGTGTTAGGGTTAAATTTTGGGTTCGGGTTGGGGTCAAAAGGTCAATATAGGAAAAAAACAAAAAACACTATTTTTGGTTTTTGCCCCATAACTCGCAAAAAAATACCGAAAAATATGGAAACATGCATATTTTTGAACTCGGGACAACGTTTAGAAACTATTTAGACGGGGTCTTTTTTAATGATTTTATTTGTATAAATTATATTTTAGGTCAAAGATAGAAAAAGTGGGTTTTTTAAAATTTGTCATCATATTTTATGATTTTTTTGTAGTAAATTATAAGATATGATGAACATAATGGTATCTAATGAAAGCCCTTCTTATGATGATAAAAACAACATATAATTTGTGTGGGTACTGTATGTGAGAAAGAAACAAATTACAGCTAAACACAAGCACCATAGAAATGTCAAAACAGCCATTGTCACAAAGGGAAAGTCAAGGTGAAAATGTCTTGTCACTAAGGGGTTAAGGACCTACTGTATAGAAGAGCAAATTCATCACAGTCGACGCAATGTATTCTTTTCCAGCAGCACAGGAAGTGAGTAGATGAAGCAAAACGTCATATCCTCTGTGTCTATATATAATCAGTGCTGCCGCACCTGCAGTAAACTTAGTAATCAGTGGGGGAGGGCTTGAGTCAAATATTAAAAATGTGATTTATGCAGAATGCCAACATCAAATCACACTGGAAAAAAACCTGTATACTATACAAGCAGTAATCTTCATCTTGCACCAAAGTGAGTTTTGGGACTAGACTGTCCATTTAAACAATGTTTAAGGGCTAATCCTGTATTATAGAGCTCAATTAACGCATGTAGAATACCCCAATATTAGCAATACATATCATAACACACTACCATTCGACATATGTTGGAAGCTAAACTGTATCCTCCCCCCACAGTGAAGTCAGGTTGACATCAATTCCCATCTGGCTAGTACACGTGGGTTTTCTAATGTATATAACATACACTGTCTACAGCCAACAAGGGAGCAAATCTTGAGCACAATTGAAAGTATAGACCTAGATAGGAAAGCCATGTCCTTTTCAGATTATGACAACTATGTATTTCCTTCCGACTATATCCTGTACAGGCCATGAAATGTATGTATTTCCTTCCCTGTACACTACAGAATCAAAACAAAGAAAACCGTCTTCATAGCATACAATTATTATCTAGCTAAATGGTTTATTGTAATATGCAATCATTTCTTTGCATAGGCCAATTTAATTACATGCGCAAAGTGCATTTATTTAGCATGCAGTTATTTAGCAATCTCATCTGAACAATTTAAAATAACAATATTACAATTATGAGGTTTCAGATATTAAAGCCATTTAATTTGCAGTTACTAATACATATCTGGGTAGTTAGAATGTCAACTAAGACCGCAGATACTTACTGGATAGCAGTGTACCAAAGAGGTTCACATGCATATTTTAGCAGCTTTGTATCCGCTCATATTAAACATAAACATTTTCTTTTCCAAGGACCCAAAGTAACTAATACATTCTAATTGTTTAAAACGTATCTTACTGAACATAAGCAAATATAAATCTTAAAAATGATCACAACCTATGAAACCTGCTACTAATTAGGTGCAATTAAGTGGCTTACAATTATTGTTTCCATTTATTTTCTTGTTTTCAGTGTCCCGGTATTCATTCCTTATGTATAAAAGCTAATTGAGTTCTCAATGAAGCATCAAAACCTACATGCAATTTCTCCTGCATTAAATACATTATTAGCCACAAGTAAGGTTCATTTAGTGTTAAAGTACTTTTCATGAAATTACTATAAGAATGAAGCAAAATCTCTAAGACAAATGTTCTTTTAAGCTTATAAGATATAAGAGATCTTAACATCATAGCACAGCCGAAATGTAAATTGTATTTCCTATTAAAACACACTCATTTCGATAGAACAATAACATTATCTTTCTGGGTTTTTTTTACTTGCAAATTCTTTTTTTTTACCTGTTCTGTCAAAAATGGAAATCTAGTGACAAAGAGAAACAGTAAAAGCAAAGGCAAGTCTGTACAAATAGATATGTCAGTGAATTCAAGCAAGAGATTATTGTGAGAAAAAATGGTGAGCATCTGATTAAATTGGACTTTAGCAGTGAAATAAGACATTGAAATGTAGAATAAAATCCTAAAATACTGTTCATTATGTCTTAACAGAAGTTGTGCACGTGTCCCTCAATAATTCTCACTAATATCATTAAATATTCACTCCAACCAAACAATTGTTTGGTTTGATGAGCCCTGCTTTACTAAACTCTATTTTTTGCATACTAAAATGTGCACAGTTATGGAATCATTCACCATGCAATCAAATATACATACAAATATACATGCCTAGTGTACATAACTGAGCATGCTCAGCACCCTGTTTAAGAAAATGGTGGATGTACTGGCCACATGAGGCAAGGAGGCCACATTCATGCATGTTGTGTGTGTGGCTTTTGCATTGGTGCACCACTTTTGAATCCCTTTATTCAAAACATATTTTTACCAGTGTGATCCTGAAATTAGGAATGGAGGCATTCAAGGAATTAAGCAGTCAATAGAAAGTTAAAAAATATATTAGGAAGAATGGGAAAAAAAATATCTAGGTCTCAATGAACATCCATATACAGTAAGTATAATAAACGTAAAACAAATCCCATAAAACAAAGTCTGGTGATAGAAATGCCCTTTTTTTTGTTTGGAAAGAGAGATAACATGTATCTCACCATGTGGGGTGGGGAGTACAATTAATAATGGTCACAACTGAGCCAAACATTTGGACATTGGGACATTATGAGAGATGACCTGATGTTGAAGAAGAAAGTTGGCACTTTGACATCCAGGAGAGCTCAGAATTTAAGGGACCACCAAGCGAGGAGTCATTTACTTATTTTTACACATTCAGCTCACTAAACTTTGTGAAACTACCCCATAAATATATATATATATATATATATATATATATATATATATATATATATATATATATATATATATATATATATATATGTGTGTGTGTGTGTATACATAATCATAAATACACTGCACCAACATTGTGTGAGTGGAATGTATTAAACTCCTCTTTCAAGTGCAATAAATAATTTTAAGAAGGGCATAACAATTTCTAAGCTTGCTTTTTAAAATCACATTTGCTCTTATTTTTAATATTACCCTCTCTGAGCTGAACATTTGGATTGGATCTTAATTGCTTTATCATAAACTGTGTGGTTCAAGTATAGTAGTAAACTGCAAACATAAATTAGTTCATATATAACTCCACTAATGTGATTTTACATTTATGCTGATACACTACGATTTTCTAAGTACACAACTTGTCCAAGATCAAATTTAATCGCCCTGTTACATATTGCTAGATAACAATTAAGACTGTTATACGTGACATCTTTGCTGTATGAGGTATTATTGCCATCCATCAAGTATGCAGACCATTTAGAAAGGAACATCTCTTTATTCTGTACTGTCATCTTGGAAACATTTTTTTTTTTTTCGATTGTACTATAAAATGTTAATAGCTAATATCCTATGCTTTTATGGTGGTGCCATTTTTCTAAGCTTCATCAGCTCTTTCAAATGGTATCATTATCATCGTAGTTGTTTATTGCAATACAAACAAGAGGAGTAATGTACTGTAATTGTGTGTCTCTTTAAAGTGAGAAAGCATTTCACCTCATGCCTACCAAAATACTTATATGTATTAGGACACAGCATTGCTTAATTAAGCATTACACCCTGCATTCTTTGTTGAAAGGACAGATCATTATTATTTAATTATTTAAGTGATGGTATTTATTTATTGTAGCTCAACATTGTGTTACATTGAGATGATCATACAAGTTTTTAGAAGAGGTAGGTACTAACATTGTTCATACTGAACACTGGACATTTTAATGGTGTTCTATGGAACTTCACAGACATTGGTAGGAGGGGCACCCTGTCAGGACACTTAGCTTATCCCTGGGTTTTAGGAGGGAAATTGGTGAGAGGCCTATGGTGACTGCAGTGTCAGCTGAAAGAGAAGAATATACAATCTAAAAGCAATTCAATAGAATTGTATCTTCCTATATTATAATATTTATTATTATAGTTAAATAAAGTTTTATATAATAATAATATATCTGTGAAGAAGGTAAAAGAAAAGTTTTCAGTAATTAAAATAAATGCTATTTTATTGTCAAAAGTTTAACTCCCTCCGATTTAACCCTCTCCAGCAGTCTTCATGGCTAGGGCACAACCATTTTAGTTACTCATCAGAACAAACTGTTATATTTTAACTATAGTACATACAAATATTTTATTTACAGAAAACTTTTTGTTTCATGGCAAATGTAGACAAATGTAAAATGATGCATTTTGGGTATAATAATAAACATGCAACATACAGTTTAGATGGTGTTTCCTTGGGGGATCTATTAAGAAAAAGATTTGGGAGTAATTGTAGACAATAGAGTTAACTGTAGTGCACAGTGCCACTGGACGACAGCGGAAGGGATTCCTTATGATAAGGATTATAAAGGTATGGAATTCACAGACCTGAAGAGGTGGTGCTTGCAAATCCATTAGATGCCTTTAGAGGGGCCTGGATGCTTTTTAATAAAAAAGGAACATAGAGGGCTATGACTGCCTTTTGGAGTCAAGATGGATTAGTTTCCTCATTGAAAACAGAATTCAAAATGACTGAAATATGGGGAAAGGGGTTTTGCCTTTTTTTGGATCAACAGTGTTAAACACAGAATAGGAAAAGGGTTGAACTTGATGCACACAAGTCTATTTTAAAGCTAAATTGTTGTGTATGTAACTATGTCAATATTGGGACTACAGCTGTTTTTTAACATTTTCAAGAAGGTCTAATTTATTACATCTCCTGCTATTTGCATGTTTCATTTATTCCATTGTCCAGTGCTGTGCAATACGATACTGCTTTAGGTATAAGGTAATAATAACAATGATGATAGTAAAGGTGAGGTAGCTTCGCTGTTTAGTGCACCAACTGCAGAGTCTGTTCTTTCTGCAGGGTTGAAGATTTATTTCCTGATTAATTTAATACATATTAATAAACTGTAATAGTAACGTCCCCATGACATAACTGAAATTGTGAAAAGTCTTATTACATACTTATTGGTAAAATCCTTAGATATTATTAATGTTTCTGTTTTCTATCAGTATATGTTTCTGTCCAACCTGTGTTAAACACAACTAAATACTACATCTCCCAACAATTAGTACTATAATATCGGAATGTGGGGCCAACTCAATGCGCTTTTACATGTCTATGCAGGGCATAACCAAAAGTGGCTGGACAGATCTCTAAAACACATGACTGTCTCGGCAAATACTGGACTGTTGACAGATATGCAACTTTAAAAATTTTTAACAAATATACAATACAATCTTTTTTTTAAATGCTTTTTTTTTTTTTATTTTATTTTTAACATTGTAAAACATATAAAACATGTAATAAACCTATATTAAACATGTGTTAGTGGGCCTTTTAGTACGTGAAAGACTAAGAAATCATCTCAAATTCGTGAGGGGAGGAGAGGACAGATGAGAAGGAAGGAAAGGAGAGAGAGATTAAGGAGAAAAGAAACAAAGAATTGGAATTTCACCTTCCTTCCTTTCTTTGAAGTTACGTTACGCTAGATATGATTCACTACAACTAAGGTTAGAAATTTATTTGAGGCCCATAATCCAATTTTTCAAATTTTGAACTCAGTTTCCCGTTTTTAACCCAATACAAACACACACACTACTTTCATACTGCAGTCTCTACCGTCGGCGGAGTCGGGGGGCGGGAGGGGGTGGGGACCGAAATCCACTCCGGTGTCCGGAGACCCACACCCCGTGTCCCTCTCTACTCAAAGGTGGATCTATTTAATGCGTCAGATCACCACCAAGAAATGTCTGCCATGGTGCCCATATGTCACCATGAGATTTATACGTATTTTGATCTTTGCAAAAACCTAGTTCCATTGTTTTTTGATATTGTATCTGGTTAGTTACATCCAACCAGTTTGGGGTTTGAGTTTGTCTCCATGCTCTGGCTAGACATTTCTTGGTAGCCATAAGAATGTGCACCAAAAGTTTTTCTTGAGACTGATCATACTCTTCTAGTTCTATGTGAAATAAGAAAGTTTGGGGAGAGATATCAGATGTAGATTTAAATATTGATTTTAGTGCATAATTTAATTTAACCTTAATTTGAGTAAGTTCAGTGCATGCCCACCAGATATGGAGGGGATCGCCTCTTTGTCTAAGACATCTCCAACATTGATCTGAATATGTGGGAGATATCTTATTCAATCTGGAGGGGACCAGGTACCCTTGGTAAATGAGTTTGAGATGGGTTTCGAGTAGGGACACGGAGTGTATATTCTTCCTCACCAGGGAGAGGCCCCGAATCCAATCTTCTCTAGAATATGAATGAGAGATAGATATTTCCCATTTAATGAAGGCGGAAGGTTTAATATCTTGTTCCACTTGTTTAAACAATTTCAGGGTTCTGGATATTTGTTTCTTTTTGTGGAGGTTTAGAAAGAGTGAAACAACTGGGTGATTAGAGGGAAGCATCCTACTTTTCTGAATATAGGACTTGACCCTTAAGTATGGGAAAATTAAATTTGATGGAAATGTAAACTTAGCCTGAAGATCATTAAATGAAAGAATTTTATTTCCTGATAATATGTCTGACAATGTTACAATGCCGGCCAGGGTCCACTGAGTCGTATAGAGATCTTCGATCTCAGATGCTAAAAGTTCAAATGGGACAATTGGTGCTAGGGCATCTGTGATGGTCATTTTCCTTTTAAGTTTCTTGATAGTGAACACACAGTCCTGGATTATTGGGTTTTGTGAATGATATTTTTTTTGGATTGTATTTTTGTTCCAAAAAATAGTGGTTGGATAAAGAGGAGAGAGTTCTACCAACTCTAATGTATACCAATATAAAACATGAGTTCTTTGATTATTCCATTCAAGAGCGTGGTTAACCATACTTGCTTAATGCAATTTAAATATGTCTGGAAATGATGTGCCACCTTCTTGTGGGCTTTGCTTCAGTAATCTCTGTGGTATTCTTGGTTTAGAACCTTGCCAAATAAAGTCCACAAATAGTCTTTGAAATTGAGTAAGAGCATCGGAGTTGACCCTGAGCGGCATTGTCCTAAAGAGAAACAAAAGCTTTGGGATGATATAGGCGTTGATAACGTCGATTCTGCCAAGCCAGGAAACTTCTAGGCCCCTCCAGGCCTGAAGCTTTGCCCTTAGCTCTTTCAACATATCCGTGTACATTAGCCTTTTTGTTTTCTGAATATCAAACCCCAGCTTCAAACCTATACACTCAAGTACTTCAGTTTTCCAATCGAAGGGATATAAATCTCGAAGTTTAATTTTATTTTCTGGGGATATATTAATTACAATTATTTGAGTTTTTTTTAAGTTTATTTTATAGTTTGATATGCTCGAATATACCTCTATTGTTTTCAAAAGTTCTGGGATTGATCGATCTGGCTTTGATAGGGACAGCATCACATCGTCTGCATATAATGTTAATTTGTATTCTTTGTTATTCAATGTGATTCCATGGATTTCTGAGTTGTTTCTAATCATAATGGCCAATGGCTCAAGTGAAAGGAGATAAAGTAAAGGTGCCAACGGGCATCCCTGTCTGGTTCCATTGGCAATGGGGAACTGATCGGATTGAAAAAGTGGACCTCTTACTGTAGCACTTGGAACTGTATAGAGAGACATTACATTTGCCAGGAAGGGGCCCGTAATACCAAAGCTTACTAATACCTCTTCGAGAAAGTGCCAATCAACCCTATCAAATGCTTTTTCAGCATCGATGGATAATAGGGCGGCTGGGATTCGCTTGATCTTTACTTTGTGTATCAGATTTAAAAGCTTCCGGACATTATCAGAGGGACATCTGTCCCGTACAAAGCCAGATTGATCTCGATGGATAAGTAGTGGTATAATAATTTTTAGTCTCTCTGACAATATTTTTGAAAAGATCTTAATATCCAAATTAATCAGAGATATTGGCCTATAACTGGATGTGTATGCTGGGTCTTTACCCGGTTTGGGAATTGGAGTAATTGTGGCTAGGAGCATCTCTTTTGGGATGGAATCTCCCCTTGCAAACCCACAAAAACATTTTAGAAGAATTGGTGAAATAATCGTGTGCAGGTTTGTAAAAAAGGGGGCTGAGAATCCATCGGGGCCCGGGGCTTTCCCAGGTTTTAAATTGGAGATAGCTAGCTCTACTTCACCTAAGGTAATAGGGCGATTTAATATGTCCAAGTTGTCATTGGAGAGCCTCGGAATTTTAATATCTTTTAGAAATCCTTTGAGTTCTTGTAAGGATTTTTTATTCTTTGGGAGGTTATATAATGAAGAATAATAATCTTTGAAGGCCTGTGCTATAGAGTTTGGTGATAAAAGAGTTTGATTTCCCACTATAATTTTATTAATTATTTTCTTACTTTGGTTATGTTTTAATTTGTTGGTTAGTAATTTCCCTGTTCTGTTTGCCCCGTAGTACCACTTTTGTTTTAAACGTGTAATTGCTCTGTTTACCTTATCAATAGTTTTGATCTTAATTTGTTCCTTAATCGAGACCAATTCTAGAGTTATATTATAGTCCGGCTTCTTTTTATTTATTATCTCTAGTTTAGCCAAAGCTATGTGTAGATCTAAGAGCGGTTTACCAAGACTTTTCTTATAGACTGAACCCATTTTTATTATAACCCCCCTCATGTATGATTTGAAAGCACACCACAGTGTGCTGTTCGAGACTTCCTCATTATCGTTTATTTCAAGAAATTTCCTCGCTTCCTTTTCCAAAGCTTCTTTACGTTCAGGATTGTTAATCAGATTTTCATTAAGTCTCCAGTTAGTTCTTGACTTGTATTTTAGATTATTTTTAATTTTTAGAAATACTGGGGCATGGTCAGACCATGTGATTGGACCTATTCGAATCTTTTTCACAGAGTTCATACTTACACAGTTTGTTAAAAAATAGTCTATTCTCGTATATGATTGGTGTACCTGTGAGAAATAAGTATAATCTCTTTCCCTTGGATATAGAGTACGCCATATATCAAAGATTGTATTTTTCTGAAAGAATCTGAATAATTGTGATGTTCTATTTGGTGAAGTATTATTTAGAGGAAATCTTCCGCTCCTATCCAGGTTTGGGTCTGAGATACAGTTTAAATCACCCCCAATTATTAAAAGACCTGTCGTAAAGGTTTCAATTTTATCAAAAACTTCCTTTAAGAATTTTATGGGGGACTGATTCGGGGCATAGATGTTTACCAATGTGTATGGTATGTCATTGATTTTAGCCAGTATGATCATATACCGCCCATTTGTATCTAAAATCTGGTGTATCAGTTCAAATTTAATGTTCGAGTTTATCATAATAGCTGTTCCTCCTCTTTTTTTTCCATCCAAGGAATTGGTTGAGAAAACTGTGGGGTATTTAGAATACCTCCAGAGTTTCTCTGGGGGTTCTGTCCAGTGTGTTTCTTGAACTAAGATTATGTCGACATTATTATTTACCAATAAGTCATACAAACAGCCCCTCTTTTGAGGAGAATTAAGGCCCCGGACATTCAAAGTGGCAATCACCAGCGACATCTTTATGATGTTACGCTGTTCCCCCATCCCGCTCCCCGACCGCCGTCTCCACCTTCAGGCATTCTCCATTCATACTTCACATGCATACAACCCAGAGACCCATTCGACAAGGAAATTACCTTATCAATAAGTCTAGACCTGCTGCCGCCGCAGGATTAGAGCCCCAAGAGGTATGGACCTCGATACCGCCTGGAGTACCAGAACTAATATATTGTATGTTGTCATCATCATCAGGGGAGGGGAAAGGAGAGAGGCAGAGAGAGGGACAGAGAATCCGAAGTGGGGACAAACGTGTAACATACTCTTCTATCGTGCACATATTTATCATCTATATCCACTAGATCTTCTGTACTTAATGTGTCCTTCATAAAGTCATCTCTGTTAACAGTGTTAAAACTAATAGAATATCGACTGCCTCAGGGGAAGGGGTCCTTCTGGTTTTGGCCAATATTTATGTTTCGCTAAGGACTGCTGCCTATATTTGGTCAGGCACTATCAGAATATCATAGTGGGAAAGATAACAATAGTAATGTCTATATATTTCAGAGAAATATAAAAGTGCCTTTGTGCTAAAGTGCTATTCATATACCCACTAAGTGAGTGAGTTTAAAAGAGAGAAGAGAGAAAAAAAAATAAAATAAAGGAAAGTGACATTGTGCTTACTATAGTGCTAATTCGAAATTACCAATATATGAGGTGAAGATCACTGCTTTGCCTAAAGTGATTAATCAGATGTTTAAAAATTCATCTTTTCCAATTTGAACTGTATTAATTACGTCATAGTGGGATTTCTTATATAAAGTGCTGATGTGCCAAAGTGTTAGTTAGTATGATCAATTAATCTAAGTGTGTTACCCTAATTCCTTAAGGTAAATCCAGTGAATATTTAAACCTCTTTTCACCGGATTAAAGGTGTGAGGTATTGTGATATTGAAAAACATAATCTTAATTTAATTTATACCTTTCTACTCCCAAATAACCAAGTTATCTAAAAAATTTGTATATCGATATATTTCCTTCATCTTACCCCCTCTCTATTAATTATCATGACCCCACTCTTACCACCCTCCCCCTGTCTCTACCCAACCCCCCCCCCCCCCCCATAAGCGCAAGCTATCTCAAAAGCCATCAGCTTAAAAGCATATATCACAAAACAGTGGTTAGAATTCAGTTAGGAATTAGGTCCCAGATCTTTAGACTTTCTGTAAGGATTCCAGGGTCCCTAAAATAATGTGAAGTGTCCTTATAGTTTACAATAAGGGCTGTTGGAAAAGCCCATTTGTAAGATATTTCATTAATTCTAAGGATCCGGGTTCCTTCGGAGAACTGGAGTCTTGCTTGCCTCGTTGCTCTAGAAATATCTGGAAATATTTTTATGTCTTTAAATTTCTCTTCTTGTATCGTATGCTTTCCCAATGATCTCATAAATAGGTTCTTGTTGTAGAATGACGAGAATTGAACCATTGTATCTCTTGGTAATGAGGGGTCGATTCCTTTTGCTTTTTGAAGTCTGTGGAAGCGGTCGAATGGATGTGGGCCATATTCAACATTAGGGGCTAGATTCTGGATTAGATTTATCAGATATTTTTCCAGTTGATCTTGTTTAACTGATTCTGGTATACCCCGTATTTTAACGTTATCTCTCCTGGATCGGTCTTCAAGGTCAGTTGTTTTATACTCCAGAGCTTTAATCCTATTTTCAAGAGTGGTGTTTTTGATTTGCAATGAGAGATGTTCAACCTGTAGTTTATTTAGAGAGGACGTCTGTTCATTGAGTGCCTCTGATAGGTGTGATACTTCGAGTTTAAGCACATTTATGTTTGATTCGAGGTCGGCTTTTATTTTCTTGTACAGATTGTCCAGCATTAGTTCCATTCCTTTATTTGATATTGAGTCGGGTATTAAGTCTTCTTCTGAGGTATTTGCTCTGTTCTCCCCTGTTAATTCGCGTCTCTCTGTTGTTAGTGATTTCCTAGATTTAAGTTGCTCACTCAATTTAGGTGAATAAGAGAGATGTAACTGTTTTGTCTTTTCAAGGGGCTTTTCTTTGTCTTTCTTTGGTGGCATTGTATTTTCTTGTGACTTATCAATTAATGGACCCGTCTTTGGAGACTGTAATCTGAGCCAGGTAAATTCGTGAGCTCGAAAGGTCCCTTTCCCTCTATCCGCTCCGCCTCTCTTCCTTGCTTTCTATTTTATTAATATTTATTTATTTATTTTTTCTTTTTTCTTCCCCTCCTCTCTACTCCTCTTCGCCTTTCTTTTCTCTTCCCTCGCTGCTCTCCTATGCCCTTTTATATATTCCGATAGTTTAACTCCAAAGAGTTTAGCGCGTGTCCAGTTCGGGTGTTTTTCTACCAAGTTGCAGCAGCTGATGGCGGTAATCCAGGGAATTTAATAGACGGTTTAACTGCTTTGGTAGATCTGTCTAGTTTTCCTCTTCACTGCAGAAGGTGAACTGCAACAATCTCCTGGGCTACTTTCGTGTGTCTTATGGCTAATTCTGATTGCAGGGAGTACCGCCTTCCTAACAGTGAGCATGTGGCGGCAGTGTTAATCCGATGCTGCTTTTCTGGGTATTTTCTAAAAAATAGTCACTTTTACCTGTATCCACCTATAGTTTAGTAAGGCATGGTAACAGTGCTTATATTAGAGTAGACCTCCAATCTGTAAACATATCAGAAATAACCTCCTTTACTGGTGCCCACGTATTATTTAGTAAGGTGTGGTAACAATATTTGTAATAGAGTAGACCTCCAATCAGAGAGCAGATGAAACTAACATTAATCCAGTGTTTCTTTCCCTTTTTTTTTTTTTTTTTTTCCTTTTGATGAACAAGGTATCGTCAGAGTTTCTTTCCATCCATTAATAATTTAAGATTTATTAGGATCCTCTGTTGAGATGGGGAGACGTGAGTGGCACGTGTGTCAAGTACATATCAGTGTAACAAACAGTATTGGGTAAGTGAATACCAATAATGATTCCCCTTGTTCCTGATTTTAGTATGGTTTATATAATGGTTTTGTATAAGGGAAAGAGGTTGCCTTTATGTGGCTCTGTTTTTGAGTCTAGTAGCACAGACTTGCTCTTAGTGTAACCTTATATAAGGATAAGAAGTAGTCTTTATATACATCTGTTATAATCTGGTAGCGCAGGTGAATAATTGTACAAAGTCAAAAACGACAGGAGTAATATTCCACTCAGTTATATAAGAGGTGAAAAGGTTGTTTCCTTTACTCACTGCGATCCCATAGTTTAAAGCGACTTGAAACTTTGTATATTCCGCGATGGAGTGATGTGATAGCTTTGAAAACTCCGGTTTCGTGGAAACAAAGGCAGCTTCACAATTTTAAATCAAGCGGGCGTTTGTGGAGAGCAGCGGGGAATCTCCGGTCACCGCGAACCTCAGTTGTGTGAGGAAATCTCTGGAGACAGCGGAGGAAGGATAGTCGCTGATTTCAACGCTCCCCAGTGGGTGTCGGCGGTTGCGGCGGTTGCGGGTTTCACATACTCCCGGGGCTCAGGAACAGCGTGCGCGTGCGTGCGTACGTTACTACGTCATCACACACCCCCTCCCGATAGCAAGAAGACTTCATTGCATTTTTTTAAAATGCTTTTACAATCTTTGTTACCCTGTACATTGTGTTTAACGTCACTTTTATTTTTTTTGTACCCCAAACATAGAATATAATTTAAAAAAGAAAACAATCTAGCTCAGTAGATTTTGTTGTTTTCAGATTCATAACACTATATTGCCCTTTCTTAAACAATCATAACTGAGCTTGTACACAAAACTGAATAACAAATTCTATAATTTCAAAGACAATCTCATAGCCCCAAAACTAGCAAATAATAACACAAAGAGTGTAGCAAAAGAAATAAAAATATAGCAAGAAAAGGTCATTTTCATTAGAAATTTGAAACACAACATTTTGAAGATAATGTGGTCGCAAAACACTTGTAGCCTTTTGTAAACAAAAACAGGAAATTAACATTTTTAGTCCAAAATTGTGTTACAAATTATAACATTTAGAAAATCAAATTTAGGCAATTTGAAATATGTTAAAGAAATTTACATACATAAGATCTGTAATTTATATGCAGTTATGCATGCTCATATATACAGATGCTTACACAGTGGCACTGCAGTTCACATACAGGTACTGCAGTCTGTTATGAACCCCAAATCAGGAAATTAAAATTTTTAGTCCAAAATTGTGTTACAAATTATAACATTTAGAAAACCAAATTCAGGCAATTTGAAATATGTTAAAGAAATTTACATACATAAGATCTGTAATTTATATCCAGTTATGCATGCTCATATATACTGATGCTTACACAGTGGCACTGCAGTTCACATACAGGTACCGCAGTCTGTTATGAACCCCAAATCACACAATGGTAGCATTTGGCAAATATGTAATATGACAAATATGTAGTTCAAGCAAAATATACTAGTTGACTAGTGTGGCAAGTTCACCTCAGGATGTATGTGTATTGTGTGAGAAAGATGTAGTGTGGCAAGTTCACCTCATGATGTATGTGTATTGTGTGAGAAAGATGTAGTGTGGCAAGTTCACCTCATGATGTATGTGTATTGTGTGAGAAGGATGTAGTGTGGCAAGTTCACCTCATGATGTATGTGTATTGTGTAAGAAAGATGTAGTGTGGCAAGTTCACCTCATGATGTATGTGTATTGTGTGAGAAAGATGTAGTGTGGCAAGTTCACCTCATGATGTATGTGTATTGTGTGAGAAAGATGTAGTGTGGCAAGTTCACCTCATGATGTATGTGTATTGTGTGAGAAAGATGTAGTGTGGCAAATATGTTATGTGTGAAAAGTAAAACGTGACAAAGTCCAAAAATACAAAACAAAGTGACTACTTTAAAGACTGACATTAGGTCCCAATCCAAAATCCATATAATGCAGTACAATATATTTTTGAAAATCCACAATAAGTTAACAGAAACTATAACATATACAATGTATAAGCTATATATTTTCTGTCAGTGAACTGTTACATTGCAGTGGAAGGATGCAATTCTGAGTCGTTTCTAACTTTGATATAGTAGAAATGTAGTGTGAAAGGCGTAAGGTGTAGATCATATTTCCTTTTGACGATGGAAGATTGCAAGGATCTTGACTTGCAAGGAGTTTTATTAAAATCTAGATTATTTTGCATTATATTTTGTACTTAGGAAGTTAACATAAATACATTATTTATGTTACATTGAAGTTCCATGTAGTGATTAATCCTGGCTGTACAAAGTGTATCAGCTAATGATCAAACTTTAATGCCTTTCCTCCTTACACAGACATAATGTTTTTTTTTACAGCTATTTCTTTGTAAGGGTTCAATAATGTCTTTACATGAATAGCTTTAAAATAGTGCAGCATAAAGAGAGTCGTTGAAATGTGTAAATGAATGTATAGGAGCTGCATCCTATGCCTTTTACTGCTGTAATATGTCTTGCAGGAGGTACTAGGTGTGCTAGGGAGACACTGCATGCCGTGTATTAGCATAAGGAAAACATTTAAAGTGGTCAAGGGAGATGTGGGACACAATGCAACCCCTGCTTTCATTACATGTTGTCTTTTATTAGAAACTGTGGCATTTGCTAATAGTGTTACTAAGCAAATGTATTTAGGATTGCATGTTTTATGCACACTTTGGTTTATATACCATTGCGAGGACTACTAACCTCTTTAATGTGCGCAACACATATTTGAAGTAGGAAGTAAGTTATGTAACACACTTCTGAGGATAACAGGAAGGTAAATAGATAGGTGTAATAATGGTTGCATAAGTTCAAAGACTCTTAATGTGTTTACTAGTATCTCTTACCCAGTACTCAACTCATCAGTTCCTGAACAATATATTTATTTTTGTTTAATTTGTCAAATTTTGTGTTATACTTATGTAAATTAATCTTAGTAATAATTCATATTATGTTTTTATTGCTGCATAACATGTACCTGCCAGGTACGTTTTTAACTTATTTTTTTTAAATTTTTATCATACAAAATACAAATTAGCTAAGATTAACACATAACATACACCATAAAACAATCCATTCCAGATCTAGTGAGGGACTTACAACTTACACCTAGAGATTTATTTACGTATATTAGAGTTAAAAGCCTGAGAGAGACCAAGATTATGAGTGACAGTACATAGTAGAATTTAAATTTAGAAGTGCTGTTCAAGCCAGAGATTAACATAAGTAAAATACTCCAAATGGGCCTGCTGGATCCACAGCAAGATATACCTAATATGACAAATATAAACAAATGGCAAAGAGATCTGGGGACCCAAATCGAATATACAGAATGGATACGAATTTTGCAGGACACCAAGAGATACCATTCACTGCTTAAACTTATTAGAACTCCAATATAAATTTATTCAGAGATGGTACAGAGTTCCGGAATGGATCTCTAAGATATATACAACGATATCCCCAAACTGTTGGAGATGCCAAACAGAAGTGGGTTCCTATCTACATACATGGTGGGGTTGTAGAAGGATACAGACATGCTGGATAATGGCTTTTGATCTTTTAGAAGCTCTGGGGGTTAGAGGATTACCCAGAAATGCACTAGCTACTCTTCTCCACTTAGATCTATCAAGGTTGAAGCAAGTAGACAAGTGTCTGGCAATCCATATATTCTTAGCCATTAAACTATTAATTGCCAGAAGATGGAAGTCACAGGATATCCCGAACTGGGAAACTCTAAAAACACAAATTGATTACCAGATCGAAATGGAGAAAAATACTAACATAACCTCAAGTCAGGCAAGATAAAGATGGATAGAATATATAGCAGGAAGCTAGACCCTCTTAACAGTTAGTTATTTTTAAGGGAAAAACTGAGAGTGAGCGGAGGACGAGCTGCATACAAGTGTGTTAAATTTGTATTGTGATGTATATTGTTTAATTGTTTCTGTGACCCATATAATTGTATTATATTCTTGGAGGGAGTCCTGTGGGATGAGGACATTCCTCTATAAGATGTTGTCTGTGTTTTCTATTCAAAAATATAATTAATAAAAAGAATAAAGAAGAAAAAAAGAAAAAAAGAGAAAAGAAATAAAAGAACAGAAACTGTGAATAAAGACTGGCACATATAAAAAAAAACAAAAAAACAATCCATTGACCAGATTTTAAGACGTTTGTTAGGATGTTGTAACATAGGACTTGCAAAAGGTATGTCCTTGAAAACGTTTGTGTAGATATAGTTTTTTTTTTGCCTCTAAATATCCGTTACATCTTTCAAGTATGCAAACATGAACATTTAATAACATCTGAGAGATGACCTTCTCCCATGGTTTGGTGTTAATCATTTTGCTTTGCTGGGGTAAACTAGGGTAGGCTGGGGTGAGCTGGGGTGGGGGAGACAGGTTTATTCATTCTTGCTAAGTTTACAGATATTACAGAATCACAGAAAGCGAGGGTAAAAATTTATTTTTAACTTTTAATAAAAAATTAACTGATCCATAAGGGAAATCTCCTGTAGTCCAGGCTAAACCTTTTTTTTAAAAAATTAAATTCCTAAATATTTTTCCTTCCCCATTAATTTTTTATGTTGTGTTTATATATAATAATGAGTTATGTAAATTGGCTTTTCCTATAGATAAAGAGGGTAACACAAAGCAACTACTATTATTTTTTGAATCAGTGTTGTTGAGAACATATGATGACTTTTCCATTGTATATTTCCTCCATCAGTACAGAATATTTATAAGAAAAAAATATCTTATGAATGTTATTAACCTGCAGGAGTCTTTGTTCTTATTTTATTTTCTTTCTAAGTTCACCTTTACATGTTTAAGCACTTATTAAACAACATATTTATCACATTTCCATGTTATCACTTGCCATTTAACAATATTTTTTACTGATATATTTTTTTTCAAATATACAAATCTTTATTCAAATTTTCATCAATATATTAAAGTACAAGCAACAAGAAAAAAAAATCCACAAAAATCCCTTATTATACAAAAATCTTTTCAAAGAGAGATAAATAGATTAAAACACTCATACAGGACATATACATAGACCGACAACACAATACAAAATATAGTGCTCCGATATATCTCCAGATAATATCCTATAGACCTCTGTGGAATCCCCTGGTTTCTTTTATGCATTGCGCAGGGTAAAAGGCACCGCTAACTACTATTCCTTGTACCCTACTGATATATTTTAATGTATGACTTAATAAAGTTTTAACAAAAATGTGACCTAAAAATACTCCCTGATAATCGACTGTTCTTACCTATATGTATCTGACTCAGATATATGATGTACCTACTATCACAGTATTATTTCCCGCCATTTAAGAAAACTTCATATTCCTTCTGTATCTTTCTTGTAGTTTTACAGTGGAGTTCTCCCCTATCTTCTGTATAAAGTTGTTTTGGTTTGTTTAAGTTAGCTTGTAATGCCTGTTTAAACTATAATTCTACATACACTGCTGGCAATATATAAACATTAATGTAATGTATTTATTATGTAAACAAAAATCATTGTCAATGAATACAAGCTGTTATCAAATTGATATAAACTATCTCAGAAATATTTGAAGGAGAGTTACATCTGTATGTAACACTGAGCATCAGAAAGGTTCTCTCTAGGCAAACAATGTCTTGTTCCATAATGTCAACATGTCTAATAGTGGTCTAATTACAACATTATATTTAGCCATTAAGTAGCAGCTTGCATGTGGAGTAATGAAAGGTTGCTTGCTGCCACTGATTTCTTGGGCTTTCCCAGGCTACCGGCAACTTCTACTTAATCAAATACTTAATGACCTTCTGTATTCTGGAAATCAAGAACACTTTTTCCTTAATTAAATCCTATCCAAAATTAGGTTTTACAGAAATGCTATTAAGGTTTTCCTTAATTACATGTTATTTTCAAAAACCATAATATTATAAACATAGTGCCTTAGGTTGTAGATTTTTTTTTTCCCCCTTCAAAAAATGTGTTTATTTTGTTTCTGCGTACTAAAGTATAAGCAGTATTTCATATTTCCAGCAAAAGTGTATTTAGTTTATTTTTTTGTATTTGCTACTGCATGTAGACACTGGTGTATGTATTCATTAATTAATTGATTAATATTATAAATAACTGCAGAATGTGTCTTAACTGTGTATTAAAAATGTTATATTTTAAGCCAAAACTTACAACTAAGACATTATGTATCTGTATACTAAGCTTGTCACGCAGATATATACTAAATATTGAGAAAATGCTTTCTTTTCAAGCTGCAATGATAGAAATCAATTTTACAGATAACATTGTTATTTTGAATAGCAATAGGTTCATAACATGTTCTTATTTGGAACGTTCGACAATGTTTGCTTTCTTTATATGAAAAGCAGCTTTTGACAGGTAAACATCATTTTACAAGTGTGGTCAGAAAGAATACATTGCACATTATGGTATAAATTGAATTTAGCCTTTATACAGCCAGTTAAATTCTAATCTTTGGCGATGGATGATATTAAAAAGCATATTATCCATCTGTGCTCAGTGAAAACGAGGCACATCATGAACACCAGACACAAAGGAGACAAGAAAAATATCAGAGCCAGAGGGTGCTATGCCCCGCCAACGTGAATGAGTATTATGAAAAGTTAGTAGCTCTAAAAACCTATTTTTAATGCATTTTATTTCTTTTAAGTCAAAGATTAGATGAATTTGAAACCGTACCCTGACTTCTTGATGCACGTTTTCGCCACATGAGATCGTCTCCTATGCATTACTTTTGGCAAGCAGACCTTTCGTTCTTTTTTCTCCATGCATTAGAGAGAATGTTAAATCAGTTTGGTGTCCATATAAATGTCTTTGAACTTTGCCATTGCCTGCGGTACGCTGTCATCATCATGAGGAACACCATTTTTAGATCTTCAGCAGGTACTAATTTAATTTCCTCTACATACAAAAGCAAAGCGTGATTTTCTAGATCAATATCTGATTATCTATGTTTGATATGTTGGCAGATAAAGGCCCTTATTCTGGTCTAAAGACTTTTTTGAACCTCAGAGGTATACCATTTTAGCTCCCCTGGGATCTGATTGGAAGGAGGTCTCAAAGGTCTGCAACAAACCATCCTGCTGTTGCTTGTGTTCTTCTGTAGAGACTTTCTAAAGATTGAGATGAGAAGAAAAGAAGATCAAGAACCAGGATGTCTTTTACCCATTTTAATCTTCCCTGGTGTCTATCTTACCTAAAAATAATCGTTTATAACACAGGAGTTAGAATGGAGCTGAAAGGGAGAAAGAGAAGTATAATCCTATGTGATTTTGTTAATGATGAACCACCAACTTTTAAACCTAAAGCGACTTTTTTCTTGTCGGCTCATCCTCTCGTCAGAGGGCTTCAAACATAGCACCAGATTGCAGTAGACCATTAAATGGGCCCAACATCTGAAAACACATGAGGCTTGAATATGATCCCAAAAGAAATAAGGTTGCTATGTGCTTGGATTAGTAAATAAAATACAGCAAGTGCTATTGTATTTCATTCTAAAGAGGGTGGACATATATTCCTAAGCATCCTAAAAGCTACTTGGTTAAATTGAGGCTTGAAGTGCTGAAATATAACAAAGAGTGAAACAGATTTCTCACTCCACATGCTGAAAACAGTACTTAATAAGAGGTAAGAAACAAAAGTACTAAGATAAACATCTCTTTCATAACTCCTAAAAGCACAGCCTGCCCACTGTGACCATGCTATTATTATATTCATATTTATTTTAAATTTATTGCATTCGTATTCTTGTTTAAATCCTCTATTTTTCAACGGTTTAGAAACAAACAAGAGAGAGATTTTCAATTCTAATGGTAATATGATAAAGTGTAAACAATAGTACACTTCTTTGTTGAACCTTAGTAGCACAATAACATTCTAAAATCGATTAATTCTAAATTTATGGCTAAACATGTTTAGGTTCCTTTTTTGATTTAAAAAATCAAATTAGAAGCAGATAAAATGAAACACTATTCAATGACAGTTAAATATATCTTATCATTATTTGTATAATATTATTATGTAGAATTTTGTATTTTTGGGGGGTTTTGTTTTTTTGGGGGTGATTTTACAAAAATGTTATTTTCATGTCTTTAGAAAACTAAATCAATGGCATGAAGCTTAACTAAAGTGTTAGTATAAAACATAGACTATTTTTCATAGTTTTATTTAACTGTAAACATTGAATTGTAAAATATCAAAATTATAATCTACTAATGATATGTACAATACTAACATTATTATTGACAAATACAAACTAGAGCATTAGAAATATAAACACAAATGATTTCCATTTATAGATTTATTGATATAATCTTCTTTCATTAGTTTAAATTTATGTTGAAATGTATAATGGATTTGTAATAAATTTCTTTTTGTTTTGTTTGTGAACACACGCCTCTCTGGTGCCATTTTACAAGTTATTTCACAGTCAACACAACATGCATTGGCGTGTTCATGTTTCTCATTGTTATTAGTCAACTGTTCATCTCCAAATTTAAAAAAATATATATTTTATAAGATTCTAATTCTGGAATCCCCTGTTCACATTTAAATATCACATTTCATGATAGAAAGACATATACATTTTTTCTTCCTGTTCAATGAACGTGGGTGTGAATAATAAATCAAAATAATATACACGTTAGTAATTAGTTGTGAAGATGGATAAGTGAGACATATGCAATTTCTTCAGATATACCAAGCTATATGTCACTCACAAGAAATATACATATATGGGAAATAATAACTTAAATATCAATTACAAAAAAATTATGTCTATAAACCATTCATTTAATAAAGAAAGCAAAGGAAAAATACTTAATTCACCCTGATTAATGCATCGTTCAATTACAAATATATACATTACATTTAAATGATGATACATTTAAAAGATATAAATTTGACTTCCTGTATAAGAACTATGGTGTTAATAAACCAAACAACTTCCATTTAATTAATTACTTGGAATTATATATAAATGACATGTATACATATCAAAAAAGCCATTTTTCATTCGTGAAGAAAATATTTTCAGTCACAATTGAATAAAATAATTAAATTCAAATAAAATAAAGCAAAAATATTTCTCCTTGGTTTATGCATCATTTATTATCTGCGTCTATTTTACCTCAAATTAACCCTTACAATTTTACCTAACCAAATTGTGGAAAAAAAGACTGTAATAGGTCCTATTTCACGGTGAACCTACCAGTATTCTCTCTATATCTGTAGTATCTAAAATGAAAAGGATGCCCTTCTTTCTCCTTCCTAGTTCTAGGTTCCTGTTTGGCTGATGGCATTTCTCAAACTTCAGAACTCAACATAACGCAAATACATGTGTGCACTAAACTTTCAGGATCGTTCTAGAGCAATGTAACTCATCATGTTGTACTTAATTCAGTTTAGAAAATAATGTTTCACATCAATGCTCTAACAAAAAACTACTGAATAAAGATAATTTTCCTCACCAACTAACACTATCACCTCATACAGTTGTTTCCTCAGACCTCCATTTTCTCCTCACATATATACTTACTTTTGTATCAGTAAGATGATTTCTGTTTGCCAAGATATTTCCTTTGCATGTTCTTTCAATATTCACCTTCGCTTCAAACCATCTATATGTCTTCCTTGGCTCTTGTCACAGAGGAAGACGTTTTCCTGCTGCTATCATCGTCTCTGGCTACTACTTGCTCTCTTGATCCCACTCTTTTCCCTTTTGCATTTATTGTGGGTCCTACATATTTAACTCCTCCTTCTATGCTGGTACCTTTTCTTCCTCCTTTAAACCTGCATTCGTCACATATCCTCCAGACTCTTCTCTCTCTCTCTGGCTATTGTTGGGTTCACTCGTATCGTGTACCATTATAATGCATTGTGTATATCCCCCTGCTGTATATTCAGAACTATTTTCATGAGAATGTTCAATAACAAATGTATACTTGTATTTCCACAGTTTACATGCTGCTCTATACTCTAACCCACTCTGTCACTTTTGTCCAGAAGATTATATGTAGAATTATCTTCAGAATGCTATATATTTGATAATGCTGATGACATATTCTAAAATCTAAATATGTCTTAAATCACATTAAACATTGTAATGAACAACTAAGTGGCACAATGGTTGATACCGATTTGGATACTACAGTTGTTATTTCAGGAGTGGATTGATCGGTGTGGATGGGGTTACAGATTTATAAAGCATATTCAAAGGCTAGCACACATATTTCTTATACCAATTTGACATTGCTTTCATGTGTGATCTATAAGCAATCTTTTGCAAACCAGCAGCATTGTATAACTTAAGGCGATTGCTTTATGGAATAGAAACTTGGATGATTTTCCCCACTTTTAATAATTTTGAATAGTAACAAATAACGAACAACCAAACAGAATATTTAATCATTGTAGATTTGTCACAACTCTAGACTGGAGGTCTCCATGGAGACATGGGTGGACAAAATGGATGGGGGAAGACAAATATAGTATAACACCATACTAAATTTAAAACAATAAACACATTTATTAACAATACAAAAATTGTACTGAGAACCAGATCTAGTCAAAACAGCACACAATTTAGGATGGGTTACCCAATAACCATCCGTGTACAAGACTGGCTAAAGTGCAGTTTATACAGAGTTGGAGTGTTCTGTGCTCCAAATGGACATAAAAGTGTAATGTGCCTTCACGTGGTCTTCTTTGGCAACCCTCCTTACATGAATTAATACCTGTAAGATCAAATTAAATGTCTCTGAATGAATGTCACCTTCCCCCTTTCATTTTATTTGATCTTACGGATTTTAATTCTTGTAAAGAGGGTGTCAAGAACTGACTGTGCCTGGACTTGATCTTTTACATTTGAGCCTCTGTTCTAGTAACAATGAATATACAAAGCCTTGTTATAATTATCAACTCTCCACAGCTGTGTCTGGTCATGTGCTCACTCTCTGCCTAGAAAAGCCACTTGCTGTCACTGTACCTGTGCTAGATTATTGTGGTTCCTGCCTGCATCATAATAAAGCTTTCTACTAATCTCTATTTACATGTTACTGATTTGGACCGTCTGACTACTCTGCATCTCCTACCTACTGACCTCGGCTTGCCTGACTTTGCTCCTACTCTTTGTTCCAGCCTCTCAGCTCTGCTAAAGACCAGATTGTCACTCAAAGCTCAGGGGCTCAACCACCTGGGTAAAGAGTGGCTGCTTCTGGCAGAAGACCTTGCTGATCTGGCTGCTGGACTCCATAACATCAGTATCATTAGAGAGGGTTACCAAAGAAGAAAGGCACATTTTTGTCCATTTGGGCCGGTGATGAATTTCTACAAGCGGCATAGAACACTTCAGCTCTGTAAATCCTGTATTTTATACAGTTTTTTACCTGGAGAAAAGAAGCGTATGGACCACTGGCAGTGATTGGGAAACCAATCCTACTTTATGCGCTGTTTGCACTAGAGCTGGTTCTCAGTGCACTACACCAGTAGTATACACCACCCTTACCTAATGCATTCTTGTATTACTATAAGTCCCCTTGCTTTTAGTCTATAAGCTAATTTTAGCTTAGTCTTATTGACATTTTTTTCAGTACAAGTGAACTTATGTCATCTCCTTTCTCATCTAATACTACTAGGATTTTCTAATAATATGTTCTGGCTGGTTAACATACAATGCCTTAATGTTACACATCATTGCTCCATGGCGAAGTTGAATAACAAATGAAACGCTTTGAAATTGGAAGATAAATAAAGGTTGCTTTCATGAAGACCTTCCACAAAGACTTCGCATTGATGACTGTGGACCCTGTGGATATATAGTTATATGTCCGTGCATCATTTTGCTATGTGAGAGTAATATTTTTTACAATAAAAGTTTCAAAGTGTATACCCTATAAAGCTGTTTGCTTTTTTTTTTTTCTCTGAGCATTTATATCATATTCATCTCCATCTGGGACCTTAATTGGTGTGAGCTGCATACAATACACAGATTCCATTAAAGACATTCATATTCTATGTTTGAGTGTTTCACCATATTATAACCATGTCTTCAATTTATTTTACACACTACACTATATGTTTTTGTTTTTTCTTCCCAAATGGTTCTGCAGGTTCATTGATGTATTTTTTTATCCAGATGCGTTACAGTGCCTAAATGTTATACATCAGTTCTGTTATAAGCACAAATCTTACTTACTAGACTGTGCTGTGAAAGACATATTTTTAATCCAATACCGCCACTTGGCTGAAGAGTTATTAGTCAGGTGTATAACTTTATATTTCAGTACCAAAATGAACTGATTGGTGAGCACACAGCTCACCAAAATATGTTTTATACAATTAGACTACAAATCTTTCTAAATAGTCTTATTATCTTTTAACAGATTATCACTAGAAACAGGATACCCATATAGAATTAGCTAGATATCTTATCAACCAGAAAAAAAGATTCACATTCTCATTCATGAGGAAGATGCCATGGAGGCAGATGACGTGGTTATTGCCTAAACTAGTACACATTGTAGAGTATTTGGTTGAATATTATTTGCTCTGCTTTGTAGAACATAATTTATAAGCACAAATGAAATGTCCCCCTCTCTCTTACTTGTAACCCAATCAGCCATCCCTCTCAGTCACACTTTTTGAAATAGTTTCCTTCTATTAATATGAATAGATCTGGTTTACACATATGGTCTGAAATCAAGCTCCGTGACCAGTCATTTTTTGAGGGACAGATATAACTTTTCCATGGTGCCCTGTAAAATGGAATAAATTATGGGCTAACAGACCAATCAGTTAATTCAATCAATGTAGCTCATCTGGTATCCCCTCCTTGAATAAAAACCTGATAAATGTATAGGTTCACATGCAGGGGAGCATGTAAAACTTATGTGTCCTGCAAAAAATGGGATGGCCTGGGAACCTTAGCTCTGTACCTATGCAATAGATATGCACACTTTTGCAATTAGTGTTAGCATTTGGGATACTTTGACAGTAAAAATGCTGGTAAACTGGTTAACTGAGTGGGAGGGTCAGCAGAAGCAGTAAGCTTGATATTTGTGGTTAAATAAACATATTGTCACTTTTCTCACCGGGTAGGAGCACTGCATCGCCTAAGCTGCCTTATGTTTCAGTAAACAACGTTTTGCAGCATATCCCGTGTCTGGTCATTTTTTGTTCCTTTGGAGCCATTGCTACTTACCTTTAAACTCCGTTTTTTCCTCCTCCTGTTATTTGCCCGACGGAAGTGCCGGGATAGCATCAAGGCACCTTAGCAACACAAAGGATTACCTCTGCTCTTCAAGTCACAGGGACCGGACCTTTGCTTTCGTTGTTAAATAAACATATGTAGAATACGGAGATTCAAATGTAAAAAAATATATATTTTTATTATTATTGATCTTTAATATCCATAGGTCATATTCAAGGCAGAGTGATCCTTTTTATAGTGATATTTGTTTTCTTGTTTCAGAGAGCACGTCTACACAACTATGTAGCCACAGTATATATAAGAAATAATGTTCAGTGTATTATTTATATGTTTATGTATTCTTTAGGCAAGCTTGCAGTAATATTATGAAAGCATCAACTTAATTATGTATGTAGACAGTTATATTTCTTTGAGATGTATCAAAAATTACTTTTCAATATCTACTGGGAAGATAAAATATGTGACTTGTTAACAAATGAGCTGAAGTTAACGGTGTATAAGATCTCATGAGAGCCACAAATGTCCTTTAGAATCCATTAGATGTAATACCCTAAATAACCTTAGGATTGTGAATTGCCATTAAAAAGGAATTTCACCATCATAAAGAAAGGGGCTCAGCCTCTCCCTACTCATTAACCCACTCCTGTCCATCATACACATGTCCATATAGTCACTTCCATTAATCGCTCCTTATTTAAAACATGTTTGCAGGGACAATGCCAAGTACGATTTCTCACAATTTAAAGCCCTAATCAATGACATTTTACCTGGTCAGACTCCAGGTATGACATCCTTGGGAGTTATGATCATGTAAATATCAGGGCCTCCACAAACAATAGATTTGTTCTGAGATATATGAAAAGGAAAGAAAAGGCTAGATCTGCAAATGTTCTACTGAAAATAAATCTCACTGGGACCAACTACAACATTGTGGATGTGGATAGAAATGATAGACACATTGAGACATGTATTTGTAACAATATAGTCCCGATAAAGACCAGCTGGGAGGTCCACTGAAAGTATACTTTGGTGTAGCAACATTTAGACATTTCTCAGATTGCAACATCTCCCCAGACACATGTTTCATGAAGCTGAACAACTGAGTCTTCATTGCCAACTACAGTATCTCAACTCATGGAGGGAAGGAAATGCAATGTAAAATGAACAAACTTTATTTTGTAAGGCTTCCACAAAGATTCCAAACTATCAACTTAAAGATGTTCTTCCATCCATTATCTATCAATTTGTTTATGTTTTTTTCCCATTTACACTTACATACAAGTACATTTGTACTATCATTCCCATCATGAAACACTACCAAAATTAAGTATCTCCTAAATACAATAGTACAATAGTGTAAGGATTCTTGTTAGGACTCAATTTTGGAGTCTCAAATATAGAATCTCCCAACTGAAAATGGTGAAATAATCTGGTTTATCCAGAAAGAATTTGCAGGCAGAGACAATAAAGGCAGAGGAAATGCAGGAAAGAAGCAGGCATCAGTCTCCCAAGTGATGACAGGATGAGTCATCCCTGCCTGGAATAGAACATGCAACCTTGAGGTTTGAACAAGCACTGCAAATGGAGCATGTGTCTTCTACTCGCTTCTTTCCTGCATTATCTTTTTCCCATATTATCTCTGCCTCCAAATTCTATCTTGGGAGAAATTTGCCATTTCAGCTGGGAGAGTCTACATCTGATACTCCTATTAATATAAGTTTATTATTAGTGTAATGAGAAGGCTAGGCAGCCTGATGTAAATTCTTGTTTTGTAAGGGATTCGATATCTCCTCAGCCCAAGTCCTTAGGAATAGAGTATCAGCTTCCTCGCCAACCCCCTGGACGTTAACCAAAATATAGCGATCCCCAGAAATAGACACAGCTACCAAGGTTTGTCACAAGCAAAAAGAACAGTTTATTGTAGACAGGACAGCACATTTATACAGTAACATCTTGATAACAGGGAAGATTGAAGAATACACTTAAAGGGATTAACTTTCACACAATAGATAAAATAATTAAACCTGGCCCAAGTCTGGGAGATGGACCAATGAGGATACACAAGCATACAATCAATTTAACACACCTTTCCCAGCTGGCTTCCAGATTCACGGTGTTTTGTAACAATTAGTAATATCACATTTGCACATCCTCAAAAATCACTCTCTTTTATGTAGTATTTTTGGAGTATTTAAGGTTGTATACACCTGAGTGGTTTTGCTGCACAAAATATATTTAATAGAGCACCTATAGTTCATAGCACTCCTTTTTCACAGTATTCTCTTTTTTCACTGCAGTATAAAAGCTTTCTTTATGTATGTATGTGTATATATATATATATACACACATACATACACACACAAACTCATACGGCTATGATGCATTTAACTAATTGAACATGTGTTATATTTCCCAAGACACTACTGTCTATGGATACAAATAAGTGGATTTTAACCAGCAAATGTTCATCTTTAAGGGAAAGAAAACTACTAATAAAGACCTATCTTTTCCTTAAAAAACAAAGTAGCATTGGTCGGCAGTTTCTGATTACATTACGCCAAATAAGAAGTATCAAAATGATGATTTTCACATTGGAAAATGGCATCAAATAATGGAATCAGAGATTCATAAAGTATTCTAAGCAGCTGTAGGGATCTCTGTTGGTAATTTGTGAGCATGTCTTTTCAACCTCTGATAAACCCCTTTGTGAAGACCCAAACTACACATGAAGTGTTACAGAAACCAAACTCAAATCAAACCTTTGGTTTACAAAGGGTTGTGCTGTGCAGTGTATTGCCTCCTTCTCTGATATGCAAAAGGTTAAAAAGGAATGCATTTGCTATTAAGAATTGTTATTGATTTAGATCAGCTCACGCTTTACCAAAAGACCACATTTAAAACCAAGTTACTGAAAACCGAGGCTTATGTTCCACTTGCGTATGTCGGGATTACTGTTTTACACCATCAGTATCAGTGCTGAATGAAATAAGGACCACCAACAGTGGAATGATATTGTATTTTTCTGACAAACTGTATCCAATTTTGAGAATGATGCCATAGGGCAAGATGCTGCTGGTTGTTTTATTCTCAGTTTCTAAAAACAAAAAAGGTATGAAACAAGAATTAATAATGAATAGCACAATTCTCAGTAACACATTCCATTACATTTTTTTCTGTACAATCATAGTGTTTCCAAAGATTGGTAATGTGTTTTGCAGATTGTTTTTTTTTTTTTTTAAATGTAAACTGGGAGACATTTGTTATTGTATATTTATAATTTCTTCTCAATTATTCTTCTATTTACCAGAGAAAGAAATTAGGCACCCAGAGTCTTTCAGATCATTTAATTCCATAGTCTACCTATCACTAACTATTTCAATTATTTCTTCAGTCCATTGTTTATTGTTGTTGAATATGCTTTATTAATTACTTTTATCTTATTTATAAAATATCATCACATTTTACAACTGCAAACAGGTAAACAGTACAATAGATGCATTTAAAAAATTAATAATAACATAAAGTATAATTTGTTATTTTAAGCAAAAAAGACTAAACATATTTATTAAATATATTAAATTACCTAAAGTATATATTTTCAATAATGTATCTTGGGAAGTATACACATTTAAAAACAATATGACCGTGTTCTCTTTTAGAAATTCCGATAAATAACTGAAATCACATTAGAAAAAAATATATTTTCAATTTGTAGTCTATCACATATGATGTTCTTTTTATAATTAGTTTGCATTTGCCAATAGCTCACCACCAATACTGTAAGTTAGTTCATTAATGCACTGAACATCTGTGATGAATGCATTCTCAAATCCATATATTTTGCAGCATCTTGTCCCATTCAACTTTCTTATCTTACCAAAGAACTTAATCAGGATAACCTGACGTGTTCTTCACAGTTCAGAAAACCATCAGTACCTTATTAATCTCTAGGGGAAAGCTTGAAAAATGTTCTCTTTAAAATATACAGCTCAGTTTAATCTGCATTCAGTATATGATGGAATGACATCAAACCCTTAAAGTCTGTTTCTGTGTGATTGAAATTTAGTGTCAGAACAGTAGAATCATGAAACAGCATACAAGGTCAGGGGATCATCATTTCTTTTCTGTTTTGCATTCTGTACACATTTACTTTTTATGTTTTAGTTATTGACACAACACAACGCATAGCATCAGGTTTTAATCAAATATAACACACCGTACAAGGTTATTATTAGTAGAGACAAGTAAACAATAATTTACATCACTTTTCATTATTTCCAATTTCTGTTCAGAAATGATGGCTTTGTAGTACTTATGGCATGGAGTGGAATGCTCACTGTGTGTCGGGGCCTTTACCAGGTCAGGTAGGAGTTTCAGTGCAGGGATAGAGGAGGTGTCTGGTTGCATGTTGTTGTTCATTGTGCAGGGCGAGAACAGATATAGAAACAAAGAAATAAGGATTTGAAGCAGAGACAAAAAGGGGGATTGAAGCATAGGAAAAGGAACTGCAGTATAAAAAAAAGAGATTTACTAGGGACTCTAGACAAAGCAGAGGTAGGGGTAGATAGTTAAACCAAGGGGTGAGGTAAGGGTAACTAAGCAGGAAACCCCTATAAAGGGGGACTGAAGCAGGAACACCCTAGAGAGGGTGACTGAAGCAGGAACACCCTAGAGAGGGTGACTGAAGCAGGAATACCCTAGAGAGGGTGACTAAAGCAGGAACACCCTAGAGAGGATGACTAAAGTAGGAACACCCTAGAGAGGGTGACTAAAGCAGGAACACCCTAGAGCGGGTGACTGAAGCAGGAACGCCCTAGAGAGGGTCACTAAAGTGGAGTGGGAACTTTAAGGGAGCAACTTAGCTGAAGAAATATTGCTACAGCCAAAGGGTCTCAGGAGATGCTGAAAAACATTCCCTGGCTGGCTGAGCCTTCCAGGTTCAGTTTCACAGTTCCTGGACAGGGAAGGAATTCAAAATGAGCTTTAACAGAGGACCAGGAAGAGAAGAAGCAGCTCTCTGCATCCAACTACAATGCAAAAGCAATGTTTACAGTAAACTGGTATTTAACAGGGGTGTGCTGCAAAAGTTAATGAGCCCACCTGAAAGAGGGGAAAGTAATACACGCAAACAAAAGTAGGGTGGGATCTAGAGGAGGAAGGATGTATATAAGGGCAAAAATTAGGACTTTTAAATGCATGAGTCAGGAGGTCAGGGTAGAACCTTGACATTGTGTTTCTTCTTTGAAGGTAGGCCTAAAAAAGGACAAAAAAAAACCTGTGGAATCATGCATCCTATAACAGGACAGGGTAAAAGGCCAGATCCAAATATTTCCTCTTATAAATATAGGACATTTTTTTATAGTTAAAGGGACACTAAACGTTTTTTTTCATTTGTGCTTCTAATATAGAAGCACAAGTGAAAAGTTAGTTGCCCCTAGTATGAGGATGAACTGACATGTACTTTTGATAGTACACGCCAGTTTACCCTCTGACAGACAGCTGCCATGCTTCCATAGGCAGAGTAGGTTTACAGAGTAGGTTTACATATCTTTCTCTAAACCTAGTCAATTAGCCAATTAAGGTATAAACTGGACTCTACTTGTCTCCTGTGTTTCTACAGCTAACACAGTACAGACTCTCACCTTTTTAAAGCAAGATCCCATTTATACAGTTGGATCCATGGATATTTCATTTCTATTCTGCCAGATCCACACATATTTCAAATACATTCAGCTGGATCACATTTATTCTTTTGTACCCTTGTATATTTTACATACATCCAGCCGAATCCATGGATATTTCACATCTATACAATCGGATCAGCTCATATTCTTTATACAACTAGCCGCATTCATATTTTTGCCTTATTGATGCATATTTTCCATCTATACAGCTGGACCCTTTTCTATTTCATATTTATACAGCCGGATCCAGGCATATTACACAAACATACAGCTGGATATATATTTCATATACATAGAGTCAAATCCACGCATGTATACAGCCGGATCCAAGTATATTTCACATGTATATAACCGGATACATGCATATTTCACATACATACAGATGGATTGCACATGAATACATGCATATTTTCAGATCTAAATAGCCAGATCCTTATACTGACAGCCAGATCCATATTTTTTTACCATCAATAAAACCTCAGCCTTGCTTATTTGTCATTAATACAGATGGTTCCTTGCATATTTTACATCTGTACAGCCAAATCCATGCATATTTCACATCTATACAGATGGATGCATGATATTTCCTATGGATTCTTCCGGATCCATGCATACTACATACCTACAGCTGGGTCACATGTATACTGTTGGTTCCACTCATGCTTCCCATCTATACAGCCGAATCCTTATTTATTTCACGGTAAAAGCTGAGCCAACGCTTCAACAGAGGAGGCTGATCACATGTTCTTCCGTTGGAATTCAAAACATAGATGATATGCACCGAAGAAATCTGGACACAAGGTTTCACCAGGACACCAAATACACAGGTACGTAGTAAAAAGGAAATTCTTTATTTCCACAGATAAAAACAGTACATAGTGGTTCCAAAAAGCAACAGATCTTTTTTCACATATATACATTCCAACCCAAATTACACATTTATACAGATGGATCTTTGCATATTTGCCATCTATATAGATGGCCCATTTTACATTTTACATCTATACATATATAGAACCAATCCTTGCATACTTCCCTTCTATACAGCTGGGTAAATGTATACAGTAGGAAAAATGTATATTTCCCATATATACAGCTGGATAATTTTTATACAGTCAGTTCCATGCATATTTTCCACATATACAGCCGGATACATGCATATTTCCCATTTATAAAGTCTGATGCACGCATTGTTATCCTCTATACAGCCAAGTCCCTACATATTTCACATCTATACAGCCAGATCCATGCATATTTCGCATATTTTTTTAAATAACTGAAGCCAGATACAAACTATTTCACAGAAATACATCAGGATGCATGTACATTATTGATAAATATTGTCAAATCCATGCATTAGGTCAACAAAACTTTTATTGAAACACAGTCAGGTACACACATAGTACATATTTATGTGTAAAGATCATCCAAAACTCCTTTGATTAATGCATATTTCATACAGCTGCATACAGATTTTCGAAAAGTCATATTTGCCAACATACCTGCATCCTTCATCCATGCACTTAATATCTTAACTAGAGTTGAGCGGACACCTGGATGTTCGGGTTCGGCGGGTTCGGGCTCGAACTTGCCCCCGAACCCCATTGAAGTCAATGGGGACCCGAACTTTTGGGCACTAAAATGCCTCTAAAAAAGTCCTGGAAAGGGCTAGAGGGCTGCAAAAGGAAGTAAAATGTGGGTAAGAGTAGGACAAGTGCCCTGCAAACAAATATGGATAGGGAAATAACTTCAAATAACATAAAATACATATAAATTAAAAATACAGCTGAGCCATAAAATAGCACTAGATGGAATCTTTGATTTTAGCTTTGGAAGAACATAAATCTAAATCTAAAGCATGGCTGCCAGGAGGATCAACAGAATTATCCATTTGAGAGAGGGTTAGAGTGCAGGGTATTCTCTTTCAGTTTATACTAAGTGACTCATAGGTTGAGGAGGTGGTGACCGTGGCGGTGTAGGTGGAAGCAGCGCTGGAGGAGGAGGAGGAGGTAGCCAGAATTTTTCAAAGTGCGCTGTAAGCACAGTATTGGACTGTTCTATTTGACTCTCTGATATGAAGTGCACCGCAAGTCGCAAATGTACTACCGTATTTGCTCGATTATAATCTCTTATAATCTGACCTCAAATTGAGGTCAGATTATAAGACATGGATCCAGGTCCCCAGCAGAGCTGCAGGGGACCTACATCCCCCTCTCTAGAAGCAGGGGATGTCTGCGCAACGAGCGCAAACTCCCCTGCTTCCGCCCGGCACGACCGCCGGGGCTTCTGTGAAGAAGCCGGGTACTTCCGCTTTCGTCACAGAAGTCCCGGCGAGCGTGCCGGGCGGCAGCAGGGGAGGTCTGCGCTCATCGCGCAGACTTCCTCTGCTGCCCCACTAGCTACCAGTGTAAATCGGGCAGCTGGGGGTTGTCTGCACGATACGTGCAGACATCCTCCATGCTGCCCGACACGGCAGACTATTATGACGGACAGCTGTCCGTCATAATAGACTGCCGTGTCGGGCAGCATGGAGGATGTCTGCAAGTATCGTGCAGACATCCCCCGGCTGCCCCCACTAGCCACCAGGGATTGAAGTACAGGTAAGGGGGGGGACAGAGAGACAGGGGGGGGGGGAAGAGAGACAGGGGGAGGGAGTGAGGGTGGGGGGCAGAGAGACAGGGGGAGGGAATGGAGGGAGGGGGGCAGAGAGACAGGGGGGACAGAGCAGGAAGGGGGGGAGAGACAGAGGAAGGGGGGCAGAGAGAAACATGTGGGGGGGAAGAGACAGGTGAGGGGGGAGTGGGGAGTGAGACAAAGCTGGGGGCAAGGGAAAGAGAGAGGCAGCATTGGCACATAAAAAGAAATAAACACAAGAAATGCATTTTTTTTTATATAATATTTTATTAAAAAAGCAATTTACATGTGAATATATACAAGTTTAACTTTTTTCCTATAGGGTAGTCTTATATTCAGGCTTTTAGTTTTTTCCCTAAAGGAATATCCAAAGTTTGGGGGGTCGTCTTATAATCAGGGTCGTCTTATAATCGAGCAAATACGGTATTTACCACCCAAAACTATTAGAATTTTTCAAAGTGCGCTGTAAGCACAGTATTTGACGGTTCTATTTGACTCTCTGATATGAAGTGCACCGCGAGATGCAAATGTACTATTTACCACCCAAAACTATTAGAATTTTTCAAAGTGCGCTGTAAGCACAGTAATTGACTGTTCTTTTTGACTATCAGATATGAAGTGCACCGCAAGACGCAAATGTACTATTTACCACCCAAAACAATTAGAATTTGTCAAAGTGCGCTGTAAGCACAGTATTGTACTGTTTTTATTTGACTCTCAGATATGAAGTGCACCGCAAGACGCAAATGTACTATTTACCACCCAAAACTATTAGAATTTTTCAAAGTGAGCTGTAAGCACAGTATTTGACGGTTCTATTTGACTCTCAGATGTAATACATGTAATGCTATTGCTATTCTATAAATTGAACTATTCATATGAATGGGGACTCTATTTCGTTTTATAGAAAGCCAATAGCATTACATGTATTCCATAAACCGAAAGTCTATAAACCGAAAGACATTCGGTTTATAGACTTTCGGTTTATAGAATACATGTAATGCTATTGCTATTCTATAAACTGAAAGTCTATAAACCGAATGTCTTTCGGTTTATAGACTTTCGGTTTATGGAATACATGTATTGGCTTCTATAAACCGAAATAGAGTCCCCATTCAAAGGAAATTCTTATGAATGGGGACTCTATTTCAGTTTATAGAAAGCCAATAGCATTACATGTATTCCATAAACCGAAAGTCTATAAACCGAATGTCTTTCGGTTTATAGACTTTCGGTTTATAGAATACATGTAATGCTATTGGCTTTCTATAAACCGAAATAGAGTCCCCATTCATACAAAATTCTTATGAATGGGGACTCTATTTCGGTTTTAGAAAGCCAATAGCATTACATACAATGTAATCGTCGAACCCCGAACTCCAACACGAACATACAGTGGAATGTCCGTGTTCGGGTCCGGGGTCCAAAAACCGTTATGTTCGTACGAACCCGAACAGTGCGGTTCGGGTTCGCTCAACACTAATCTTAACATCAGCTAAGGAGCCAGGCAACAAGTGAGCATTTACAGCTAAATGTTAATATGGTTAGACGATTACACAATCAAACAGGTTGATAGAAATGTCTTTGTTTTGGGTGCAAGATTACCACATGCACCAAGTGACATCCTCCTTGCATCCCTGCCATTTTCTAGGTCTGAAATATTAATGATATATAGTCCTGGTATAAAGTATGTGCCATTTATTTCCCAATAGTTGCAGTTAGTTCTGTATGGTAGTTTGTTGAAACATCTACGATGACTTTTGCGAAAACAACTTCTAGACTTTTCTTGTTACACAATGACTTCTGGTAAATCACTATACTTTTGATAAGAACTTGCTGTTTAAACAATTATACTTAGATTAGCATCTGCTTAGTAAATGTTAACTGATCGTGTCCTGGAGTCTGAAGGTGCAGAACATTAAAGGATTTTATAAGAAATGTTAGACAAACAAAGAGAGACAGAATAATTAGCTAGAGAGCCCACAAGTAGAGTTGAGCGAACCCGAACCACACAGTTCAGGTTTGTACCGAACATTACGGTTTTTGGACCCCGAACACGGATATTTCACTGTATGTTCGGGTTGGAGTTCGGGGTTCGGCGATTTAATGGCGTGTTTTGAAAGGCTGCAGGGCAGCCAATCAACAAGTGTTTGACTCGTTTGCCCTTAGAAGCCATCACAGCCATGCCTACTAATGGCATGGCTGTGATTGGCCAGTGCAGCATATGACCCATCCTCTATATATAAGCTGGAGTCACCGCACATCACATGAGCTATTCTTAGTGTAGGGAGAGGATACTGCAGCTGTGAGGCACAGATTAGTAAAAGAATTCTGGTGTTGAATCTGCAAACTACAGCGATTATTCAAATTACAGCGATTATTTTAGTGGGTGCTATACTACATTTTTGTACTCTGCCCTGATCCCAGTGCCACAGAAAGTGCAATGCACTTGCAACTGCATGTGTGCCAGGCACATGACTTTACTGCTGTTCTGGTAGCTCAGTGGGCAAAATCTAGGCATTTTTAAATACTGCAGTTTTTTGGGTGCTAAATAGTACATTTGCGTCCTGCACTTCATATCTGAAAGTCAAATGGAACCGTCAAATACTGTGCTTACAGCGCACTTTGAAAAATTCTAATTGTTTTGGGTGATAAATAGTACATTTGCTTCTTGTGGTGCACTTCATATCTGAGAGTCAAATAGAACCGTCAAATACTGTGCTTACAGAGCACTTTCTTTTTTTTTTTTCTTCCAGAAAATATGTATTAAACCATTTAAAGGTACAGGTCACTTTAAAAACAAAAAATGAAACCAGATTGTTTAAACAGTTATAATAAAAATGTGCACATTATCCAACCAGTGGCTTCGAAAATAAGTATTAAGTGTTCCATTCATGATTTCACTCCAACTAACAATCTATTCTGTGATCATGTGTTCTAATTCACACACAACCCTTTATACATCACATCCATCCCTTGCTTTAACAATGAAAGGTATTGTTAATTGGCTTGATTATGGAGCATTGTGCCTACATATAATAAGTGATCTACAGTAGCATAATCATTTTAGTGTAAAATACCACTAGAAAATAAAAAAAATATACAGTGGGGCAAAAAAGTATTTAGTCAGCCACCAATTGTGCAAGTTCTCCCACTTAAAAAGATGAGAGGCCTGTAATTTTCATCATAGGTATACCTCAACTATGCGAGACAAAATGAGGGGAAAAAATCCAGAAAATCACATTGTCTGATTTTTTAAGAATTTATTTGCAAATTATGGTGGAAAATAAGTATTTGGTCAATAACAAAAGTTCATCTCAATACTTTGTTATATACCCTTTGTTGGCAATGACAGAGGTCAAACGTTTTCTGTAAGTCTTCACAAGGTTTTCACACACTGTTCCTGGTATTTTGGCCCATTCTTCCATGCAGATCTCTTCTAGAGCAGTGATGTTTTGGGGCTGTCGCTGGGCAACACAGACTTTCAACTCCCTCCAAAGATTTTCTATGGGGTTGAGATCTGGAGACTGGCTAGGCCACTGCAGGACCTTGAAATGCTTCTTACTAAGCCACTCCTTCGTTGCCCGGGCGGTTTGTTTGGGATCATTGTCATGCTGAAAAACCCAGCCACATTTCATCTACAATGCCCTTGTGGCATGATGGAAGGAGTTTTTAACTCAAAATCTCACAATACATGGCCCCATTCATTCTTTCCTTTACACGGATCAGTCGTCCTGGTCCCTTTGCAGAAAAACAGCAACAAAACATGATGCTTCCACCCCCATGCTTCACAGTAGGTATGGTGTTCTTTGGATGCAACTCAGCATTCTTTCTCCTCCAAACACGACGAGTTGAGTTTTTACCAAAAAGTTCTACTGTGGTTTCATCTGACCATATGACATTCTCCGAAACCTCTTCTGGGTCATCCAAATGCTCTCTAGCAAACTTCAGACACGCCCGGACATGTACTGGCTTAAGCAGGGGCACATGTCTGGCACTGCAGGATTTGAGTCCCTGGCGGCGTAGTGTGTTACTGATGGTAGCCTTTGTTACTTTGCTCCCAGCTCTGTGCAGGTCATTATAGTGGTCCACCCCGTGTGGTTATGGGATTTTTGCTCACCGTTCTTGTGATCATTTTGACCCCACGGGGTGAGATCTTGTGTGGAGCTCCAGATCGAGGGAGATTTTCAGTAGTCTTGTATGTCTTCCATTTTCTAATAATTGCTCCCACAGTTGATTTCTTAACACCAAGATGCTTGCCTATTGGAGATTGAGTTTTCCCAGCCTGGTGCAGGTCTACAATTTTGTTTCTGGTGTCCTTCGACAGCTCTTTGGTCTTGGCCATAGTGGAGTTAAGAGTGTGACTGTTTGAGGTTGTGGACAGGTGTCTTTTATACTGATAACAAGTTCAAACAGGTGCCATTTATACAGGTAACGAGTGGAGGACAGAGAAGCCTCTTAAAGAAGAAGTTACAGGTCTGTGAGAGCCAGAAATCTTGCTTGTGTGTAGGTGACCAAATACTTATTTTACCGAGGAATTTACCAATTAATTCATTAAAAGTCCTACAATGTGATTTCCTGGATTCTTTCCCCCCATTCTGTCTCTCATGGTTGAAGTGTACCTATGATGAACATTACAGGCCTCTCTCATGTTTTTAAGTGGGAGAACTTGCACAATTGGTGGCTGACTAAATACTTTTTTGCCCCACTGTATATAATTTCAATCATCTGTTCAAACCATTAATGCAGTGTTGGAAGCCATCATCTGTTACTATAGGTAATCACAAATTCTACAAAATGCCAGAATTTCCATAATAGATGGGTCTACTGGGAGCAGAAAGCAGTACATTGGAATTTGGAAGTTTTACTAGGTCTAGTGCAAAATACATCCTGACACTGCAGTCATATCCAGATTCTAGATCGGTTTACATCAAATATAAATGGTGCGCCTACACTAAAGCTATTCAAGAGATCTTGCAATATAGATGCTTGTAACATTCTCATATTCTTGGTATTTTTCTGAAACGGTGAGAAATTGCAGCCCTTCCTTTTGGTCTAGAACTTCCATATTCTGGTCAGGAGTATACGAGATTTAATCCATCGGCAGCCAGAGGGCCAAAGTTGGATACCTGCTGGTGTTTTGGGGTGCTGGGACCCTTAAGTCATGAAACCAAGCGGTAGGTCAGCAGTTTACAGGGCCACTATTGCCTGAAAACAAATTTGTTCGTCCTTTGCAGACAATATTCATGATTTACATTTTCTACAGTGACTGTATCAAAAGTGTACAAAAATACAACAAGTGCCAAAATTGTAGTGAAAATACAAAAATATAAAAAATATAAAGTTTTGTATATAGTGGTTTTAAAAAAAATAAAAAAAAACTTGCAGAAGAACAATCTTTATTCATTCTGGGTGTCCAGTCTAGTTGGCTTCTTTAGACTGGCACCGCCAGCACCTCAGAAGGCAGGGTTAGCATGGCCGAAATGTGGAAAATCTTTGTCAGTACGCCACAACAACCAGCACCACCATCTGATATGGAATGTCTTAGCAGGAGGCAGCATTTCAGCAACATGGTGGAACAGTACGTGTGCACATGCGTACACGTACTGACTGATGGGTCTGCCCCATTCAACTTCTGGGTCTCCAAATTGGGCACATGGCCTGAGCTTGCCCTTTATGCCTTGGAGGTGCTGGCCTGCCCAGACAAGCACAGCCGTCTGTCCACGTGGACAAGCTCTAATCTAATGAACCAGGCATGGATCCCACCAAACCTGTCTGTACCTTATGCAGAATAGACATTTATACCGGTCTCACCCAACCATTGTTATACTCAAGTGCACTTATTCTGTTCCAAAAGTTCGGGTCCCCATTGACTTTAATGGGGTTCGGGGTCAAGTTTGGGGTCAAGTTCGAGCCCGAACCCAGACTTTTTTCCGAAGTTCGGCTCAACCAAAACATCCAGGTGTCCGCTCAACTCTACCCACAAGACTTTTGAGTTTACAGAATGGATAGTTCAGACACATACACCAAAATATAATACAGCCAGGAATTCAGCAGTTACGTTCGTGACAGGTGGGCCAGATCGTTTTAATAAGTAAAATTTGATTATGTTGTTTCCAACATACCTAAGTGGACATATTTTTTAAATGTATCTAATATATTTTGGATGGTGTTGAGTTACAAGTTATGAGATTGTGGAGTTAGTGGGCTAAAAAGCCAACGTGCAATGCATTTACACAATCAACAGTATAGATGTTTACAGCGTAGGCATATGGGTCTGTGTGTGCATACATGTATTTGTATGTATGTGTATGTATGATATATATATATATAATTGTGTATGTATATGTGTGTATGCATGTGTATACCTGCATTTAGGTATGTGGGTATATAGATCTATGTATGAATTGGATTCCTTTTTATGTCTGTTTACAAACAAATGTCCCCGGTTATATATGATGCACCAGCTTATATTTCGACAACATATAGCATTTCATATTTTTAACTGCTCCTATATAGCCTTGGAGAACACTATGTTAATAGGGTGACATGTGTTTTTAAGTGGCTGGAACAGTCCTACAATCAACACAAAACTCACCTTTCCCATATGTTGTACCACCATATATGTCAAGCTAATTGTGTACAGATGGGAGACACATATGTGTCTGAACCTGACAATTTGAATGTATATTTATTTGTATTGTCTGCAATAAACTTGTGATATTACTGTATCTTTGAATGACAAAAAAGAAATGTGGTCACTTGTGAAATTAGTGTGTCTTTGAATGACAAAAAAGAAATGTGATCACCATTCACAGAGGAGTAAAGAGAGCGAACTATGATATCCAGGCGAGGGAGGTGGGAAAATTGTAGAGGCGTTAACTTATTTAGAATACTACTCTTGTGCTATTCCTTCTCACTTATTATTGTTAGTAGGCGATCCCTACCTAATCAGGGTTCTGCCAGTATGCCTTTATGATGCTCTTCCACAGCATTATGGCCCACTACTTGTTGCCCGAACACTCTCCAGAATAACTGGTAGAATTAAATATTCCAATTTCACCACAAGCACTCAGAACAATAATTAAGTATCTGAATATTGGTAAGGCCGCAAGCCTTGATGGATTTAAAATTTTTTTGTGGATAGGAGTGATATTCAGCTAAGAAACCTATTCTTTTAAAATAACTTCTCCAAGCAAATATAATATCTATTTGAAAAGTAGGGAACGATCCAGAACCCAGCAAGAATCCAAAGGCATTTGTTCGGGTAAACTAAAGGTATATGGAATTAACCCTTAATGGGTTTGGATTGGAGATATATATTTTGGACACTTTTATAGCATTGTACTCTGCCCCCTCAGACAGAATAGAGGGATCAAGGGTGTCATCTGAATGGTTCCATATAAACTATAGAACTAGTCAAGGCTGTCCTCTGTCCCCACTATTATGGATGCTCTCTCTGGAGCCTTTGGTTAAATATATAAGATTGAATAATAATATCATGGGATGTAAGACAGGACCAGAAGAATTAAAAACAAATTTGTATGCAGATGACATCCTGATGATGCTCACTAGTCCAGAGACCTCTATAGAAGAATTGATAAAGGAGATTGATTTGTAAGGAACAATTTCCAACTATAAATTAAATATTAATAAATCTAGCATAATGGGGTTGCATATGGAATCAGTACTAAAGGAGAAAATAAAGATGAAATTTAACTGATCTCCAGAGAAACTGGAATACTTTGGAATCCTGATAATCCTATAAAGACCTTGGAATTAAATTATACTTTACTATCAAGAATGCATAGGTATTTTTCAGAATGGGCACCATAGCATTAATACTGTGAAGTCATAAATAGTACCATTTTGGTTGTATTTATTTAGATCGTTGCTATTACCTTTGAAGACAGACTGGCTGAGGGAAATACATAAATCCTTCAACTCGTTTATATGGGCAAAAAAGAGGCCCAGACAAGGCAGATAATTAATTACAAGAAAAATCAATAAAGGGGAGAATGGGATCAGTAGATATTAGAAGATATCATGATGCTTACATGATCCTTCATTTAAATGGCAGATATCTGACAATAAACAAGAGGTTCTCGGTGGAGATGGAAGTAGCCATGGGAATAGATTTTGGGACAGTCCTGTGATTAAATCCTGAAATATATAAGATACTTAAAAAGTAACACCCAATACTCTATAGTAACATTGCATGAAATGTAAAAACAGAGGAGGAATTGCAAATATTATTCCATGCGATTGCCCAATAGGTCTTGTAGATGGAATAGTGGAAAATCTAAATATGAGTGGAAACAGAAAGGTTTTAAGAGGATTGGAGATCCTGCTTCTCTTGGATAAAATTAGGGCTTTTCCTGATTTAGTCCTACAGTTCACACTACAGTTGTGGGTGATTCACACAGAAGGAAGGGAGGTACCAGCATTCTTCTCCTTCTTTCAGTGGAGGTGCGGGTTCAGCATGACCTCTATCAAAGATATTCTGGATAAAGTCCACAAAATGTTTTTCCATCTCTGGTTTCCTACTTAAGGTACGCTTTAAGGAGGAGAATCTATTAATGGCTTGATGTAGAGTGTTCGGTAGCTTCTTTCTCGGGAGGCGAAAGGGTAGGGGTGCTACCCAACTATTGGAATCTTCCTGAAAGAACTCGTTGTCCATTAATTTAAGGAATTCTTTGTCTTCTACTGAAGGAGCTAACATGTTATCTTCACTGCTTGCATTGAAAACTGTAGAGCCAAAACTGGCATTGTATGTGCGGGAAAGGTTTGTGTTGCCATGTTGCAACTTGCAGCTAGTTCACTTCTCCTTTACCCAATAGTGATGTGGACATGGCTCAAAGTGAGTATTACGACCATTTGGCAATACATTTGTCTTGAATGAAGAAATGTTAGTAGGCCTTTTCATTTTGCCTATACAGACATTACCTATAATGACCCAGCCTAAGTCCAGGTACTGGGCAAACAGAGCATCTGGGGGTCCGCTGACCTGTCTGTGGACCTTGTGGACCCTTAGAATATCTATTCCCATCTATTTGTCAAGTTGTGGGATTTCACTTGCTATTGGCTTTAGGTGGGGGTGGTAGAAGGCAACTTCTGGTGTAGGTATTTCTTCTTTGTTGGCTGGTATCTGGTTGCAAAATATAAAAGGTGTAACCAGCGCTGATATCTAAGCTCTTAGCAGCACTTAGGTAGTGTGTCCCTAAACCACACAGCAAAACAATATAAACAGACAAAAAGACAAAAAGTGCGCTTAGGAGCAAACTGTGGAAGTAATGCACCTTAAGTGAAAAATATGGTGAATCTCAATCAGAGATATCCAAAATTTCAGGGAGATGGTGTAGATCCCCCTCAAGGGGATGCACTTACAGACTCTCTGAAAAGAGAAGGCACTTCAAGTATATCCTGTGGAGATCTGACTTCAGAGATGTAGTTCTCATAGAAATACAGCAACAGACATCAGTTAGTGACAAGGATAATACACTTTTAATAGAAAATAGTAGCTGCTTACATGAGGGATCTTTTGGTCACATGGGGTGGGCGCCACACAGCCGTATTGACGAAGATCCTTCCAGCAGGCAAATAGCAACGTTACATAAAAGATACTTTAAATATAAAAATTAGTACAATGATGCAAAGATAATGTAAAAGTAGAGCAGGTTGAGTCCAGGACGCTACGCGTTTCGCTCTTCATGAGCTTCGAGACGCCTGGTCGCCAAGATGTGAAGCTTTTTTTTATATGGGATAGCTCAACCTCACAGGCAAACCAGCCAATAGCATGAAAAGCACACCAAATTATCAGCAAAGCACTAGATTATAAGCAATACTGAAAATAAAATAGTAGGGTAATGCTGACATAGAAAAGAAACTGACCTGACACTTAAATATCAAATATATCAAATAAAAGCATCCGTATGCTCCATATCTTACAATTAGTAAGAAACTCTTTCATATGCCGGCACAATAATGTGTGAACGCCTAATATGTATTATTAGCTGGAATACCAAAGTGCAAAATACCTGCAAACAGAAACAATGGTTTGTTTGCTTTTGCTTTGGAGTGACATGCAACATAGTCCAACTCAGCTCTGTGTCCTAATGGCGAGTCCCTGTGACGAGATGCCAGCTGAGTAATGATGCCGCTTCCTGTGCTTAAATAACCGCTAAAATAGCAAGGTGCAGAAATCATTAACTAGATACATTGATCACAACACAGCCTGCGTCAGCATTACATCTTAAAGTTGTAGGTGCAATTCAAGTTTAATGCAAAGCAGGATGAACGAGCATTATTATATAACAATACTGTTCACTTGTGGCTGGGCCCAGTAAATTAATAATAATCTACCAATGGCTATAAAATATTAACAGAGTCCCAACCAGTAATCACATAAATGGAACTTCACAAAGTAGGGTCTTGAAAATTGGCATGGAGGCACCAGTGGTCACCATTTACACATGGCACTTAGCTCACAGAACTTAGCGATAATCCTCCGAGCAATATGTCGAGCAATATGCATCTTAAAGGTATTAAATCCAGATCACATGGTAATGGTCTCACCATAACACTCATTTGGCTGTTTTACTGATGTAGCAAGAGCAGGGGCATGCATGGATGTGTCCAAAATCAGGTTGCTCATCTACTGCTTTTGAATAGTGAATTATATTTGTAAATGCATATTTAATTTTGTATATTTCCTTAGATTATTTGGATGAACAGTCTCTATTGTGGACCTGAATTCCTCTAATGCGCATTCACATCTTGGTACATTTTTTTTAGAAGCTTAGTATGGTTCAATGTGTGAGTATACCACAGAGCCTCACTAAGCCTATAAAATATATTAATAGATTATAAAGTCATGGGCAGATAATTGGAACAGTTGCGATTCTGGCTATGCACCTAAGCCACTTCTAGCCACCTCTTTGACCATTTTAAATGTTCGGAGGTATGTATTTAATTTACTATAAAATAATGAATTTAGTTGTGATCACCAAACTGCAGAAATATAATGTCTTTTGCTCTCTAAGATTGACAGTATACAGAAAAGTGGTAGCAAATAAATAGTATATGTCCTGTTTATCTATGTAAATACATATAGAGAAAATCAGACACAGTGGAGCAAGTGTGATATTGAAGATAAGATTTAAAAAAAACATTGGGGTACTCAAATTTTCTGTTTTAATGTAAGCATGCTATTATTTCTCAATCAGTTAATATTAATTTACCGACATAAAATAATCCATTCTGTCAATTCTTATGTCACCTAAAATGAATCTGTATAGCTAAAATATATTGCATTTTCACTGACCTGATTAAGTTCCTTAAGAATTCAAGAGTGAATTCAATTCTGACCTATTACTAATTAATATTGATTTTGTCAAGATGTTTCCTTAGCCTTTTACTCCGGATTTTAAGCGTGTTAAGGCATCGTTTATGGCGTTATTTGTTTTTGATCCAACAATTAGATGCACTTTGTCAAGAGCTTTATCTACTTAAAAGTAAAAAAACGAAAATACTATTTAAAAAAACAAAAATATTAATAATATGTTTAAAGTGGAACAGTAACAGCAGAATTAAGTCAAATGTAGTGTTTTTATTCATCTTGGTACCAGCAAGACTGGAGGAGTATTAGTTAAAACACCAACTACTAGGAGGGAAAAAGACAATCAAAAGTCACCAAGCTTTAACAGAATGAAACAGAATAAAGAACACAAGTAGCAAAATAATTTTTCATGGCCTTTGGGGTTTCGCAAAGTTATCAGGAGAGATGTGCCATTGTGCTCATTCCTCATTTTAATCAGTGAGCACCCTGTATACATGGATAATTTGTGGCCATGGAAGCGCACATGACTTTTCTCAAATATATTCCGTTTATTTTAATAAATGTGCATTACGGTGTCAAATTCTTGGCCCATTCACTTCATCGGCACACAAAACAAGATCTTCCCAAATGCTGATTTTTGTTTTTGGGTGCCTCCAACTTGTTATCTTTTTTGGAAGAAATGATTAGCTCTTTGAGATTTCTCTTTATAATGGCGTACAGTTTATTTAAAATGTACTGTTACATCATCTTCCATCAAGAAATTTATTTTTTTATTAGACCACACATTGACCTTTCATGTGTGGCAAAACAATGTTTCAAGTTCTCAATTCGGCAAATAAGTATCGCTCAGAGTAGTAGGTCCTTTAAGTGATGACAATGGACAGAGATTTCACAGGTGGTGAAAAGAATAATGTACAGCAGAAACTCTTGCCATAGTTATCAGCAAGAAGAACAATTTATCAGGAGATCACTCAACTGGAGAGATCTTCTATAGCATTATCATAGTTGCTAACATCGACCATGTTTCCAGGAACACATGTTTGTTTCAAATGCTGCAGAAAAACCATGCAAAAAAACCCAAAACAAGTGCAGCCCGGCAGTATGTAATATGGATAAACGCACAGACACAATCCAATTAATTAATCAGGGTGGAGATCTCAAAGGACCTACCAAATCGTAGTACCTGTATTAAAAAAAATCTTCCCTCAACCCCACACTTCCATCTAACTACCATTCTATATCCCTTCTCCCCTTCATTTCCAAGTTGCTGGAAAGAAAGGCGCACTCGCAACTAATGGACTTTCTGACTGCCAATGACCTACTTGAACCTTTTCAATCTGGCTTTAGATCCTTACACTCTACTGAAACAGCCCTCACTCGGTGGTGAAAAGAATAATGTACAGCAGAAACTCTTGCCATAGTTATCAGCCGGAAGAACAATTTACCAGGAGATCACTCAACTGGAGAGATCTTCTATAGCTTTACCATAGTTGCTAACATCGGCCATGTTTCGAGGGACACATATTTGTTCCACATGCTGCAGAAAGACCATGCAAAGTGCAGCCCGGCAGTATGTAGTATGGATATACGCACAGACACAATCTAATTAATTAATCAGGATGGAGATCTCGAAGGACCTAACAATTCATACCTGTATTGAAAAAATCTTCCTTTGACCCCACTCTTCCATCTAACTAGCGTCCTATATCCCTTCTCCCCTTTGTGTCCAAGTTGCTGGAGAGAATGGTGTACTCACGACTAACAGACTTTCTGACTGCCAATGACCTACTTGACCCTTTTCAATCTGGCTTTAGACCCTTACAATCTACTGAAACAGCCCACACTAGAGTATCAAATGACCTCCTTTCTGCCAAATCTAAAGGCCACTTCTCATTGATGATCATCTTAGATCTCTCTGCTGCCTTTGACACTGTTGACCACTGCCTCCTTCTTAACAGATTATCCTCATTTGGCATAGGTGGTACAGCACTCTCTTGGATCGAGTCATACTTATCTGAGCGCTCCTATTCAGTGTCGCTTGCAGGAGCGACATCGTCACCTGTTCCGCTCTCTGTTAGTGTTCCGCAAGGATCATTGACTCTGCTCTCTCCTTCGTTCCTCATATTCAATCTTTAGCCAAATCCTGTCGGCTGCACCTAAGGAACATTGCACTCATTCGCCCTTTCCTCAGCGAAGAGACAACCAAAATACTAGTGCACTCGCTTGTAATCTCTCACCTGGACTACTGTAACAGCCTCCTGACTGGACTACCTCTGGTTTGTCTGTCTCCCATGCAGGGCCGATCCTAGGGTCACAGGCGCCTGGGTGCAGGATTTTTTGGGGGGCGCCCCCCATGTTGGGCGTGGCTATAATACTAACTCCTCCCCTTTACAAATCTATTCAAGAAATATAAATAAATAAAAAAAAACGTTATTATATATTATTTTTTTAAAAAGAGAAAAGTAGAAACCCAGTGTGATTACTAATGGAGAAAATGTTTAATCACTAGCATTCATACTGAATGTGATAAACGAAGGTTTACACAGGAGAAAAGTAAAACTACCACATGCTATACATCCAAACACCAGTAGCACCCCTGCGACCATGATAAAAACGGCAATGTATATGAACGTGTATTAGTGAGTGTTTTAGTGAACGTTATGTGAGTGTGTGTTTGTACGTGTGTATTAGTGCGCATATATTAGTGTGAGTATATGTAGTGCATGTTTTGTGAGTATTCACAAGTGTTATGTGAGTGTGTATTAGTGTTATGTAGGTGTTCTAGTAAGCGTTGGGAGGGAGACTGTGTCATGCAGTCTGGGCTTCCAGTCCCTGCAGCGGTTTTACTCTTCTTCTGATCGCGCTCTGATGTTTTTGAACGTGAGGGGGCGGAGCATGTCCCTCTAGCTTAGATCAGTCCACGGAGGTGCGGTTACCAAAGCCAATCACACGCGGGCCGCACCTCCGTGTTTGGCCACATGTTTTGCTCCCGTCGGAGTAGGAACACAACACGTCCGGCATGAGCAAGTGCGTAGTAGCACTGGCTCTGCATGCTGGGCGCCTTCTTCTTTCGGAGCTTTACAGCGCCTGGGCGCGGTGCACCCCGTGCACCCGCCCAGGATCGGCCCTGCTCCCATGCAATCTATCCAAAACTCAGCTGCCAGACTCATCTTTCTTGCATGTCAGTCTGATTCGGCAGTTCCTCTCTGCAACGCCCTCCACTGGCTCCCCGTCTGCTCAAGGATAAAATTTAAAATTCTGTCTTTAACCTACAAAGCCCTCCACTAATCCGTACATTGCCTACCTTGTTAACCGATACCTCCCACGACTTTTGCGCTCCTCAATGGGACTAAAACTCTACTCCAACCTCATCACTACTTCTCACTCGCGTCTCCAAGATTTCGCCCGAGCTGCCCCCTCTCTTTGGAACTCCCTTCCCCAGAGCATCCAGCTCTCTCCCTCCTTTTCAAACTTTAAAAAGTCCCTCAAAACTCATCTCTTTAAAGAAGCTTACTACCCAACCCACTAGTTACCAGTCACTTTACCTCTAGCTGATCCTACCTAGCTGGAACATACACAATTCATCTTTGCACCTGACTTATTTCAACAATATAACAATATTATAGTAAATGAAAGTGGCAAAGAAGGGTAAGTAAAATGAAAGTTAGCCAGTGAATGCACCAATGTCTGGAACACACACAGTTTTATTTCATTTTTAGTTATGACAATAACAATGACAATAAGTGACAGAAAGTTTGTAAAAGAATCATTAATGTTATGCATGCCTATAAAAGGAGTAAAAAGCATCTAGACAGAAACTTACAATAATGAAGGTAATCAAGAAATGTTATCCCAATTTACTTTAGATCATTCATGTTTTAATTATAAATGTCTTTTAGAATCATTTTTTTTTTTTTTTTATCATACTTACGCATCATCAGCAGAATCATGGGAACACTTGGTTATAAAGCTCAGTCCTAAGACGTTATTGTAATATCTGTTTGATTCCATAAATTTTATGTTTAAGTGTTACTGACTCAACATCTTTCATTTATTCATCAAAATTGTAAGTGCCTATCTTAAAATCATAAAAAGCCATTATCATATAATGGTCCAATTTCTTAAGTAAGTCTTAAAATAAATAATGCTTGTAAATTCCTGCTCGCAACAAAGTGTAAAGAAAAATTCTACATTATGAGTGAGTAGATTGTAAGCAGACACCAAGAATAAATGTATCATGTAACATTATAAGATCTATGATTGTAACTGATAAAACATTTCATTAAAATATAAGAAAACAATAAATAGGAAATCTAAGGGCCAAATTTATCAAGGTAAAACCGCTTTTGCTACATTTGGAGAAAACTGCCATAGCTTTTCATTGGTTTCCATGTTACTACTACTATTTTAGCAGTTTTCCTGAAATACCACCTATTTTGTCTTGATAAATATAGCCCTAAATACCTAGATTTCTAAAAAAAAATAAAAAAAAATAAAGTGTTTTTGTTCCAGTTTTGTCATTTAGTTTTTATAATACTGAAATTGAAAACATACCTTTTGCACACTTTCTCCTGAGGATTAAACAGCAGCCATCAGTCGCTAAAACAAAATGAGACTTATCAGTATCACCTGATATGCTCTGTAATCACTGCTATCAAAAAGACTAATAAAAAAAACAGCAAGGGAGTAACTAGCTTCGGAATGTGGTTGTTACTGCACATGCTCATGAACTGATGACCCATTGCACCTGTACTGATTTTCACAGTAGTCAAGTCAGCAAAAGCAGAGGAAGAACAAAACAGGAACCTTTGTAAGCGATACCCAAGGAATGCCTGCATGCATTTGCATGGAAAAAGCATGTTCAATGCACAGGTCACACACTAGCAGCTGAACCAAAGTTTATTTGATGCCTGAAGTGTCCTTTTAACATCATTTTTTAAAATAAATTTAGAAAATCTTTACCCCTGCACCTTTCCCTACTCCCTCATGCCCAAAAAAAAAAAATCCTTGCATAATCATGTATTTTTAATAGTGAAAAGGAAATGTATTTAAAGTGTCTGATATGATAGCACGTAGCTTTTATTCCTTACCAATACAATAACAAGAGTTTGTTTTTTTTCAAGAGTGAAAAAAAACATGAATTTTATTAAAAACAATTGTTTTAAACTGCCCCAATATTATTGTTGAATGATTTCTCTCATCACTTTGAGATTAATGGGGTGTATGTAGCGGTCATTATAATATAAAAGTAACTTAATCCTTAATAGGATAATGAATAGTACTGAATCAGTGTCTTATAATTGTGGTATGGACTGCTGGAAAATGGGGTCCAGTATCACCATACCAATACAAGAACCTACTGCATACTTATAAGTCCCAGATGGTTACACTGAAAGGACAATTCATTTCTTTGTATGATTGTATCACCATGTAGCAATTGTTGTGTAAACTTGGGACACATCCATATATGTGCCAAAATGTAATACAATACTTGTTACACTGTAATTGTTACCTCTGTTAGCCACAGTATATGTGTCCCACAAGTTTACACAACAATTGCTACACAGACCTTTAAAAGAAACTTGCCAGCAGAGGCACTGACTGAGTATGAAATGCCTTTGAGCACAGACATGTTCCAATGCTGCCTCTCACATGCCCCACAAAAGTATGACGTCCGAGTGCAAGGGTTACATGCCATCTGATGGCGCTCAGCCTTCATACCAAGCGGGGAGTGTGAGAGTCAGCATGGTAGGATGTCACTATGCTGCTTGCCACTAAACACCAGGGAGCTGTAGGCGCTGGCTGGGTGTGCAATATGGGTGCTGGGGAATGACCTGGGTGGGTATGCATTGGCAAGTCTACGGGCAGATTGGCAAGCCTGGGGTTACATTGTCAATTCTGAGGGGCAGATTGGCAAGTAGTTGAGGGTCTTTAATCTCCACACCATCTGTATTTCCCCCAGCTGACTAACTTCTCTGCGAGATGCCTTGATCTTAGCCTCCAACCTTATTTTCAAGGGGTGTGTGTACTGTTGTTCTTCTTGAATGTGTAGCCATGCATTCCCAGGATTAAAGCAACTGAAGCATTTACCAGCTCATTGGAGTTTTGGTGGTAGTTGGGATTGTAATGAGGGCACTATTGGTATCTTCTAGCATACTATCTGATGGTAATTCTCTACTGAGCCTTGATAATCAGTCTTGGCAGGTGACTGTAGCTAGTTTAAACATGATCTTATTCCTCATATCAGCTACTGTGCCGTTCTAGCGGGGGTGGCACTGAGGTTCCAGCCTGCGATGTCTGCTGCATGGTCATGTGTTCTTCTGGGTCTTCTTGCATCGGGGTAATGAGTATCTGGTCCATCTTAAGTTGTGAGAGCAGTTTCCTCTTCATAATGTTGCACTGGGCTATACAACCCCCTCTTATCCCCTTCTAGCTGTATGTTATTAGTAGCCTGTTATGTCTCATTCACCTTTCATTCTTACTGTATCTATTCATTCTGCTTTTATTGTGCTATTCACACTCTTTGGTCTATGCCCTGATTTTTCACTTCTGTTCCCTACCTCTTTGAACCCCCCTGCCTGGCAGTTACACAGCGGCTTCTCACTGCGGTTAGATTTATACATGTATTTCCTCTCTTGCCCAAGTCGCTAAGTGGCTATATGTCACTTTCCTTCTAACACATAGAACTACATCTCTGCCACCATGCACACATTCTAATGATAGAGCTTCCTTCAGGTGTTTGCCGGCTCCCACGCCCCCTTCTGTACTATCCTATCCCTGTTACTTTTCTCTTTTGTGCACGTTCTTTTGTTTGATTAGTGGGCGGTCCTGATGTGCTAACCACTGCATTAAATGTTCTGTATTCTGTATGTCCAGTATCTTGATAAAAGTCCCCAGAGTACTACTTTCTCCAATTATTACATTTCTTTGCTGGGATTGTACCGGGGTACTAACCCCATTTAGTCTGGGGCGCACAGATCAAGATTGCTACTTTGTTTATATATATAATTTATATGGTTACAAATATGTGCAGGACAATTTTTTTATAAATTGTATGAACTATATAATACACCAATATATATATATATATATTTTACTATTGAATAGCAATATATAGTAGCGTTTTTGTTGTTTTTTTCTTTCAGTTAGTGATTTTTTAACTCCACAAAATAACATTTATTTCTTGAATAAAGTTACATTTACTGCAATGTGGGAATTAACTTAATCATTGTTAGTAAACTATTGTATGCACAAAGATGTGTTGCAGAGTTTATAAAACTAAAGTTATCCTGAGCCAGGGCAATTAAATATGAAATGGTTCCCTGGTGTGAAATAGCTTCTCACAGGCTGGCATAATTGTGAGGTCCACAAATCCCAAAGATCAGCTTCACTGGTCTGCAAAATGTAAACTGCAAGGAGTAAGAAAATTAAATAAATATTGAATTATCATACGATCACAACTTCTGTATCCACTTTCTTTTGCGTGCTGTCTAGGGAGATAATTGATTTTATGTGGATTTGAAGTTGAAATCCCCCCTCTTGCACAAGGACCATACACAAATCCCTCAACAAGATATATGGGTACTGTATATTCTTGTATTGCTGCTCATCAATTCCAACAACACATAACAGAATCTTTACAATAAAATATTGCTCACATACACTAAAATTGAAAAACAGCCATATAAAGCTCCTAACCAATTATAGCCAACTAACCAGAGTAGACGTTTCAAACAGTTAGATGGTTGTTACGTGGTTTAAAGATAATGTAATCTGCTGGTTTAAGGACCACTGATGACTTAAAAGAAGTGCTGCAAAACGATTTTAATAGATTTTTTTTAATACCATATTATGGTTTAGAAAAATAGGTACGGGGCAAAAGAAGTCCAATTTTATCAAAAAAATATATAATTTGTTCAGCTACACTAAATCAACAAATTGTAGTAAAACAAAAATATATGTAAAAAAAAAAGGTTGCTCTTCAACTCTTGATTAATAAATTGATAATTAACTTATTGTTAAAACACTTTAAACAAATCCTGCAGTTATGGTGTATTTGGCCTGAGGACTATAGTTTGATCATGTAATGTCATACACTGTAAACATTAGCAAGTTTCTCTGTTCATCTAGATAGTCATAAGGTTTTACTGTTGAGAACTAGCCTAACTCCTAAATGGTTTGATTGTGACCCAGGTAACATTTCAACCACTTAAGGGTTTCTTCAAGTCTTATTACACGTGTACAAAAAAAAAATTGTATATACAACTCACAATGAGTACTCAATATTCAACAAGTACATACATAAAGTACATGGTTTGTGAAATGCAATGCATGGTAAAAAAATGTTTAATATATAATGAACCATCTTCAACAAAGTATTTACTTTAAGGTATTTTTTTAATCACTTAAACACTATAAAGAATATGTCTATCACTTTAAAATTGTCAAAATAGATAAATTGTCAGGGAATCATGTAACTGATCTATTTTGATGTAGGTGTTGCAATGTGTTTGTCAGTTTATCACAACTCTTGGTTTAGTGAATAAGCATTGTAATGATAACCAACACCAGTCTTGTCAACTCAGAGAGAGACAAGAAAAGTACCAAACGCACTCTCTAAGGAAGGGTAATAATGTAGCAATCTTGTAAAATCTAAAATACCCACGAAAATATATTGCTTTCACATTCCACACATTGGTATTGATTCATTCTTAAATTCAATCACCGTTTGCTGGCCCAATCACCCAAATTCTTGCCTCTTAAATTCAGAGGCCACGTGCATAATTCGCCCAAATCCAGGTAAACAGACAATAGTAGTAGCACTTAGTGCTCAACTGAAAATGAGAACTCCACGTTCTTCAATCACAAATGGTGCTTCATGCTCTTGTAGCACTTACTCATGCCTATAATTAAGTGCTAGGTCCTATGAGTAAGTGTTAGCAGCACTGATAAAAAAAAAACTAAGAAAAAATTGAACAGGCAGCCTGATCGCGACGTTCGGGTTGCCCAAGCGTTTTTTTCTTAAGGGGGGGTGGAGTGATGACAGGTCACGTGACCCGGCGCTCTGATGTCAGAAGCGTGCCGGGTCACGTGACATATCCACAATCACCTCGGGAGCTGAACAGGCAGCATGGTAGGACACCATGCTGCCTGCCACTAGCCACCATGGATCAGATCAGGGTAAGTATTGGGGTAAGGGGGAATATAATGGGGGTGATGGGGCATGTAACAGGGGTAATGGAGGTATATAAGGGGGGTGATGGGGCATGTAAGGGGGGTGATGGGGCATGTAATGGGGGTGATGGGGCATGTAATGGGGGTGATGGGGCATGTAATGGGGGTGATGCAGGCATGTAATGGGGGTGATGGGGCATGTAATGGGGTGATGCAGGCATGTAATGGGGTGATGCAGGCATGTAATGGGGTGATGGGGTTAATGGAGGCATGTAATGGGGGTGATGGAGGCAGGGGAGGGCTGGCAGCCTTAGGCCTGGGGGGCAAATCCAGTCAAGTGGCCCATTGCACCATCGAATCGCCTCCCCATCCACGGCCATCTTTTCCTTGTTTTATAACGAATATTGCCAGGATTGTCCCCCACAATATGCCAGGATTTGCCATTTAATATGCTAGAATTTTCCCTTACAAAATGCCAGGATTATGCCCCTCAGTATGCCAGGATTATGCCCCTCAATATGCCAGGATTTAGACACCCAATATGCCAGGATTTTCCCCTCAATATGCCAGGATTTTCCCCTAAATATGCCAGGATTATGCCCCTCAAAATGCCAGGATTATGCCCCTCAATATGCCAGGATTATGCCCCTCAATATGCCAGGATTTAGACACCCAATATGCCAGGATTTTCCCCTCAATATGCCAGGATTTTCCCCTAAATATGCCAGGATTATGCCCCTCAAAATGCCAGGATTATGCCCCTCAATATGCCAGGATTATGCCCCTCAATATGCCAGGATTTAGACACCCAATATGCCAGGATTTTCCCCTCAATATGCCAAGATGATGCCCCCTCAATATGCCAGGATTTTCCCCTCAATATGCCAGGATTATGCCCCTCAACATGCCAGAATTTAGACATTTGAGCACCCCCCCCTACCCACGTTGCACACCTACGACATGACCCATAACCCACGTTGCACACCAGGACATGCCCCATCACCACATTTACATGCATCCATCACCCCATTACATACACATTTCCAATATTATTTGCCATTAATATTCCCCAGCCAATTTGTCCCATAATATGCCAGTGTTATTCTGCAATTTAATATGACTCTGCTAATTTGCCCAATATGCCAGAGTTAATTGCCATTTAATATTCCCCAGCCATTTTGCCCAATAATATGCCAGTCTTATTTGCCATGTAATATTCCCCAGCCAATTTGCCCAATAATATGCCAGTGTTATTTGCCATGTAATATGCCCCAGCCAATTTGCCCAATAATATGCCAGTCTTATTTGCCATGTAATATGCCCCAGCCAATTTGCCCAATAATATGCCAGTCTTATTTGCCATGTAATATTCCCCAGCCATTTTGCCCAATAATATGCCAGTCTTATTTGCCATGTAATATTCCCCAGCCAATTTGCCCAATAATATGCCAGTGTTATTTGCCATGTAATATGCCCCAGCCAATTTGCCCAATAATATGCCAGTCTTATTTGCCATGTAATATGCCCCAGCCAATTTGCCCAATAATATGCCAGTCTTATTTGCCATGTAATATTCCCCAGCCAATTTGCCCAATAATATGCCAGTGTTTTTTGCCCCCCCCCTTACCTTTTTCCCTGGTGGCTAGTGGCAGGACTTCCCTGGTGGCTAGTGGCAGGAGGACTTCCCTGGTGGCAGGCAGCATGGTCCCTCCACGCTGCCTGTTCGGCCTCCCGGCGGTTGTGCCGACAGGTCACGTGATCGGCGCGCGTCTGACGTCAGAGCGCCGATCACGTGACTGTCGGCACTTCCGTGTCGGCACACTGCACGGGGAGCCGAACAGGCAGCACGGAGGTTTCTCTGTGCTGCCTGTTCGGCTCCCCGTGCAGCTTTGCAGGCAGAGCGGAGGTGAGAGGGGATCTTCCGATCCCTTCTCACCTCCGTCTCTGCCTGCAAGCGCGTTTTTTTTTTTTTTTGTTTTTTTTTTAATAACACTGGCCCAGCGGCCGTGTTTTAAAAACCTTAGGGCGGCCTGGGGGGCAATTGCCACCCTGCCCCCCGGCCCAGCCCGCCCCTGGATGGAGGCATGTAATGGGGGTGATGGAGACATGTAATGGGGGTGATGGAGGCATGTAATGGGGGTGATGGAGGCATGTAATGGGGGTGATGCAGGCATATAATGGGGGTGATGTGGGTTATGGGGCATGTCCTGCGGGTGCAGCGTGGGTAGGGGGGTGCCCGAACTTTGTCTGCCTAAGGCAGCACAAAACCAAGATACACCACTGCTGACAGTTCAGCGTTCAAACTGCCGTGGTGAACTGTCAGTGGTGAAGCAGCCGCGAAGAACTGTCCTAGACCCAAAGCAAAATGCATTATTCAACTCTACTTTAAAGGAAAACTAAACTTTTTTTCCACTTATGCTTCTACCATAGTACTTTTACAAAGCCCACCATTTAAAAAAAAAAAAGAAAAGAAAAAAAGAAGCTTTCTGGCAGAGTCACTGGCTGGGGAGATGAGCCAGAGCCAAGGCACACAGACATCCTACCATGTTAAATCTCGTGCTCCACGTGTGTGTCTAACATCAGAGTACAGCATGGTAGGCAAGAGGCAGTGTATGGACACCATGCTGCCTGCCACTAGACACCAAGGATCTGTGGGTCCTGGCTGGGGTAAGTCCTGGGTCTGAAGGGTGGGTGATGGGCATGTCCTAGGGTAAGTCCTCGGTGCACAATGTGTGTGATGTGGTATGTCCTGGGTGAGCAATGTGGGTAACGGGGCATGTCATGTGGTATTGCGGTAAGCCCTGGGTGTGCAGTGCTTTTGATAGGGCATGTCCTGGGGTAAGACCTAGATCTGCAATGTGGATGGTTGGGCATAACCTGAGTGTTCAATGTGGCTGATGGGGTATGTACTCTGATATGTCCTGGTTCTGCAATGTGGGTGAAGGTTGCACCTGCATTTAGTCTTCCTAGGGCAGCACAAAACCAAAATGCACCACTGCATCTGATCAGGGTATGTGAGTGCTCTGCTAATGCAGAGAGAGACCTCCGTGTTCACATGCAACAAACAGAGATGCCGTGTGAACATGGAGGTCTCTAACTGCACTAGCCTGGTGAGAGCCACAGCCCTAATCATGGCTGCCAGTAAGAGGATAAATTAGAGTATATCTTATAAAATACATGCCAGCGTATCCTTACACTCAGAGCACTATTTGTTTCACTTATTCTTTTATGTTAGAAACACAAGTTAAAAAAAAATGTTTAGTGGCTCCTTAACTATAGGTCTCTTTTGATGCCATGTAATAATGAGGGTTTCTTTCTGTACTCGCAGAGAGAGTCTATAGCAACACAAACAGGTCTTGATCAGATGCATGTGGCAATCCCCGGGACATATCTCTAAAGATGCAAAAAAGGAGTTTAGTGTCCTACGAATATATTTTTACCTCCCCTTGGGAAGGATGCTGTTATTCCCTGCTATACTTTTACCTTCGAATTGCAGACAACCACTGTCAATCAAAGGGTTAAAATAACCGTAAGGTGCTCAGAACAAGATCTTTTTTGAACTCGTACCTGTTCTAATTGTTTGAGGACTGGAGCTTTGAAATACTGGTCCTGAGCACTATTTTATTGTCTTTGATTACAGAAACACAAAGAATGAATAGAAGTACTGCAAAACACAGAACCTGTGAGACCTATTAAGATACATTCTGAAGAATAAAAAGGAATATAAAGAAATCTGTACACATAGCCGTCTGTGGTCTGTTACCATTCTATTTTATTCCCTTGGAGTACAGTTGATGCAATAATGACAATACAAAATGACTCCATAAATATCTAACCTGATATATATCAGCACGACATCTTCCTTCCCTTTCATTACACATGCAAAGCAGCAAGTCCAAAGCCTTTGTTAGTCGTGTTACCACCCATTTTTTTTCCCCAGAGCACCTTAAGAAACAGTAACACCAATAAAATGGCCAATATTTGTGGTCTCCTTTGTTGAAGGAGAACAGATTTAATGAACAGGAAAACTGCAGCATTTAATCTTTGTGGAGCATCCTGCAATTTGCCAGTGCTTTCTGAAGAAAACTGTGTAAATGAAGCATAATTATTTTTCGAATAGAAGACTCTGTTATTAGTTGCATAACTGTCACATACATACTGTAAAGCTCCCTGCAGTAAAAAATAAAAGACCTGCAAAAGTTTCCTGGAGAGATTTTGCAATTGAAAGAATAAAATTGAAACAGTTATGTGAACTTTTAGAATCAGATGCCGAATGTTAAGCACGGGCTGGAGAAAAATCACTTATCTGAGCTAGATAACTTAAAAGAAAATTACAGGCAATTAAGAACAATTGAAGTGTAGACAATTAACAAGAAATGAAATTTAACTCCTTCGATATAGAATAAGTAGTGCTCAATGCATGAAAATGTATGTGTTCGAAAAACAATTACATGTGCCAAACAAAAATCATGTACAACTTAAATACAAATAACAAATATATACTATATTAATGTTTTTCACATTTAAAGTGCCCTTTTAGATATTCCTCATCATCATTTAAGATTGACAGAGATGCAGACAGTTTTATACCTACTGTTTTCAGTGTTATATCACTATTGGTATTTAGTACATTGTGCTTATTGTCAGTACCCCCCAAATGTTTCAAACCCTCCCCCCTGTGTCGCTCCTCCCACCCCCTGTCAATCAAAGGCATTGGTAAGGTATAGCTATCAGATAATTACTTTACATTTTCTCCTGCCCTCCTTTCATTATTGTCCTCATATTCCTTGCCAATACACCTACAGTACCTGACTAACCCCACATAACTTGCCACAGCACCACCTTGCAGCACACACAGGAGTTGAAACAGCACCCAGCTTGCACCCACAGGCCTTTCCAGAGCACATAGATTGCACCCACAAGTCTTGCCAAAGCACCAAAAGATTTTGCCAGAGCATCCACTGGCCTTCCCAGAGCATGTATGTTGCATCCACTCATCTTGCCAGAGCACCGAGATTGCACACACAGAACTTGCCAAGCACACAGATTGCATCCACAGGTCTTGCCAGAGCACCCAGCTTTCAGCTGCTGGTCTTGCCAGATAACCTATATTACACCCACAGGACTTGACCAAGCCCCTAGACTTCTCCAGATTGCACACACAATACATTCCCTAGCACCCAGATTGCACCTACAAGACTTCCCCCAGCAAATAGATTAAATCCAAAGGCCCAGGCGCACAGACATGCTCTCAGGCTGCCTCTAGCTTCTCTGGAGTCCCCAAAGGCAAGTCCTGCTTTATTCATGAAAGAGGATATAGAAGGGGATTGACAAAGGGAATTCATACCTCCAAACTTCTGCCCCCAGCAAATTTGGGCACCGCAGGGTGAAGCTTTGGAGTTTAGCTGCCTGCACTACCGTGCATGCCCAATATACATTCAGTCACTCAGACTTGTGCAGAATTCTGCTCCTGTGCAGTATACATTCTTGGAATTGGAGAATATTTCCAACTTGGCTACTTTGGCCTTAAGTTCGAAATTCCACTCTCAGTTCATTAATACAGTCCTTAACCCCTTGGCGACAGATGAAGTGCCATGCACGTCAAGGCAAATCGAGGACTTGCCGACAGGTGACGTGCCTGGCACGTCATGCACTAAATTGAGTAAGGAAAGCGACCAGCGACCTATCGGTGTTGCTACAATGCCTCTATTTAAAAATGGCTGCTCCCCTGCACATATCTGCTTAGAAAGCGAACGAGCGTTCGCTTTCTAAGCATCTCCGGTGTTGCTAAAGTGCCTCGCTCAGCGCTTCCCTTCTAATGGCAAGAGCATCGGAAGTGAAAGTATTTCACTTCCGATGCTCTAGGGGGAGCCAATCAATACGTGCAGGCATGTATGATAAGTGCTCTGATGAGCACTTATCATACAGTCAAAGGCAATATTAGTAAATATTGCCTTTGACAAATATTGATCTGCCTCCCTCACCTTACTAGTTTTAGTAAGGGAGAGAGACAGATCAGATAAAGTAAAAAATAAAATAATAACATTAAAAATATTTAATAAAATTTTAGTAACCAAGGGCTTTTATAAAAGCTATTTAACCCCTTCCCTGCCATTGATCGCTGTGTACGCAGTGATCATACACAGCAGCACATTTTTTGCTGTCTGCATTTTTTAGGGGTTCATTTTTTTTTACTATAATTCATTACAGTATAAAAAAGGCTCTTTTAAGAGCGATTAACCCCTTGCTTGCTGTAGATCACTGCCTAAGTAGCGATCTGACGCAACTGCAGAAATGTTGCTGCAGAAGCATTTTTACTTTTTTTAAAACTTTTTTATTACACCTGTCACAAGTTAATTATACCCGCTAGGGGATTAGGTTTAAAGTAAAAAAATATTTTTTTAGCTGTCTGAGCACATGTATAGCGATCAGTAACAGCTGATCAGTGGCAAAGGCGGGTTGGCGATTGTTCAGATGAGCATCACCATTCGCCTGGTTAGATCAATATTTGATCTGACCCGTGTAGATCTGCCTCCCTCTCACTTGAGTTTTAGTGAGGGAGACAGACAGAGCTGTATAATGTAAGTTTTTAATTATAATATATTTAATAAAATTGAGACCCAAAGGCTTTTATAAAAGCCGTTTCCAGTGTTTAACCCCTTCCCTGCAATTGATCGCTGTGTACGCAGTGATCTTACACAGCAGCACATTTTTTGCTGTCTGTGCATTTTTTTAGGGGTTAATTTTTTTTACTGTGATTTATTACAGTATATCAAAGGCTCTTTTAAGAGCTATTAACCCTTTCCTTGCCATATATCACTTCCTAAGCAGCACATATGGTCACTGCCTAAGCAGTGCATATGGTCACTGCATAAGCAGCGCATATGGAGCAATCTGGTCGCAGAAGGATTTTTTTTGCTATCAGCATTTTTTTTTGTCACACTCGCTAGGGGTTAATTATACCCACTAGGGGATTACGTGTATTCCTTTTGAAGCTGTCTGAACGTGTGTATAGCGATCAGTAACAGCCGATCAGTGGCAAAGGTGGTTTGGTGATTTCTCAGATGAGCATCACCAATCGTCTGGGTAGATCAATATTGGTAAATATTGTTCTGACCCATATGGATCTGCCTCCCTCTCCTCACTTGAGTTTTAGTGAGGGAAAGAGACAGATCTGTATAATATAAGTTTTTAATTGTAATAAATTTAATTAAATCCCAAGGGCTTTTATAAAAGCCATACCCTTTGTATAGTGTAGCCTGTGTATTAACCCCTTCCCTGCCACTGATCACTGCACAGCAGAACATTTTTTCTTGTCTGTGTATTTTTAGGGGTTAATTTTTTGTACAGTACTACAAAGGCTCTTATAAGAGCTATTAACCCCTTCCTTGCTCTACATGTCAAAATTCCAAGTTGGAAAATCAAAAAGCGCACCTCTCAAATGTAGCCTTTCAACCCCCAACAAAGCTGACAAAGCTATGCATGGGTGGTATCCCTGTGCTCGGGAGATGTTGCTGAACACATATTGTGGTATTGTTTGTCAGTGACACATACCGAAACATGTGAATTTGTGTCTAAAGTACAATGTATGTGGGAAAAAATACACAATAAAATTACTACCACAAACTTTGACAAAGGCTGGTGGTAGAATTGGTGCATGGAAAGTGTTAAAATACCACCATTTAAAATAGCCTAGAGCAGGGGTCCTCAAACTTTTTAAACAGGGGGCCAGTTCACTGTCCCTCAGACCGTTGGAGGGCCGGACTATAGTAAAAACAAAAACTATGAACAAATTCCTATGCACACTGCATATATCTTATTTTGCATTGAAGAAACAAAACGGGAACAAATACAATATTTAAAATGAAGTAAAGTTAAATCAACAAACTTACCAGTATTTCAATGGGAATAGTGTGCCAGTCAGATGCCCAGGGATATTATGCCAGTCAGAGTCCAGTAATATTATGCCAGTCAGAGCCCAGTAATATTATGCCAGTCACAGCCCAGTAATATTGTGCCAGTCAGATGCCCAGGAATATTATGCCAGTCAGATGCCCAGGAATATTATGCCAGTCAGAGCCCAGGAATAGTATGCCAGTCAGATGCCCAGGAATATTATGCCATTCAGATGCCCAGGAATAGAGTGCCAGTAAGAGCCCAGGAATAGTGTGCCAGTCAGATGCCCAGGAATATTATGCCAGTCAGAGCCCAATAAAATTATGCCAGTCAGATGCCCAGGAATAGTGTGCCATTCAAATGCCCAGGAATAGTGTGCCAGTCAGATGCCAAGGAATATTATGCCATTCAGATGCCCAGGAATAGTGTGCCAGTCAGAGCCCAGGAATAGTGTGCCAGTCAGATGCCCAGGAATATTATGCCAGTCAGATGCCCAGGAATAGTGTGCCTGTCAGATGCCCAGGAATATTATGCCATTCAGATGCCCAGGAATATTATGCCATTCAGATGCCCAGGAATAGTGTGCAAGTCAGATGCCCAGGAATATTATGCCATTCAGATGCCCAGGAATATTATGCCATTCAGATGCCCAGGAATAGAGTGCCAGTAAGAGCCCAGGAATATTATGCCATTCAGATGCCCAGGAATAGAGTGCCAGTAAGAGCCCAGGAATATTATGCCAGTCAGATGCCCAGGAATATTATGCCATTCAGATGCCCAGGAATAGTTTGCCAGTCAGAGCCCAGGAATAGTGTGCCAGTCAGATGCCCAGGAATATTATGCCAGTCAGATGCCCAGGAATAGTGTGCCAGTCAGATGCCCAGGAATAGTGTGCCTGTCAGATGCCCAGGAATATTATGCCATTCATATGTCCAGGAATATTATGCCATTCAGATGCCCAGGAATAGTGTGCCAGTCAGATGCCCAGGAATAGTGTGCCAGTCAGATGCCCAGGAATATTATGCCATTCAGATGCCCAGGAATAGAGTGCCAGTCAGAGCCCAGGAATATTATGCCATTCAGATGCCCAGGAATAGAGTGCCAGTAAGAGCCCAGGAATATTATGCCAGTCAGATGCCCAGGAATATTATGCCAGTCAGATGCCCAGGAATATTATGCCAGTCAGAGCCCAAGAAAATTATGCCAGTCAGATGCCCAGGAATATTATGCCATTCAGATGCCCAGGAATATTATGCCATTCAGATGCCCAGGAATAGAGTGCCAGTAAGAGCCCAGGAATATTATGCCATTCAGATGCCCAGGAATAGAGTGCCAGTAAGAGCCCAGGAATATTATGCCAGTCAGATGCCCAGGAATATTATGCCAGTCAGATGCCCAGGAATATTATGCCAGTCAGAGCCCAAGAAAATTATGCCAGTCAGATGCCCAGGAATAGTGTGCCATTCAGATGCCCAGGAATAGTGTGCCAGTCAGATGCCCAGGAATATTATGCCATTCAGATGCCCAGGAATAGTGTGCCAGTCAGAGCCCAGGAATAGTGTGCCAGTCAGATGCCCAGGAATATTATGCCAGTCAGATGCCCAGGAATAGTGTGCCAGTCAGATGCCCAGGAATATTATGCCATTCAGATGCCCAGGAATAGAGTGCCAGTAAGAGCCCAGGAATATTATGCCAGTCAGATGCCCAGGAATAGTGTGCCAGTCAGATGCCCAGGAATAGTGTGCCTGTCAGATGCCCAGGAATATTATGCCATTCATATGTCCAGGAATATTATGCCATTCAGATGCCCAGGAATAGTGTGCCAGTCAGATGCCCAGGAATAGTGTGCCAGTCAGATGCCCAGGAATAGAGTGCCAGTAAGAGCCCAGGAATATTATGCCAGTCAGATGCCCAGGAATATTATGCCAGTCAGAGCCCAAAAAAATTATGCCAGTAAGATGCCCAGGATTAGTGTGCCATTCGTGTGCCCAGAAATATTATGCCATTCAGATGGCCAGGAATAGTACAGTGCTCGTTATACCTCCCTCCTCCCCCCCCTTCCCCATCACTTACCTCCAGCTGCTGTGTCCCCAGTCGGACGTCTCGCGCAGTGTTCCCTCCTCTCTGTACGGAGGAGGGAAACAGAAACAGTCGCGGTGATTTTTTTTTTTTCGTTTTCCTGCAGCCGCATCTTCTGCGGCTGCAAGAGAAAAAAAAAAGGTAAACAGCGGGGAACGGGGGGTGCCGGCAGCACCCCCCGCGGGCCGGATAAATGTGCTCGGCGGGCCGCATGTGGCCCGCGGGCCGTAGTTTGAGGACCCCTGGCCTAGAGTGTATACTTTTACAAAATATATACTTTTTTGGGTAAAATACACTGTCCTACTTAAAAAAAAGTCCCAAATGAAAGATGGGCTCAGGCTGACTACACGTCAAAATTCCAAGTTGAAAATGCGCACCTTAAAAATGTGGCCCTTTAGCCCCCAAACAACCCAACAAACCTATGCATGGGTGGTATCCCTGTACTCCGGAGATGTTGTTGAACACATATTGGGTTATTGTTTGGCAGTGACACATACCAAAATCTGTGAATTTATGTCTGAAATACAATATCTGTGGGAAAAAAAACCCAAAAATTACTACCACAAACTTTGACAAAGGCTGGTGGTAGAATTAGTGCATGGAAAGTGTTAAAATACCACCATTTGAAATAGCGTAGGGTGTCTACTTTAAAAAAATATATGGGTTGATGGGGTAAAATACACTGGCTGGTTTCAAATATATCCCAAATGGGACATGGGTGCAGGCTGTCTGCATGTCAAAATTTCAAGTTGGGAAAACCAAGAACTGCACCTCCCAAATTTGGCCTTTTACCCCCCAAACAACCCAACTAACCTATGCATGGGTGGTATCCCTGTACTCAAGAGATGTTGCTGAACACTTATTGGGGTGTTATTTGGCAATTACACATACCAAAATCTGAGAATTCATGTCTGAAGTACAAGGTTTGTGAAAAAAAAACCACACAAAAATTACTACCACAAACTTTGACAAAGGCTGGTGGTAGAATTAGTGCATGGAAAGTGTTAAAATACCACCATTTAAAATAGCCTAGGGTGTCTACTTTTAAAAAATATATGGGTTGATGTGATAAAATACACTAGCTGGCTTCAAATATGTCCCAAATGGGACATGGGTGCAGGCTGTCTGCATGTAAAAATTTCAAGTTGGAAAACTAAAAACTGCACCTCCCAAATTTGGTATTTTAGCCCCCAAACACCCCAACAAACCTATGCATGGGTGGTATCCCTGTACTCAGGAGAAATAGTAGAATCTATTTAGCAGGTTTTTTTGTTTGCTTTTGTCAATGAGGAGAAGATGTTTCAAATAAAAGTCAGGAAATTTGTGTGTTTTTTTTTTATAATATTATAAGATATGATCAAAAAGATGGCATCCAAAGAAAGCCCTTCTTGTCCCGATAAAAACAATATATAATATGTGTGGGTACAGCAAATGACAAACAAGAAAATTACAGCTAAACACAATCAGCACAGAAATGTTAAAATAGCCATTGTCCAGAAAGGACAAAAATGTTTCAAAGGCTCTGTCCTTAAGGGGTTAATGTTCAGCTTCTGTGTTAACCCCTTAATGTACACAAATATGAGATTTAAAATGCATAATTCATTATTCCAAAATAATTTTGTTTTCTGACTAATATTGTAGTTAAAAAACGCAACACCTTTCAGAATTGGGGGGAAGCCACATCACAGCTGCAGCAACAAAGACTGTTTTGATGTCTGGGAGTGGTCACCATTTTCAACATTCTGCCAGCCCCGAAAAGTTTTAAATCAGCTGGGCTTACCCCCAATACTCAGGATACAGCCAGACAATAGCCCTCAAGCATACCATGGGCTGTAACTGATATGGCTGCATGCTTTAAAGCTGTGGAGGCCTCCTTTATCACAAACCCGAACAGCAAATCCCAGTGACCGGATGTGTTTAGCTACTCAGAATTTATTCAATCACGTACACAGAGACAGTACGCTACACACACACACAGTCAGTCACATACATACACACAAACACACACGGAGAAACAGTCACATACACACACACAGAGACAGTCAGTCACATATATAAACACACAGACATTCAATCACATACACACACACACAGATACAGTCAGTTACAGAAATACACTCACACAGTCACATACATACACACAGAGACAGTCAGTCACATAGATACACACCACAAACACAGTCAGTCACATACAATCACATAGAGACAGTCAGTCACATACATACACACACAGTTACACACAAGCCAGTAGTTGTTGTTTTTTTTAAAGAGAGAAAAATAGTACTGTTATGGGCACTTGAAATGACAGGTTTCGTTCCCCCCCTTCTTCCACCTTGTTACTTACAGTGGAAAGTTTTGTAGCTTCAACTGTGTTCTTTCTGTTATCAAACTGGCTTCACACTCAGCTTTGCAAGTAAGATGTTTAGACTATAGACGCCATTTTGTCCTGCCAGGCCAGGACATGTACCTCATTATTATGTCATGGCCTTGACTGTTTGCCAAGAAATCAAGACTAAAGGTTAATTAATATTTTCTTGATTGACCGAGATTTACCCCAAAGTAAACCATAGTTACCTGTTTTAATGTATCATTTGGTATTTTTCCTGCCCATAAATGACCGGAAGTAAGGTTATCTAAAATCTATATAAACACTGATTATCAGTTAGTTGACACAGAATGAGGAGACTATGTTGATGCAACGGTATTAACACAAGAATGAGAGATTAGCCTGTAAACCACCAGGAGGGTATGTGATTTTATTTACTTATTGCAAGCATATATATTTAACTTTATTTACTCTGCTTTTATTATGGATTATTAAGCTATTTTTATACATTGTCTATATTTATATTCAATAAAAGATTTAAAAAGAGAAAAAGTTATTGCTTCCAACTCCCTATTTTTTATTGTATTCTCAATTATTTATTAATATAGAGAAAACTGCTGATCTATATAATATTATTGTTAAAAGATATCTGTATGGTTAGCCCTGCTAAATTCTAAGCAATTAAGACAGAAATAGGGCACTTAGCGGTTACAGTACTTCAAGCAATATCTCCCTCCTCCCTTCTGCTTTACCTCATTGCATGGGAGGGGGGATTTCTGATCCAGCCTGGTCTATGCCTGTAACACAGGCATAGACCATCGTCACGTGACACCCGCCGCTCTGACAATGAAGCGTGAGTGGGCGGAGCAGGAAGTCTGTGAAGTGTACACTCAGCTCCCCGATGCTCCAATGGAAAAATAAAAATATTAAAAAAAAAACTGTACCCAGGGCGCCATTTGGGGATGACCCTACCCTGGCACCAGGACTAATTTCCTAGTCGCCTTGGTGACCTGTCACCTGGACTCTGTCGAGCCCTGCATTAAAACATGGGATATTCCCAAACTCAGGACAAATATTATAATATATTTAGCAGTTTTTTTCATTAGCTTTCATGGATGTGTAAAATATTGAAATAGTAAAATAAAGGGGTATTTTTAAAAGAAATTTCCTTATATTGTTCTTTTTTATATTAAATGATGTGATCAAAATAATGGTATATAAAGAAAGCCCTTGTTATCCTGAAATAAAAACAATATTTATTATGTGTGGGTACAGTAAATAAGAAAGAGGCAAATTACAGCTAACCACAAATACCACAGAAGTAGAAAACCAGCAATTGTCAAGAATGACCAAAAGTTTTCAAAAAGTCTGGTAACGAACGAGTTAAGAACAAAGCTTCTTTTGGTATTTTTGCTATATGTATGTTTAACTGTGTATGTGGGAAAATTCAATAACAAAACACACATTTGACTGAATGAGCTTCTAATGAAAAAAATGGCAATAAAATGATATAAGAATAAAGACACTTATTTGTCCTGCTTTTGGGAGTACTTCATGTGTCCAGGATTTGTACTTATTTCAGCAATTGGTTAAGTGTGCCAACAGAACAGTACAGATGCTCTTACTCTGCATGTGGCACTTATTCCAGATTGCCTATTAGTTATTATTATTAGTTATTATTCCCATTCCATGTTGAACAGCTTGCATGCATACTCCCATTGGTTAGTGGCTACAAATTATAAAAGTATAGGCGTTAGTGCCCCCAAAAAATCCAAACATCCCCTGATTAATCACTTGAATAGGTTTTCCAGATTTATGGGAAGGTGCAGAGCCAAATATGAGAACTACACATTTAAAACATGTAAATGATGTCACCACATGTGTTTCTCTGTCATTACAGTGAATAGTGCACGAAAGGAACTGTGAACTGAATTTCAAACATTTAATATCCAGGACATTGGTTAGATTCTAATGAGTTATTCAACTTTTTGTCTCCAGTTCTCTGGATGTTAGGGTGCACAACTTAAATTCATTATACATAGACAACATTTTTGATGAAACACATTTGATGTGAGGGGACCCCCAAAAATGCATCTCTCCTGGCAAATTCAGGACTGTTGGAAACTACAGTTATCCTGTGACATAAGTCTACACTACAAAATGATCTATGACTATAACAGGAATGAAAATAGTTACAGACGGATATCTTCATGTTCTAGATCTCAATGACTGATATTTGTGCCATGTGTTTTCACCATTTTAACAGTCACATTCCCCAGCACTAGAACTGTACAATGTCTGGGGTGTAGGAAATTAAACATACTTGAACAATACATGAGAAAGGCTCTGGCTAAGATGCTTGCAGACTAAAAGGATTATGGGAGTGTTCTTACACACGAGAGGTAACAATGTAATAAGTCGAGGTCAGACATTCTTTAATAGTAAGTGCAGGATGTACAATGAGTCCCAGCAGACAGCATTATTTAACCACTTGATGTGCAGATCTGTCTAGCTATATGTTTCTCTGAGCTAAAAGGAGGGTTACCATAAATGCCATTTTCTACCAAATCAGAAAACGTGAGGAATACGGTCCTAACATTATGGTAAGAGTGCCCGGAGAATGTCAAACTTTCTTGATTTTCGCGACATATTGGTAGCTCTAGATTGGGCGCAGCGAACGGTACCTATAGCTAGCAGTCTGAAAGCTCGCTTCTAATTGGTTTCCAAAGCAGTCTAAGCTCTGATTGGTTAACAGGCTGGACAGCAGTGTGAGTTACTGCACTTTTCCGCTAGCCAATAGCGTAGCGGTGTCACATTATTCCCGCCTTCTCTGAAGTACGCTTCGAGCAATAACTTCCTTTCACTGTTGCTGCACCGGGGGCCAGTGTGAGGCTATGCTGCGTCAGTGCCCGCTGTTGTTACCACAGGACCTGCACGGCAGAGTGTATGATGGCTTCATCACCCTCCAGGTATACATCCTGATGTGTTTACACGAGGAATCCATGTTTGAAAACTTTCTGCCAGTGACAACTGTCTGAAGGAAAAAGCGGTGTTATGTAAAGCTTTGTTGAATCAAAAGCATTACAGTGCAATTCCTTACACAATCGGACCCCCATCCGTACAAAAATATATTGACTCACTGTGTCTGAGTAAGTGTTACCCTGTGTGTCACTCTGTGTGTGTGTGTGTAGTGTAAGTGTAACTTTGTGTGTAGTTTAAGTCTGTGTGTCACTTTGCTTATGTGTGTGTGTGTGTGTGTGTGGCTTTGTATATGTGTGAGTTTGTGTATGTATTTGTGTGTGGCTGTGTGTGTAAGTGCATGTGTGCTTAAGTGTGACTGTTTATTTGTGGCTTTATATGTTTAAGTGTGTGTGTCTGTATATAAGTTTGTGTGAATGCGTATTTAATGTGGCTTTTTTTTGTTTGTTTTTTACTGTGAGTTGTAATGCTGTGGAGTCTAGTGCATCATGTGAGTGTACCACAGACCACATCAATAAAACTCACAGTAATGTGCAGCGTGAGTGTTTTATTGCTGGGGAGTCTGATACTCACACACTGCATGGTACTGTGAGTTTTATTGCTGTGGAGTCTGTGATACTGATCCATATATTTTTTTTTGTGTAATTTTCTCACAATGAAAAATGAATGCGGCCCACACTCATACATTTTTGGTGAAGTGGCCCTCTGCAGAAAAACCTTGGACTTCCCTTACTTAAGAGATCGGTCAATTTACCTCCATACAGTATGCACCTGTAATCATGAGCATATTTCTTACATGTGTGTTCTGTGTTAAATTTGTATTTTAATATTTTGTATTTTTAATGTTTTTACCCTATTGCAACGGTGGAATATTTTTGGACCAAGGACAAAAGGTAAAGTCTACTCCCCAAACTCACTTTGGTGTAAGTTGAAGACTACTGCTTGTATAGCACACAGGCTTTTTTCCAGTGTGATATATACTATACTAAAGCCCACCCCCATTGATTACTCTGCATGTATACTACAGGTGCTGCATCACTGATTAAATAGACACTGAGCTATAAAGTTGTTTCATTTAGTCACTTCCTGTGCTGCTGGGATGTAATGCATTGTGTGGACTGTAATAAGCCATCTTAACAGTTCAACACATTGTCTGATGATATTACTATCACTAGAGATGGGAAATTCCATTCCTGTGCACACTTTCTCACTGATGTCACTAAATTTAGAGACCGGTGTAAAATGATATTCAATGCAAAGCACAGGAGAACTGTAATTTGTTTTAAAGTAAAACAAAGGACTTTTCACATATATTAACACCTTTACCCCCTTCCCCACCGTAGGACATTTGTATGCTATCCTAAAATACTGGGCTTTTAGGATTGTGTAGAGCGTCTGGTAATACACATCTCATCATGGCCCCCCTCAGATAAGGCCACTTTGAGTCTGGCAATCAAAATCTAACCGCGCCAATTGCATTAATCTACATCATGCAATGCCCAAACCTCTGAGACGTTGAGGCTCCTGGTAGGGACCCACAGGATCTCTGTTTACGTGTCCCTGGCTCTCCATCACTCCGTGATCAGGGCCAGGAACACAAAACTGCCATTTTGGTGCTTTGGTCCACCATTGTGGGCTAGGATAGCCTTGACTAGCTCCTCCTGTAGAAGGCATTTTGCCGAAACGTTGGGGAGCTAGTTCCTTGGGTATCCTCTATCTGGTCTCAGCATTTTTGTAAGTGTATTTAGCTTTTGTCTATTTTCCTTTTTTTGCTCCCCCTATTGGTACCATTTGTATGTATTTCTTCTTTTGTTATATATTCATTATTACTAGCCTGGATTTGGCTTGTATTTGACTAGTATTATCTGTATGTTGTATTTGTATACATTTTGACATTTTAATTATTATAAAAAAAAAGTTATTTTTTATATTTTCCTAACATGGTGTGCTGCCTTTCTGTATATATCTATTGATTTGTGGGTGGTATGGGACTGCCCTTTGTTGCATGGTAACTCGGGTAGGTGTGATTTATAGGCACCCTGGACAAATAGAGGAGTTAGATAATCTACTAGTTGAGGAAATAGCTAAAATGACAATGAAGGGAGAAGTGATCATCATGGGTGACTTTAATCTTCCTGATGTGAACTGGAAATACAAAACAGCTACTTGCGCCAGGAGTATGCATATCCTAAACTCCCTACTGGGATTATCTCTAAAACAAGTAGTGGAGGAGCCAACTCGAAAGCAGGCCATACTAGACTTAGTGTTCACAAATGGAGATTTGTTATCAGATATTACTGTAGGTGAAAGTTTAGGATCTAGTGATCACCAGACAGTGTGGTTTAATTTAAGAACAGTGACGCAGTCACACCACACAAAAACAAAAGTTTTAGATTTTAGAAAAACAGACTTTTCTAAAATTAGATTAGGTGTAAAGGAGTCATTATCAGACTGGAGAAATTTAAATGGAGTCCAGGAGAAATGGGATTAAGTTGCTCTACTGAAGGCAACAGAAAATTGCATAAGGCTTGTCAGTAAGAGCAAAAAATTGAAGAAACCACTGTGGTACTCTGCAGAGGTGGCTAAAATAGTAAAAAATAAAAAGCTAGCATTTAGTAATTATAAAAATACTCAGAGTGAGGAAGATAGAAAGATCTATAAGAGTAGGCAGAAGGAGGCAAAGCAAGCTATAAGAGCTTCCAAAGCACACACAGAAGAGACTATAGCCCAGTCAGTGAAAAAGGGGGATAAAACATTTTTTAGATACATAAATGAGAAAAGGAAAGTAAAACAAGGATTAGTTAGATTAAAAACAAAAGAAGGATGCTTTGTAGAAGAGGATAAAGGCTTAGCAGACTGCCTTAATGAATATTTTTGTTCAGTTTTTACAAATGAAAATGAGGGTAAGGGACCTCATTTAGGGAAAAAGACTAATGAGTCTTTTGATGCATGTAAGTTTACAGAGGAAGAGGTTTTACTTCAGCTGTCTAAAGCAGGGGTCCTCAAACTTTTTAAACAGGGGGCCAGTTCACTGTCCCTCAGACCGTTGGAGGGCCGGACTATAGTAAAAACAAAAACTATGAACAAATTCCTATGCACACTGCATACATCTTATTTTGAAACAAATCGGGAACTAATAATATATTTAAAATGAAGTAAAGTTAAATCAACAAACTTACTTATTTCAATGGGAATAGTGTGCCAGTCAGATGCCCAGGAATATTATGCCAGTCAGAGCCCAAGAATATTATGCCAGTCAGATGCCCAGTGATATTATGCCAGTCAGATGCCCAGTGATATTATGCCAGTCAGATGCCCAGGAATATGCCATTCAGATGCCCAGTAATATTGTGCCAGTCAGATGCCCAGTAATATTGTGCCAGTCAGATGCCCAGTAATATTGTACCAGTCAGATGCCCAGTAATATTGTACCAGTCAGATGCCCAGTAATATTATGCCAGTCAGATGCCCAGTAATATTATGCCAGTCAGATGCCCAGTAATATTGTACCAATCAGTGCCCAGTAATATTGTACCAGTCAGATGCCCAGTAATATTGTGCCAGTCAGAGCCCAGGAATAGTGTGCCATTCAGATGCCCAGTAATATTATGCCAGTCAGATGCCCAGGAATATTGTGCCAGTCAGAGCCCAGGAATAATGTACCAGTCAAATGCCCAGGAATATTATGCCAGTCAGATGCCCAGTAATATTATACCAGTCAGATGCCCAGTAATATTGTGCCTGTCAGATGCCCAGTAATATTGTGCCAGTCAGTGCCCAGTAATATTATGCCAGTCAGATGCCCAGTAATATTTTGCCATTCAGATGCCCAGTAATATTTTGCCATTCAGATGCCCAGTAATATTTTGCCATTCAGATGCCCAGTAATATTATGCCAATCAGTGCCCAGTAATATTATGCCAGTCAGTGCCCAATAATATTATGCCAGTTAGATGCCCAGTAATATTATGCCAGTTAGATGCCCAGGAATATTATGCCAGTCAGATGCCCAGGAATATTTTGCCATTCAGATGCCCAGGAATATTATGCCAGTCAGATGCCCAGTAATATTATGCCAGTCAGATGCCCAGGAATATTATGCCAGTCAGATGCCCAGGAATATTTTGCCAGTCAGTGCCCAGTAATATTTTGCCAGTCAGTGCCCAGGAATAAAGTGCCAGCCAGATGCTCGTTATACCTCCCTCCTCCCCCGCATCCCCATCACTTACCTCCAGCTGCTGTGTCCCCGGCCGGACGCCTTTCGCAGAGTTTCCCTCCTGCACAGGGGAGGGAAACAGTCACTGGATCCGGATGTGACGTAATGTCACATCCGGTCGCAGTGGTTTTTTTTTTTCTTCTTCTTTCTGCAGCCGCATCCCCTGCGGCTGCCCAAAAAAAAAAGAAGAAAAAAAAGGTAAAACAGTGGGGAGCGGGGGGTGTTATTTCTTTATTAAAAGAACTTAGTGGTGTACTAGCAAAACCGTTAACAGATTTATTTAACCAATCATTGTTAACGGGAGTAGTTCCAGAAGATTGGAAATTAGCTAATGTTGTGCCCATTCACAAGAAAGGTAGTAGGGAGGAGGCGGGCAACTATAGACCAGTAAGTCTTACTTCAGTAGTGGGGAAAATAATGGAAACCTTGTTAAAGAATAGGATTGTTGAACATCTAAAGTCGCTTGGATTTCAAGATCAGAGACAGCATGGGTTTACTTCAGGGAGATCATGCCAAACTAATCTTATTGATTTTTTTGATTGGGTAACTAAAATAATAGATCAGGGTGGTGCAGTTGACATTGCTTACCTAGATTTCAGTAAGGCTTTTGACACTGTCGGCTTATCAATAAACTGAAATCTTTGAGTTTGGATTTCAATATTGTTGAATGGATTAGACAATGGCTGAGTGACAGGCAACAGAGGGTTGTAGTCAATGGGGTATATTCGATGCAAGGTCGTGTTAATAGTGGGGTACCTCAGCGATCTGTTCTTGGACCCATTCTCTTTAATATTTTTATTAGCGATATTGCAGAAGGTCTTGTTGGCAAAGTATGTCTTTTTGCTGATGATACAAAGATTTGCAGCAGGGTTGATATTCATGGAGGGATAAGCCAAATGGCAAATGATTTAGCTAAACTAGAAAAATGGTCAGAGCAGTGGCAACTGACATTTAATGTGGACAAGTGCAAGATTATGCACCTTGGGCGTAAAAACCCAAAAGCAGAATATAGACTATTTGGTACAGTCCTAACCTCAACATCTGAGGAAAGGGATTTAGGAGTACTGGTAATAATTTCAGAGGACTTGAAGGTAGGTAGGCAATGCAATAGAGCAGCAGGAAATGCTAGCAGAATGCTTGGTTGCATAGGGAGAGGTATTAGCAGTAGGAAGAGGGAAGTGCTCATGCCATTGTACAGAGCACTGGTGAGACCTCACTTGGAGTATTGTACGCAGTACTGGAGACCGTATCTCCAGAAGGATATTGATACTTTGGAGAGAGTTCAGAGAAGGGCTACTAAACTGGTTCATGGGTTGAAGGATAAAACTTACCAGGAAAGATTAAAGCATCTTAACATGTATAGCTTGGAGGAAAGACGTAACAGGGGGGATATAATAGAAACATTTAAATACATAAAGGGAATCAACACAGTAAAGGAAGAGAGTATATTTAAAAGAAGAAAAACTACCACAACTAGAGGACAGTGTCTTAAATTAGAGGGGCAACGATTTAAAAGTAATATCAGGAAGTATTACTTTACTGAGAGGGTAGTGGATGTATGGAATAGCCTGCCAGCAGAAGTGGTAGAGGTAAACACAGTCAAGGATTTTAAGCATGCGTGGGATAGACACAAGGCTATCCTAGCTATAAGACCGGGAACGGGGGACTAATAAAAGTACTCAAAAAAAAAAAAAAAAATTGGGCAGACTAGATGGACCGAATGGTTCTTATCTGCCGACACATTCTATGTTTCTATGCATGCACCCTAAATATTATTTTGGATTTACGGATTCTGTTTTGTCCAGTGGTCCTACCTCATTTAGTTTCTAGGATAGCCCTGTGCCTATCCCACGCATGCTTAACCCCTTCGTGACGCCAAAACGACACAAGCACCAAAACATCACGATTGGTTCCTGGCCACAGATCACAAGGTGATCGGTAGCCAGGAACACTCTCGCAGAGACCCAATTAGGGTCTTAACAGACCTGTGGGTCCCTGCAAAAAAATGCGAGACTTCCGGACGTCACGTTTGAAGTCACGATTTGGAGAAATGTAGCCGGTGTTCGCTGTGAGCACCGGCTACATTTCCCCTGTCAGACTGAGGCCACTCAAAATGGTCTCAGATGACAGGTGGGATCCTGCTGCAAGTGCCTGCAGCGGGATCCGAAAACAGCTAGTTGCGGGGAGCCGCGATCAGCTGTTTAATACAGGATGTACTATGCCATCCTAACGACTTTAAGGCACTTAAAGTCAGGACGGCATAGTACGTCCTAATGTCGGGAAGGGGTTAAAATCCTTGACTGTTTACCTTTTTAGAGGCAATAGACCAGCACCATTAAAGCATCGTTGATCGCGAAAACCGCTTGATTCACTGCAGGCACGTCCATTGTTGGGAACAGAGTTCCCGGCAGGACGTGCCTGACACGTCCATTGTGGCGAAGGTGTTAAGCATGCATGGGATAGGCACAAGGCTCTCCTAGCTATAAGATAGGGAACTGGGGACTAATAAAAGTATTTAGAAAATTGGGCAGACTAGATGGACCGAATGGTTCTTATCTGCCGACACATTCTATGTTTCGTTTCTAATATTTGTCCTGAGTTTAGAAATATGGCATTTTGGCATGTTTTATGTTTATTGCAAGTTAAAGGGAATAAACTAATGTAGTGTCTCAAATAGTGACCTTTTGACACCAACCCTAATCATCATTCTAACCCTTGAACTTAACCCTCCTGCCCTAAGTGGAACCAAACTGTAACCATAGATCTAGGTTTAATTTAGATGGATGATAGTTTTTTTTGCCTGCAATGTTACTTACTGCCTTTATAGTATGTCCATTATTACAAAGCAGTTAATTGTTCTGATTTTCCACATTTCTGTGTAAAGCAATGCTCACTTATCTAAAAAGAGAATTCTGTTTCTTTCTATCAAGAATAAAAAACAAAACAAAAAAACACTTAAATAAACTAGGTGACATCAATACATTTATTGAATTGAATGCCATTATTTATTCACCAGTAATCTTTTTTTTTTACTTGTAGCCTCTGTGGATTGTTTCTCACCTTTTCCACCTCAACAGTTTAACATCTCTTACAGAAAAAAATACCTTTTTCCCCATTATGTGGTAAAAAGCAAATTATATTTCTGAGTGGAGCTTTTATACATGAACTTGAGCTTAATGCTTTGGAGAAGTGCGCCTGAAGGGAAAAAAACAAAAAACTCTGGTCATGAAGGGGTTAAAGAACCTCTCAGCTTTTTTTACTTATGTTTTTACTATTTACTGAATTCAACCGAGAATGTAAAGATGACACTTTACTATCTTGAAAACTGCTGCAAAGCCTGCTTCCTGTGCACTCTCTCCCACTGATGTCACTAAATTGAGAGACCCTTGTGAAATTATATTCATGGTAAAACTTGGGAGAACTGTAATTTGTTTTAACTTAAAATTAAGTACATTTCACATGGCCAATAAGTATTGACATGTATAAAATGGGGTATTGATTTGCAGGGGGAGGATATCATCTTGCCTCTTTACAAGTCACTGGTAATACCTCACCTTGAATATGCAGTACAATTGGGTATTATTCTAGCCTTGGTGAAGAAATAATCTTAATTGTATTAAAGACAGGAGGTGAATATTTGCATAATCCTTCTTTACTGAAACCTCCAGCAGCAAAAAAGAGTTAACAGAGTTGTAAAGATTCAACCAATAGAAACAAACACAGGATGCATATATAAACCCCCTCAGATACTTCCTCTTTCTTTGGACAGCCGAACAGGGCACGAACAATTTAATTCTAAAAAATAACCGATCACCACAAAAAGTAGGAGCACTGGAACCGGACAGATGCCAACTCAGACCACCATGCTGGAAGGCTAGAGAGAGAACATTGTGAAAGTAAACTGGTCTACTAAACAGATTCATAATAAGACTGCAAACAATAAAGAGAGACAGTTGTAATATATAATACAAAACTGGTCTAATAAGCAGATTCTTAATAAGACGTCAAACAATAAAAGTCAGATACACAATCATAATAAATAAATACCCACAGATGTAATAAGGGTTGGGGGAAAATAAATAAACTAGGGGGGGAAATATTCGCCTCCTGTCTTTAATAAAATTAAGATTATTTCTTCACCAAGGCTAGAATAATCCCCAATTTTATGGCAAGACAGGAGGCTTCATATTTGCATTTATAACGCTCATTAATAACAGAAAAAGATCCCATGCACCAAATTAGCAAGATGAAGAACTCCATCTATAAACTGTAGGAAAACAGATTGATGTAAGAGATCAGAAGTGGCCTGTTAGGCACTGCACGAAAAATGGACTTTGCTGACAAATACCTATGGACACAGCTAGTCCTGAAAAACACCCCTTTTTTCCGGGTAGAAGGAAAAAAAATCCCTAGAAAAGCCAGAAATCTGAAAACTGGCACAATTACACCAAATAGAGGAAAAGTGAAGGAAGAGAGCAACGTTATCAGGCCATTTCTCAACACAATGAAGGACCCTAGACACATCCGAAATGAATTGTGCCGCGACATTGAAGGTCAAGCCAGGGCTTGACAAAATTTATCTGAGTTTTAGGAGCCAGCTAAAAAAATCTAGGAGCCAAACAACGGCACATAAACACACACACACGCAGTCACACACAGACACATAGTCTGTCACATATACATACAGAATAAAGGTCCTCTCCGTGCACCCTCCACTTCTGAACGCGAAACCTGTTACACCTGGGTTTTTCTACATATACATACAAACATACAAACACACATCCAGTCAGTCTCATACATACACACACACACACACACATCCAATCAGTCACATTACATACACACAAACACATCCAGTCAGACACATTACATACACACAAACACATCCAGTCAGTCAGACACATATATACACACAAAACACATCCAGTCATACACATATACATATACATACACACACACACACACACACACAAACGCATCCAGTCAGACACATATATACACACACACACACATCCAGGCAGACATATACACAAGACAGCAGGTCTTTAAAGAAAAAAAAAAAAAGTTCACCTATCAATGCCCCCCCCCCCTCCCTGCTTCAATGCAGGGGGGAGGGGGGGGGGGGCGTTTTCTGTTGCAGCCCGGTGGCACAGAGTAGCTTCCCTGCTATGCTCCCCGCTGAGCACCACTATAACGCGGTGCGCGAGGCGGCAGAGCAGGAAGTCTGTGCAGCCGGTGCACTCACTCTGCTTTCTCGCGCACCGCTGCGGGAATAAAGAAAAGAAAAAAACCTGATCCCATTGCCGAGGGCACCACGCGGGGCTCACGAAACCTGGGCGCCAGGTCTGATTACCTGGTCGCCATGGCGACCTGGGTTTGTCGAGCCCTGGGTCAAGCCAAGCGGATGCCACATAAAAGGCAAAGAACCGATGGATCATAGCTGAAAACCATTCCTAGAAGGGAAAGTGTATCGCCGGGAAAGTGAACCGGAGGATGTTCATAATACTAAAGTACAGAATAGACCGTATAGGGCTAGACAGGGAGAGAGCCAAAGGGTCAGCACATTATAGTACAAGAAGGAGAGATAACCATGTGATCTCCACAGCAGTGTGATTAATAAGCCCATTACTCACTGGGGATTGATTAGATAGGGAGACCGGAGAACCGTGGGAAGGCATAGGCTCCCTGGAGAGGCCATGACTGGAGAAACGCATCCACCGCCATAGAGGTCCGGCATCCAGCTGAAGAGGGGTGGTGTCTGACAGTTTGCCCTGGATACAAACAGATCAAGGTTGAAGGGACCCTTGAGATTCAGGGCAAGAATGACCAATGGGGACACATGCAAATGTGTGGGGCCAATGAAGAGTGAGTTCTGTCTTAGAGGAAACTGGGAATCACAAAGAGACACCTGATGATATCCAGTAAGTTGATATGGAATCTGCGTTCTTCAGGGGTCCACAGGCCTCCACATGAGATACACCCCATCTGAGGGAGCTGGCGTCCGAATCTATGATGCATAATTCCGCAGTGGAGACAATCCAGTCATAGGAACCTAAAGATGATGAGCCTTCAGACATTGCATAACGAGGTGGGCTGTATAGAGGCAGAGAGACTGAGAAAGTTTGAGGACAACCGACAGAGTATCATGAAACCCAGGAATTGTATGGATTGAATAGATTTTAATTCCAATTTGCCTTGTTGATCATAAAAAAAAAAAGATTCTATAAGAGATGGCCGATCTTGCACCACAAGCAAGATGTTGTCCAGATAAATGATAGTGGATTCAGCGAGCATGAAGGCACTCCATAACCGGCTTGGGCAGTTTTGTGAAGCACCAAGGTGCAGAGCCCGAATGGCCACAGGTGATCTTGTCAGAAAAGAGAATGTGTGGGAGAACTTGACATACCCCTTACTAGATATTAATCTGGCCTGGAAGGAGGATGATGCATCCTGATAGGACAGTGAACGTTAGGAGAATGTGCAGTTTTGAAAACTGGTAGGATGTCAGATTCTGAGCAGAGGTGCCTGATGCCGTAAAAGGCATTTTGCTGGTGGCATGGCCCTCTGCCGACAAGCCCTGAATTAAAACTTTCCCCATGGAAGACCTGCTTCATTGATGTCTGAGCTTTGTTTAGCTAGGTAAATATGTTGACCTGTTGATTTATTTAGTTGAGGAACCTAATCCTGCCCAATATGGTTTTATACTTAAGAGTCCCAGGATATGTCCCGCCTCTGGGCAGAGATCCTTGGGGGCCAGTTCATGTCAACTTGACATCCAATTTGTAAAGGGTGGCTTTGTGCTGTTCTGCTAACATAGCCACATAAGCATTGCCTAGGAGACACATGGCTTGTTGCGCCCATTCCTGGGACAGCCGTGTATCCAGTGGGGTGCCCTCTGTCAAAGCTTTATCTGTGATGATGAACAATTGTGATGGTGGCCAAGACATCAAGCAGTTTGTCTTGCTAGAGGCTAAGGCCCTGTTCCAGCCCTTTGCAAGGACTTTGACATTCTTGGGCATGAAAATTACAAAGGTCAGGTCAAACAGGTGTTAGCCACTTTGTACAGTTTAGTAGGACAAGGACATTCCGCCTTGAGCTGCTGGCATACCTCCTTTTCCAGGGGATGCCAGGTAGGATCGAAAAGAGGGAGACCCATGGCATCCAGAATCTCCAAGGGTGTGCCAGGTTTAGAGGAGCCTATGAGGGAGTCATGGAGCAGGCACCCATGGGGTGCAAGGGTCCTGATAGATCAGCAAGAAGTGGAATCCTAGGGGATCCTGGTCTATAAATCCCTGCTTAGTACTCCTTATACAACAACTTCTGAACCCCTTGTTGAGGTGGGGTCTTGCAGGACCACCAGTGGGCCACTCTTGGCCATTTTTTACATGCATCCTGCCCTTGGAGTTGGCATTCAGCGAATCACGGGGTCTAAAGGATCAGTGAGAGCCCTGGATTCAGAAGCATCTCTGCCATCAGAGAGTATGGGGATGAGACTGCCTGGGACTGATGTAGAGCAGCCAGTGCATAGGTGAGGGTCTGCCAGAACAGAGCGCAGCCAAGAGTAAAGCCCTGTGGGCACATAAGTCTCTTCTGTCAAACGGTCTCCGTGCCGTGCCATTTCTTCAAAGCACAAGAGTATATGTTGTGGTGCCTGTATATATCAGGGGTTACCCGAGGTGTCAGTGGGGGTCACCCACAGCACTGGTATAAAGGCTGTTAGGCCAATCCCTTTATTCATAGGGGGGGGGGGGGGTCACCCCTGGCCTTATTGTGAGAAGCATATGTTGGGGTGCCTGTAGATATCGGGGGTAACCCGAGATATAAGTGGGGGTCACCCAATACACTGGGACAAAGGCCGTTAGGCCAATCCCTTTAGTCATAGGGACCCCTGGCCTTGTTGGGAGAGGCATTTGTTGTGGTGCCTGTACATCCAGGAATGATTCCCTTATATATTGTGAGCTAGGTAATTCTGTAGATGGGTGTCTCATAGGAGAGCCCTGCTTAGAGGAACGAGCCAGATATTCATCAAGGTTTTTAAATTTCTCATCCCCAGAAGGCACATCTGCCTGTTCAGATGTAGTATTCAGTGTAACCAAAAGTGGGGAGCACTTAACCCTTTTCTTGAGGGGTGCCTTGCCCTTTCCTTGAGGAAGAGTCCAACCAGGCCCTCTTATTAGAGGGGGTCAGATCATGACAATGGTAAGAGTCCTCAGATCTGACCCATGCAAGTGAAGGGGCGTCCTGAGTAATGTTGGGGGTTGGTTTGTTGCAGAACGGCCAGGGCTGCTGGCAAAGATTCAGCCAAGGTCGACTGGAGCCATGCCTGAAGGGCCCAATGTATGGGTTATCCATTTCACTTTCTATGACAAGTGGTAACTTTCAATGACAAGTGGTAACTTTCAGTAATGATATCTGAAAGATGTAATGGGAAGTTTATATATATATATATATATATATATATATATATATATATATTAAAAGCGAAATTTAACAGGGTTCACCCAATTGCCCAGTGGGGGTTCACCCACAGATGGGGTCAGCAGCTTATAGAGAAAAGAAACATGTCGGTGCGCTAAGCTAGTCACAGGCTCAAATAATAAAAATGTATAAAATGATGCTTAAATTTATTATTTTTATATATTTGATTCCACCTTATAGAGAAGCCTACCTACACAGAAAGGGGGGGGTCACCCCATCATCAATATATTCATCTGGTGATAGTTATAATGTGTAAAAATGTTTGGTAATTTTTTTTTTTTTTGTAAGCTGGTATGAAAACACCATTATAAGACACTGACTAGGGGGTCACCTATTGGAAAAGATCTGCACCCAGGCAGGTTAATTAATACAAACCCCAGAGGGGGTTATATCACTTTAAACATGAAGCAGCATACATGCTGCTGCAGCAAGCAAAATAAACCTGGAGGGGTTTAAAATTGTCAAGGGAAACTGCCAAGAATGATATATGGGAGCTAGATCCCTGAGGTAAATATCCCTTTATAACCTGGTTTATCAAATATATGTGGGATGTGGCAGACTCTTAGGTCAGTAGGGGTCAGAAAGATGGGGTCATCCCCTTGCATGGAACAGTTTGTGGTATGTTTGCCTTAAACAGTAACTGAATATATATGTATGTAGGCCAAAAACAGGGGCTGAATAAGCCAGCCATTAGAGAGAAAAATGAAATGGTGGTGTGTGTGGAAAGCAGTATTGCCGCTAATGGTAGAGAAAGAGAACTCCATTAGAGGTGTAAATCCCTAAAACTAAGGAATAACTTGTGAAGGAAAACACAATAAAGGGACAAAAACCCCAATACACAGTAATAAAGCAATCTGAAGTATAGATTAAATAAACTATATAGTGAGAAACACTCTCGTGTGGAAGGTGCTCACCTGGAGGCAGCAGCAAAGCAAGAGGAAGTATCTGAGGGGGTTAATATATGCATCCTGTGTTTGTTTCTATTGGTTGAATCTTTACAACTCTGTTAACTCTTTTGCTGCTGGAGGTTTCAGTAAAGAAGGATTATGCAAGTAGGAAGCCTCCTGTCTTGCCATAAAATTCTGGGCACCAGTCCTTAAAAAGGGGATATAATGGAGCTAGAAAAAGTGCAAAGGAGGGATACAAAATTAATAAGGGGATTGGAAGATCTTAGTTATAAGAGAGACTAAAAAAGTTGCATTTATATACACTAAGAAAAAGGCATTTTAGAGGGGATATGATAACATTATGTAAATATGTGCAGGGCCAATATAAAGAGCTCTCCAGTGACCTGTTCATTAACAGAAATGTACAAAAAACAAGAGGTCACCCCTCAGACTGGAAGAGCAAAGATTTCATTGACTGCAAATGAAGGGATTATTTATGGCAGGGCTTGACAAATTTAATTTTGTTTTATGAGCCAGCAAAAAAAATCTAGGAGCCAGACAACCGCTCATAAACACAATCACACAGACAGAGACAGTCCCACTTACATACACAGAAAATCACAGTCATAGACAGTTCCACATACATATACAGAAAATCACAGACAGTCACAGTTCCACTTACATTCACAGGTAGTCACAGAGACAGAAACAGTCAAAAAGACATACATAGACAGAGAGACAGGTTGTCATACAGACCTGACAAGTCAGCCTTTTTTTTTTTTAAATAAAAGGTGCATGTATCAGCGTATCCCCATCCCTGCTGCTTTGCTTGATTGCAGGGGAGGGGAGCACTTCCATTTCATCCCGGCCAGGCACAGACCATCGTTCAATCCCATCCTGCTGAGCGCCGCATTTTCACATGACACGGATGTCATGTGTTACCCGGAACTCAGACTTTAAAGTGCAATGCGCGAGGGGGCGGAGCTGGCAGTGTGTTCAAAACAGCACATGCTGCCCCCTCGTGCTGCACTGTCCACAAGAACAAAAAAAAAACAATGGGTCCCAGAGGTGAGGGGACACCAAGTAGAGGATGCCAAAACCCTGGGCGCCAGGTCTAATTTCCGGGGTTTGTCGAGCCCTGCTTTATGGTAAGGACAATAAAGATGTAACTCACTGCCAAGAGAGGTGGTGCTATCAAATTCAATAGATGCATTTAAAAACAGTCAGGAACAGATCCAAGAAGGGGGACACGTTTTGCTGTTGCTTGATGCCTCGATATCAAGGCGCCAGGTGACCAGGAAATCAGACCTGGCGACCGGGTATCGTGAGCCCCGCGTGGTGCCCTCGGCAATGGGATCGGGTTTTTTTTCTTTCCTTTATTCCCGCAGTGGTTCGCGAGGGAGCAGAGTGAGTGGCTGCACAGACTTCCTGCTCCGCCCCCTCGTGCACTGCGTTATAGCGCTGATCACTGGGGAGCTTAGCAGGGAAGCTGCTCTGTGCCACTGGGGAGCTTAGCAGGGAAGCTGCCTGGATGTGTTTTGTGTGTGTATATATGTGTCTTGTGTGTATATATGTGTCTGACTGGTTGTGTTTTGTGTGTATGTATGTGACTGACTGGATATGTGTGTGTGTGTATATGTATGTGACTGACTGGATGTGTGTGGGTGTTTGTACGTATATGTAGAAAAACAAGGTCTAACAGGTTTTACGTTCAGAAGTGGAGGGTGCATGGAGAGGACTTTCACCGTAGTCCTCCAAATCAGAATAAAGGATCCTTTATTCTGTATGTATATGTGACAGACTGTGTCTGTGTGTGACTGCGTGTTTGTGTTTATGTGCCGTTGTCTGGCTCCTAGATTTTTTAGCTGGCTAAATTTGTCAAGCCCTGGTATAGGGAATGACCTTTTTCGCTGCCTATGCAGGATTCACCACAGGACATATCCAGTATGTCCATTGTCACTAAGTGGCATGTTTTCCATGATGTATCTGGTACATCCATTGTCGCAAACGGGTTAATTGTTCTGATTTTGCATATCTCTGTATTAAGCAATGCAACATTTTGCAATGCACATCAAGGGAGAATTCAGCTTCTTTACATGTTACTTTCTATCAACAAAAAAAACAACACTTAAATTAACTAGGTGACATCAATACATTTATTGAATTGAATACCTCCATTATTTATTATTGTTCACCAGTAATGTTTTTTTGACTTGTAGCTTCTGTGAATTGTTCATCACCTTTCCCCTCAACAGTTTAACATCTCTCTTACATAAAAAAACAGACTTTTTTTCCATTACATGGTAAAAAGCAAATCATATTTCTGAGTGGAGCTTTTATACATGAACTTGAACTTAATGCTTTGGAGAAGTGCACACGAAGGAAAAAAAAAACATTTTAATATATGTGAAGTTAGAAATAAAAGCTTTTATCCTTCATGGTTTTTCTTTCTGCCCTAATTCATGTGACTTTTTAATTAAGTGTGATACAAATTGTTGGTATTGTTGGTTATCATGTGTACTACTTCCTGTATTTTTTTTTTATTCATTTTACACAGGATAAGGATTTTCGACTCCGGATAATTTTGCCTGCAGATTTGAAGTTACAAAAGGCAAGGTATGTCATTTAATATAATAAACAGAATTTATTATTTGTAAGGAGCTATCATATTCTGCAGAACTGAATAATGCGATAAAGAAGCACTGAAATTTGTAACACTGGCTATCTCTATTTAGTTAGGTTAGCTGTGTACCAGTGTACACAGTGATCTATTAAGTGGAAACCATCATCTTGATTAAACTGGGAGATGAGGAGCACAGAGGTATTTTTTGAATATTGAGCAATAAAAAGCAGCTTAACATGGCTTCATGTCTGTATGATGTTGATTTTCGTTAGCTACAGTGTGCTTTATACAGTCATTGAACATTAATGAATTATGTAAGCATTGATGACCAATTGACAGCCCACAGACCATAGACTATCATCAAATGTTCTCAGAACCCTTATCTGGCTGAAAATCAAATACCGTATTTGCTCGATTATAAGACGACCCTGATTATAAGACGACCCCCCAAACTTTGGATATTCCTTTAGGAGAAAAACTAAAAGCTTGAATATAAGACTACCCTATAGGAAAAAAGTTCAACTTGGATATATTCACATGTAAATTGCTTTTTTAATAAAAAAAATTATATTAAAAAATGCATTTGTTTTTATTTCCTTTTATGTGCCAATGCTGCCTCTCTCTTTCCCTTGCCCCCAGCTTTGTCTCTCTCCCCCCCTTAGTGTTGTCTCTCTCTCCCCCTCCATTTGACTCCACCTCCCTTTGACTCCCCCCTCGCCTCTGTCTCCCCCCCCTTGTTTCTCTCCTCCCCCCTCCACTTGTTTCTCTCTGCCCCCCTCCATCTCCTTGTTGCTCTGTCCCCCCCCTCCCTCCCCGTGTCTCTCTTCCCCCTCACCTGTAACTCGCTCCCTGGTGGCTAGTGGGGGCAGCCGGGGGATGACTGCACGATACGTGCAGACATCCTCCATGCTGCCCGACACGGCAGTCTATTATTCGTCATAATAGACTGCTGTGTCGGGCAGCATGGAGGATGTCTGCACGTATCGTGCAGACATCCCCCAGCTGCCCGATTCTCCCTGGTGACATAGAAGTCCCGGCGGTCGTGCCGGGCGGCAGGAGGGGGAATCGGCGCTCATCGCGCAGACATTCCCCTGCTGTTAGAGAGGGGGATCCAGGTCCACTGCAGCTCTGCTGGGGACCTGGATCCCTGTCTTATAATCTGACCTCAATTTGAGGTCAGATTATAAAACGACCCCGATTATAAGACGAGGGTTATTTTTCAGAAAAAAAATTCTGGAAAAAACCTTGTCTTATAATCGAGCAAATACAGTAGGTTATGTTGTATTACCTTATGGAACTTCTGTATTGTATGCAGTCATATTAAAAAGTAGTAAATTAAATAAATACATGTCAAGAAGAAAAGAAAGAAACATACCTGTGTTTTTCCCCCTCACCTCTTCATGTCCTATTTTTATTGTATCAAGTTTTTTTTAATTTTGTTTATGAAGAAAAAAATACATATTACAATTCAAATCAGCGTTTGTTAATGGCATAGGTTATTGCACAAAATACCTTGTTAAAGGTACATTACAACTTACATAAGATGTAACTAGATTACATGTGCATTTAAAATAAACATATTTATATAAGACATATGCCACAACTATCTTTGTTCTTGATCTAAAAGTAAAAATAAAATAAAATCTGTTTCCATTTTGAGAATTTTAACCATGATGCGACATTCTACAAAATTTTCCAGCAAGTCTCACTTTATAACTGTGGCCAGAGCCTGTATAATGATATTATAAGATACACACCTGCTTTATTACTGGCTCATGTGTATCACTAGTGGGCAGGACTAGGTGACTGTGTACAACCTTTTTTACCTGCCTTCCAACACAAAGAAAGGAGATTGACCTGATCAAACAGGATTATAACTCTGTCCCCTTGTGATGTAATAGTTACATTACCCTCCCATTTAATGAAAGTCTATGATCAGAATTCTGACTTATAGACTGCATACTGTGTCCCCAGCCTTTAGTGCTATAAGGTCACCGGGGGGTGCCACCAAAAAAACACAATATTTCACAAAGTGGAAGTACCCAGTCACACTTGGTTAGTAAAATATTTCATAAAATAAACTTGCATATCAAAAACAAAAGACATATCTGCAATCAACAATGCAAAATAAAAAAAAACACGTTTGATTTTTTTGGGTGGGAGAGTCCCTTTAAGACTTAGCAGCTATATACCGTATGTGCTCAAATATAAGACAAGGTTTTTTTCAGAGCAAATACTCTGAAAAAGACCCCTCATCTTACATTCGAGGTCGTCTTCTAATCTGATCCCTCAGGGGATCTGGATCCCCCTTTCAAGCAGCCAGGGGATGTCTGCGCGATATGCATAGACATCCTCTGCTGCCGCCCGGCCTGACTTACCACGCTTAGTCATGACTAAGCGTGGTAACACGCGAAACGCATCAGGTGGTCCTACCTTACCCCAGTTTATTTTTGTCCATCTTTTTTTTTTCCTGTTTGATACATATTGAATAAAGCACCCTTTTCGTATTGAATCCGGAGGGTGGAGTGCATTTTACACTTTTTTTTTTTTGTATCCAGAGAGACCAATAAAAGGGAGAGATGGGGGAGAGAGAACTATACCTTTTTTCTTTAAAAAAAAAAAAAAAAATGCCCCAAAACTGCAGGCGTGTGTTTGTGGACAAGTAGACTGTGTATGTGCTTGACTTTGTGTGTCTGTGGACAAATTGATTGTCATGAGGCATAAGTAGACTGGGCTACTACTTAGACAAGTAGTTTTTTTTCTTAAATGCCCACACCCCTGTACCCTTATTACTGTCCAATGCATGCGTAAACCTGGCTACATCATATAGGGTCTGTAAGTCTGGAAACTGTGCCTGCCTGCTTCCTATTTCTAATCATATTCGATCAGGAGATTATCGGCTTTATGCTGCTATAAGTATGTTATGAAGATCTTTGACAAGGTAGCAAGAGTCTTTCAAGACAATTTTAACGGTATAGAACTGAAAAAGATATAAAACCTTAGGGAGAAGGTAAGCATTTACTGCATTTAGATGACCTAGCCAAGAGATCTCAATGCCCCCATTTGACCATCTGGCTGTTTAGTTCAGAGGCCAGTGTTATGTAATTTAAAGCCAAGATAGTTTATTTTATTCAGCCAATTAAAATGGTACAAAGCTTCTAAAGCTGTAAGCTGATCTGAAAAAAGAAATATAGATATTAGTTGGCTTTTTGATAAATACAATCTGTAATTCGTGTATTTGCTATATTCATCATGATTACAAAGAGCAGCTGGAACCGAGATTTAAGCATATTTAAGTTAACATCGGCATATAATGTCAACTTATGAACCTGAATTCTCACTCTAACTTCCCCGACAAAACTGGATTTCCTCAAGGCAGATACCAATGGCTTAATCATATGCAACATAGGAGCCAGTGGGCACCCCTATCAGGTGCTGTTATCAACCCCAAAAAATTGTAATTCACTGATTGAAAAACAAAATTATTCTTGACCCAAATGGAGGCTTAACAAATTTATTATCTAAGACATCAAGATCAGATTTAAAAAAGAGGTACAAAACTTTCTGAAGCCAAATGGTCATAATTCTGTGTCTGACCCAGTTCTTTAGTGCTCCTTGAAATGTTCACTAAGGGGATATGGATATTTATTTGAAGAAACAGAGCGGTAAATCCTTGAGTGACATACATTATACAGACTAAGAAGGGAATCCTAAACAAATTCAATACTTTGGGAATTTAACTCCGGAAATTACAAACAGAAAAAAAAGTTGAATGATAAACTAAACAGAGCGACCTTCCAGTTTAGGCAAAGATGGTTAATAAGACATTGCAGAGAAAAACTAGCACATCAAACATCCATGAATACACAGTGATTTATTAATGGATTTATTATGGATGTTTGATGTGGCGGCTTTTTCTCTACTAATTAGTTGTTCCCGCTTTGTCAGCGGACGTCTTGCAGCACTCTTGCATGGATCTATATTGCCTCCACCTACCTCACTTGCCAGCAAGTCTAGATCCCAACCTGCCTCAGGGCAAGTCCTTCTTTTTTTAAAAAGACACTAGCTAAAAACTAAGAACAGAAAGGAAAATAGGTAAGATCCTTATAAGGCATTTTTATCTCCTTTTGTGACACATGACGTGCCTGGAACAGCATGTGATAAAATTAATATTGGAGGCGAACAATGAGGAGGCGTCACGCAATACTGAAAAAGCTCTTCTGGCGCACATATGATCACTCCTCGGAGCAAATATATGTGCCATACCAAAAGAGCAGTGTCCTATTGGAAATTTCGCGTCCCTGTTGTATTTAACACCTTCCCGACAAAGGATGTCGAGGCAATAGCCAGCACCGAAATTTATTTTTTGGGGCCCCCACAATCGCCCCACTGAGCGATCGGGGGAGCCATATTGAAGGAGCAGCACTATTTTTGGTTTTTGCTCCATAACACGCAAAAAAATACCGAAAAATATGGATATATTTCTGAACTCGGGACAACATTTCGAAACTATTTAGACGTGTCTTTTTTAATGATTGTATTTGTCTAAATTATATTTTAGGTCAAAGTTAGAAAAAGTGTTTTTTTTTCTTACATTTTTTATTTTGTAGTAAATTTATAAGATATGATAAACATAATGGTTTCTAATGAAAGCCCTAGAAAATGGCAGCTAAACACAAACACCCCAGAAATGTCAAAACAGCCATAGTCACCAAGGGAAAGTCAAGGTGAAAATGTCTTGTCACTAAGGGGTTAAGAGATTCAGAAGCAATAAATCACCACTTTCATCACTCTGTTGTAGTTGTTACATTGCCCTTAGCGGCAGTCTGCAATATTAAAACAAAAACAATAGGGTTGAGATCTAGAGTTAGGGTTACAAAAAAAGAAATAGGAGCCACATCTTACTGAGAACAGACAGTGTTTACATAGCCAGCCCTATAGGATGTAACCTACTTGGGAGGTTACATCGCTCGTACCATTACAGAGGAGACCTTTCCATTAGCATATCAGACTGGTCCCACCCATAAGGGCAGTCCAGATCTGAAAATGGCTGGCAAGTTTCCTCTGCAGGAGGAACACCGCAACCACAGATGGATGTTTCGGCCTCAATTGGTCTTGTCAGTGTGGTACAGCTGGATGTTATACCCGTTTGTGCTGAATGTGCTATGGTGCTAAGTTTCACACTGCAATGTTGTCTGGCTTTTAACTATGTGTTAACTACATTTTGTCAAGCACTGCCTTAGGGGACATAATATTGCCTATTATGTTTTATTTGTTTCTATCAGCAATTATAACCATTAATTATGATTTATTGAGGTTACTACAGGTTGAGTATCCCTTTTCCAAAAATGATAACGGATCATTTTCACCAATAAAATATATTAAAGTCTCTCAGAATTCATGAAATACAGTATTATCAATGCAAATACTGTATAGAACAAACAAATAGCTTTTATTGTGATGTAGCTGTGATGTGAGACATCGTTGGGAACCTGCCATTGGTGCATCAGGCCTGCACACAGTGCCATTGTATTACCCTTTGTGGGGGGTGGGGGGGATCTGAGCATGCAAGGCTATATCACAGGTTAAGGGGGCTGGACACTGAATAAACCGTTGGCTTGCAATCAGACAAATCAACTTGTGGCAAAATCCTAAAATAAAATTTGGATAACGGATTTCTGGATAAGGGATACTCAACCTGTATTACATTTTGGCAATTATTACATTTTATGTTTACATGCTAATACTGTACTGATTTATCGCTTACATAGAACACTTACACCAAATTGTATTTGTTTTCCGTATTGAGCAACAGGGAACTGCTCTTTGCAGTTTATTGAAGCCATTTCTTCTTTCTCCTTTCCTACTGAAACAGACCTACACTGAATGTTCTTTACGGAGGCATAGCTTAGAACCTTGCATGTTCTGGGTGCGGTATTACATTTAACCCCATGAAAGGCTCAGCGTTTACATTACTTCTGCTCTATTCTTATAAAATTGTGTAAATGTCAGCTTTGACTTCAGGATATTTGTGCTGGACTTTAATTCTGAAGAATTTGCATTTATTATAAGTTGTGTCCTTCAGTTTTATTTTAATGTCTGTTGATATGTTTTATTTTTTCTTTAACATATTTTATTCATGTTTGTTAGGGTACAATGCAGTTGGCATTTAAAGAAAGTATTGCAAGGCTATCATCAGATCGTAAAACAGGTATAGCTTTATGTTCTGTCCTGATTTGTTTTTTTATGTTTTATACATAATGCACATTGGGGGGCATGTATAAAAACTCCCTTACTGTAAAGTGTCAGGAGAGGTACAATAAAATGGAGAAATCGCCATTTGTTGTGTATAACGGTGATTATGCTTTTTTTTTTTTTAAATCCTAACACTTTTCAGTGCTGTAAAAGGACCTTCTCTGACGCTAAACAGGCACTTTCCAGCATCTGATTTTTTTTATATATACATTGGCTTCGCTGGCTCAATGAGTGCTGGCACAACCAGAATGACCGTAACCGTCTGAGGCGGCGCAGACTCACAAAATTTGTTGGGAGTCTGCTTTATACATAGGCGTTATCTGTGTGTGCACAATGTTTTTACATGATCCCCATTGTTTTCTACTATACAGTGTGAGAAAAAATGCCACAATATTCTGTTGTTCTACTGAGTAACGAGACATTGGGTAAAGTGAGAACTTATTTTTTGTGGTTGTTACCTTATGTGTAAATGTAATTTTATATTGCTATCTTTGATACTTGCTTGAATTAATGTGTTAATAGAACATTCATTTGTTTGCTTATCCCCTTCATGACCAGACTGTTTTTGGAATGTTGTGCGTTAGTGACCGAGGCTGTTTTAACACTTCTGAGGTGTTTGTGTTTAGCTTTAATTTTCTTCTTTGTCGGTTGCTGTATCCACACATATTATATATTGTTTTTTTCAGGACAAGAAGGGCTTTCTTTTCATGACATTATTTTGTTCATATCATTTATTGTATTGTGAAAAAAATAGTAAAATATGGTTAAAATTAAAAAAATAAACACTTTTCCTCACTTTTCTTTGTAAATTATTTTACTAATCTCCAAAAGCTAATGACAAAACCTGCTAAATAGATTCGACTATAGGTCCCGAGTACAGAAATACCCAATGTTTATGTTTTTTTGCTTTTTTTTTTTTTGTTGCATGTTTTAGGTTAATAAATACAAGTAGCATATAGCTGTTTCAAAACCATTTTTTTTTTAAAATTTAGCGTTGGTGACACTGTAACACCGATATCGGTCATGAATCGCTGAATAACCCCCCACATTTACACATTTTTTTTTATAAAGTAGACATCCCAGGACATTCAACTTGGGGTAATTTGACACTTTTTTTTTTTTTTTTGGGCTGTTCTATTGCCAAACAAAACACCAATATATGTTCAGCAACTTCCCCTGAGTAGAGCGGTACCCCACAAGTATAGGTTTGCTAGGTTTATGTGGCAGGTACAGGGAAAAATTTAGGATACGGTTATTGCAGCTTTAAAACGTGTATTATGTAATGCTTGTGACTACATTTCCTATGATGCTCAGACAGCCAAAAGCTACCGTAGCAGGATAGGAAATTTAGTCTATAGTAGGAAGTACCGATTTTTGCTATCCTGCGGCTGCATTGATCATATATCCAGCTGCTGCGGGCCCCTATCTACTGCTGGGGCCAAATGCAAAGCACTGGCTCCACTAGCAGTCTTTAAAAAAAAAAAAATATATATATATATCCCTAGAGGACCACAGACAGACATAACAACATGTCATTGGACCTCTACGGAATAACTTCTTATTTTTATACAATTTATTATTATTATTATTATTTTTAATTTTTTTATTTAATTAATTTTTTTATTTTTTTTTTATTTTTATTTAACTCTAACCCTAGCCCTATGATTAGGGTTAGTACAAACCCTAATTCTAACTCTAGATTAAGGGTTTTGATGAACTCTAACCCTAATCCAAGAGTTAGGATTAGCACAATAGAAAAAAAAAAAGGGGGGGGGGGGGACCAGAGGAATACTTGACACACTGTATTTAGTCTCTCCCTGTATTTAGTCTCTCCCTGCCCCACGATCACCGTGGAGCTGGGAGAGACTATAGCTGTCAAAGCAGCCACCTGCTTTGACAACTATTAACATCCGGGCGCTGTGATTGGCTGTCACAGTGCCCGGATGTTTCCGGTGGGGCCTCAACCGACATGGCTGAAGTGTCTCGGTATCGAGACACTCAGCCATGTCTTTGTTAGCGCGATCGCGGTATGCCAGCATGCATAACGCGATCGGACCTGCATGACGGTTCTGGACCGTCATCGGTCACGAAGGGAGATTTCCCTATGACGGTCCAGGACAGTCATCGGTCGCAAAGGGGTTATGAGTGCTTCCAGGAACAATGTTTTTGTATTTGCACACGCGAGGTGAAGATGGTTTCCATCATTGGGGGTTTGGTGCATGTGCTCAGATAAAAAATGCTTAATTTATACCACACATCAAATCTTGCAAAAATTTAAAAGTTTATGATAAGTCTTCTCTTTCAATTTTTTTTTTAGTGGAGAATAGGCACTACGCATTATGCTATATTTAGTCAGTAAAAAACGAGATTCGTGCCCGAAACCCTGCATAGGCAGTGATTTAAAGGTTGCTTCCTATGATTTGCCATGTCTGCTATGATGCCTCAATAGCGAGACGTCATGCAGCATCGAAATGTTCTCTCCGCCCTGTGATCACCAAATATCTTTGATTCCAGAGCTTTATGTTGCACTGGTCCTTGGAATAGCAAAGGAAGTTCCCAAGGCGGTTCCACTGCCAATCACTTCAGTAGCAGCTGGGCCAGAATAGAATGATCTCAACCACCTCCGTTGCCTTGCAAATGTTCTGAAGGGTGGCTGGGATCAATGGGATTGGAGGAATTTTTTATAGCAAATTATATGATATGATAAAAATAATAGTATCTGAAGAAAGCCCTTTTTATGGTGATAAAAACAGTATGCAACATTTGTGGGTACATTAAGTGAGAGCAGAAAATTACAGCTAAATATAAACACCACAGAAATGTTGAAACCACCATTGTCACTAATGGGTTAATGGTTCAAAGTCCAGGAAAACTTAAGCAGTGGGGGACACCTCCGTTTGCTTGTTGTATTGGTCTGTTCAACTTTCAGTCTGACTAACTATTACCTTGACCAAAAGGGTTTGTATCGATTATCCATGTGTTTTGCCCACAAGAACTGATTCTAGAAAGTAAGTTATTGCTTGTTTTTTTTAATCTCACTTACTTAACCAATGATATATTATGAATGGAACATGTTGGATAAAATAAACTATTAAATTGGCAAAACATGGCAAGATTTTTTTTGTTTACATTTTGGTATTAATCCTTCTTGAAGTGACTAAATTTAAGCTAAAAATGATTTAGCCCTGGTTGTTGTAAATCATCAAATAAATGTGGTAGTTTTCGTTAGATCGGATACCCCAATGGCTCCATGTGAGCCATCGAAACACTGCATTATAAGAAAAATCTCTTTCTAGCGCATAGCACTATAACAGGGTTTAGCAGTACTATCCTGTTATGTGGCATATTATCAAAAGCTTTAACACAAGCTAGGCATAACACACATACTGTTGTTTGCATTATACTCCATTAATCAACACGTTTAACTGCTTTGTTTGAAACCCATTATCTGCATTTTACAAATCCAAATAAACACATGCTTTATTTTAAAACCTAGTGTTTAATGTTCTATACATAATTCATATCCTATATTGTTATCAGGTATTGCCACTACAGATGGCAAATGGAACAATCATTTCCTTATTAAGACCTTGTTTGTAGATGATACATTTTCAGTTCCTGCATCTTTATTTTTTTCTCCTGTGTTTTTATGCATTTAAAACTTGGGTACGTATGTTTGTTTGTATACTGTATCAACTTTGGTAAATTTTATAAAACTATGTGTTTTACAGTATTATCAAGCCAGAATAGTTGTATAAGCTAAGCATGATACATTTAAAATAAATAAAAGCCTCCCCCCCTTCTTCTTTGATAGATACTTCAACATAGTTCCAGTTTATCTAGCTTCATGATGGAGCTAAAGACTATCTTGGTGAGTAACAAGTGGTGCATTGTGCAATGTGTGAATTATTTTTGTTTATATATATCTACTTATATTACAGTTTCTAGAAATATTTTGTTTCCTGATGTACACAGCTATTTGTGTACCATTATCTCTGTGATATTCAAACTACATGATGTCTCTTCCTGCATGTTAGTTGTGTTTATAAAAAATCCAATATGCACAAACAAAACAGGGAGAGGGACTCACTGACTTGAACAATTATAATAAAGTGTGCTACAGAACAGACCAAAAAATAAATAAAATCATACTAACAACTAGGAACAGGGAACTTCATACATCCACACAAAACATGAAAATACATGTACTAAACCATTTATGGATCACATGTGAAGGGGAAGACAGTGATATATACAAACAAAATCGTAAGAAGGATGCTCCCAATAAAACCCTTGATTATTATAGTAGAACATATATCAAATTATCTAAATCATGTTATTCCCCGCACACACCTTTTGTCACATTTAAAAAAAAGAAAAACATTTTTATGCTTACATTTATTAATAGGAGCATTGGTGTTTTCATCCATTTTCTTCTAAATATGATCTACATAAACATCTTTCAGCGAGTGGTGATATTAAATTCAAGTTCATGGTTTTGCATTTATATAATTAGTTTTTAATGATATCAATTTACATTTAGATCCCACTGTGTTGTCTTAAGAAAAAGGTTATTAAGTAGCCATAGGCCTAACAAATGCTGCTTCATATTGACATTAAATTGCATGCACATATTAAGAGCATTCATTAAAGTGTTTGTTTGCCCAAATGTACCTGAGATATAATAGTCGCTGGCCAATTACCAATGTTTCATCACCTGGAGTATATACTACATTTCTCGATTTGGCATTCACTTTTTATGATTTTGACATCAACGCTGGGGAAGTTTTCCAACTCTTAATAAATAAAAATGAGTATATATTTTAAACCTGTTTATTATAAACTATGTACATTTTTTCTCTACCAAAGAAGCATTACTGCTTTTGGGGAGGAGTTGATTATAGCGCAAAGATCATTGTGGGCATTGTTTGTTAAATACTTGCATGAAGTCTCCCAAAAAATACTTTCGTTATGTAACCACATGAGCAAAATGGTATTTGCAGCTGATGTCATCATCATCAGGAGCGTGAGGAGGTTGTATTGCTTGGTTCAAACTTTGAGACGACAGAAGGAAATTGATAGCCTAAAATAAATAGCCGCACCAGGTATATAATACTGCTAGGGAGGGGACGAATGTACGCCGTTTATGTTTTAATATATTTAGAGGAATTTTGTTTTTAGTAAAAGTTGTTTTATATTTATTTGGTATTTGTACTTAAAACTATATCATCTCCTGTTTCATTTTATATTGTAATTATATGTTTTGCATTATTTCAGGAAGCTGCTGTAAAGAACACAAATGTATTGCAAACCCCTCCTGCCCCCCAGTATTATTCCTGTCTTTTGAAAGATATTGAAGACCTGGGTTGGGATAAGTATGTTTGGTTTATTTTCTACGATATATGTTTGATAAGCTGTATTCACAGAAACTGTTATACTTTGAAGGATTTTTTTTTTTTTTTTAAATAATTTACTTAATTAATAGGGTCCTAAGTGGCATGGGCATTGTCACACACAAAAGATATGACACACTGGTGTAAATAAATCAGCAAAGAGCATGGTGTGCAGCCTGTTTATTAATCTGCACAGAAATCCCTCACGTTCAGTATTGGTTTCAAGAACTTTGAATTTGATAATTGCCTGAGTTCTGTGAGTTACAGGCCTCACCAGATGCCCATTGTCTTCAATGTTACAGCTCTGCCAGTTTTGTAATGCAGCCATCTTCAGTTGTATTTAGCAAGTGAAATGCCTTTACATCAGATGGTAGGCTTGGCCAGTCAAGAACATTTCTATTTTTTTAACTAAAAGGTGTTTGGTTGCTTTAGCAGTATGCTTTGTGCCACTGGCTTGCTGCCATGGGAAGTGCACGACTTCCTTTGTATGCGGCATATGCTGACTGAAGATCTACATAACTGGATTCCGATGTTCTATCAGTTATATAAACTGTCCTTGTTTTGGAGAAATGATGTGAATTTGTAAACCGCTCCGATACAGTTTGGTTACTGCAGTGAAGTGTTTTTGTTTTAGTTCTTACTCTTACATTAGTTTCTTATGCCATCATCTCCTCTCTCCATAGCACTTTGTTTAATAATGCTACATTAATAATATATCGTTTTTATCAAACTGTAACCTGGCTATTCTGTTCCTTGAAACCGGAGTGGTTAAGTATAAAAAGGCTGGAATTCCTACACTGTACACAGTTTGTTATAAATATGCTCAGTTCTCAATTGACAGTAAAAACTTTAATCCTATACGTCATTGGGGTATCTTCACTAAAACTGACTTGACAAGTAACCAGCAAAAATCCGACTGCAATAGCAAAGTTGGAATGTTGGTAAGGTTAGAGCATTCTGCAACTTCATATTTTATAAGTAATGCAGCTCACTTGTCTGTTTGTTTTTAGAAAATTGTCCCCATCGTTTCATTTTAAAGCCAATATGGAGCACTATAGAGCTAAAACAAGAGTCAAAATACTGGACTGTATTTAGTCAATGGTTGGTGTATGTGGGAAATGGCATGCACCTTAGAAGACCCATTTAGTTTTCTCTGCAACCTGGGACTTGCTAGGTTTCAGATGAAATGGATAGAAAATGCTATGTATTTCCCCTTAACCTCTTCACCTGAAAACAGCAGTTTATCACAAAAGTAACATTGATATGAAGATGTATATGTTGTTGTGGAAAATTCTCCATGAACACTCTCTTGCAAACTATATACATTTGGCTAAAAATTCAGTCTGCGCTGATATACAACAGAAATTGAGATCCACCTATTTGCAATCGGCTTAAATTGTCATGACTTACTTCAAAAGTTTGCATCTAAAAGTTAGTATCCTTCATGAATAAAGGTAAAAACTATTAAGATGCGATTCCATTTATAATGCATTGCACCGATGGCTGTCATCGCTTTTTTTTCTGCCACTTAATGGTTACTGCTTATAATTTTGTTGGAAAGTTTGTTGATGAGCGAGCTATTAATGGCTGGAGCTCAGAAATATTGGTATTTATAACTAGAGCTAGGATATTATTCTAGAATATTCGTGAGTCTAATTGGAACCATAAGGATTCATTAGAATTAATGCTCTGAATGTGTTTCTTCCCCTAATTTGATTGGTTAGCCAAATAAAAGTTAAGCAAATCAATTGTAGATGTGTTGAAAATTGACAGTGGTTAGAGTAAGTCATTTGGTAGTATTCTTCACAGTTACTAGCTTATATAACTGCCTATAATGCCATTTACTTTTTGGTACAAAGTATGATATTTGCTAATTAGGGTTTATTACAGCGAGGCCATGAATTGTCAGTGATTAGGGAAATAAAGGAAATTGATTTGGCAAGTTCCATTTTCAATCACAGGAAAGAAATAGTAAAATGTATGTTTAATTATGGAACTGAGATTAGTGTAAATTAGAAGAATTATAATTTGTAGATATGTTGTTGTTTCTTACACTGCTAGCAAACAAGGGCTGCACCTTTTAATATGCAAATATGACAGTCAAAGTGTAATCCTATTTAAATTACCATTGCAATCTTAATTACATTGTTCGGACTTGGGCAAATAATAATGAAATCTCTTGATGCAGGACATTTAGAACAGCTGCATCAATTTAAAATGTTGATATTCAATGGAATAGTCACATGCACAAAATATGCTTTCTTTTTGGTAATTTATGTCTATTTTATATGAATAGATTTGTAAATGCAAAATGCATTCAGCAGACATTGCATGTAATATGATATCTCGCATTCTTTTATATGTAGCTTATTTAAAAAATCAAAGCAGAGCCGTTAATTGAACATGAACGAACATCATTCAATTTAAATCTATTATCGACAGATTAATATTTTTTTTTTTAACTGAATGAGCTTATGTAAATTTAGCGATGGTTACAATATGATATGATTGCTTTCATTGTGGAGGTGGCCACCTTGCAAGTGCATCATGCCCTACTCAGAGACAGTACTACATCGAATTGGAACCTGAGATTTCCTCAGCGGAACTGATTTCTTCCAGCATTCTTAGGTAATCAAAGTAAATGATACAATATGCCCCCTGTGCCCAAGTTTGTTAGAAATTAGCAAGTCTGTGCCAAAAGAAAAAGGTAGTAGGAAAAAGAGATGGAAAGAATGGTGAAAAAAAACACACAAGCAGCTATAAACACCGATGGGCAGTTCCCAATGCCCTGGGAGGAATGATGTAGACTATAATTTAAATCAGAGTGAGCACTTTGAATATACAGTGAAAAATATATACCGTATTTATCGGCATATAACACGCACCGGCGTATAACAAGCACCTCATTTTAAGAAGGAAATTTTAGGAATAAAAACTTAAATTTCAAATAAAGAACTTTGAAGCCCAATATGGCATTTTAATATGCCAGGATATTGCCCCCAATATGCCATTTAATATGCAGGATATTGCCCCCAATATGCCATTTAATATGCAGGATATTGCCCCCAATATGCCATTTAATATGCAGGATATTGCCCCCAAAATGCCATTTTAATATGCCAGATATTGCCCCCAATATGCCATTTTAATATGCCAGGATATTGCCCCCAATATGCCATTTAATATGCCAGGATATTGCCCCCAATATGCCATTTAATATGCAGGATATTGCCCCCAATATGCCATTTTAATATGCCAGGATATTGCCCCCAATATGCCATTTAATATGCAGGATATTGCCCCCAATATTCCATTTTAATATGCCAGATATTGCCCCCAATATGCCATTTTAATATGCCAGGATATTGCCCCCAATATGCCTTTTAATATGCCAGGATATTGCCCCCAATATGCCATTTAATATGCCAGGATATTGCCCCCAATATGCCATTTAATATGCCAGGATATTGCCCCCAATATGCCATTTAATATGCAGGATATTGCCCCCAATATGCCATTTAATATGCAGGATATTGCCCCCAATATGCCATTTTAATATGCCGGATATTGCCCCCAATATGCCATTTTAATATGCCGGATATTGCCCCCAATATGCCATTTAATATGCCATGATATTGCCCCCAATATGCCAGGATATTGCCCCTTAGTATGCTCGTTATGCCACCCTCCTCCCCCAGACCCCAGTACTTACCTCGTTCCTGCTTTGTCCCCCGGTGCTCTGAAGCTGCGTGGCTGTGAGGCAGGGCTCGACAAACCCCGGGCGCCAGGTCGCCATGGCGACCAGGAAATCAGACCTGGCGCCCGGGTGCTGTTTGTCACAGGGAGCCCTTGCCGGCTGCCATCCGTTTTTCTTTTACTTTCTTTTTCAGCGCGAGGGGAGAAAGTCTGTGCGGATCACACAGACTGTAAGCTCCGCCCCCTCGCGCAACACGCTGTAGTGCCGATTGTCACGTGACAACACGGCACAGGAACAGAAAGAGATCGGGCTCCAGCATAAATGTCACCCTCCCCTGCAATGAGGTAAGCAGCAGGGAGGGAGGACACTGTAAGAAATATTCTTTTGTTCTTTAAAAAAAAAAAAATAAAAAAAAAAAGGTGTGTATGTGTGTATATAACTGGCTGTGTATGTGGTGTGTGTGTGAATGTAACTGGCTGTGTATGTATGTGTGAATGTAACTGGCTATGTATGTATGTGTGAATGTAACTGGCTGTGTATGTATGTGTGAATGTAACTGACTGTGTATGTATGTGAATGTAACTGGCTGTGTATGTATGTGTGAATGTAACTGGCTGTGTATGTATGTGTGAATGTAACTGACTGTATGTGGTGTGTGTGTGTGTGTGTGTGTGTGTGTGTGAATGTAACTGACTGTATGTGGTGTGTGTGAATGTAACTGACTGTATGTGGTGTGTGTGTGTGAATGTAACTGACTGTATGTGGTGTGTGTGTGAATGTAACTGACTGTATGTGGTGTGTGTGTGTGTGTGTGAATGTAACTGACTGTATGTGGTGTGTGTGAATGTAACTGACTGTATGTGGTGTGTGTGAATGTAACTGACTGTATGTGGTGTGTGTGAATGTAACTGGCTGTGTATGTGGTGTGTGTGAATGTAACTGGCTGTGTATGTGGTGTGTGTGAATGTAACTGGCTGTGTATGTGGTGTGTGTGAATGTAACTGGCTGTGTATGTGGTGTGTGTGAATGTAACTGGCTGTGTATGTGGTGTGTGTGAATGTAACTGGCTGTGTGTGTGGTGTGTGTGAATGTAACTGGCTGTGTGTGTGGTGTGTGTGAATGTAACTGGCTGTGTGTGTGGTGTGTGTGAATGTAACTGGCTGTGTGTGTGGTGTGTGTGAATGTAACTGGCTGTGTGTGTGGTGTGTGTGAATGTAACTGGCTGTGTGTGTGGTGTGTGTGTATGTAACTGGCTGTGTATGTGGTGTGTGTGTATGTATGTATGTGTGAATGTAACTGGCTGTGTATGTGAGGTGGGTGTATGCCACCGTGTCCGTGCGATTTTGTGATGTGCCGTTGTCTGGCTCCTAAATTTTTTGGCTGGCTCCTAAAACTAAATTAAATTTGTCAAGCCCTGCTGTGAGGGAAGCGTTGTGAGCATCCCTCCAGCCGCGCGGTCAATAAAGTGTGTTTAAAAAAAAAAAAAACACTTTATTGACCGCGCGGCTGGAGGGAAGCTCACAACGCTTCCCTCACAGCCACGCAGCTTCAGAGCACCGGGGGACAGAGCAGGAACGAGGTAAGTTTTAGATTTTTTTTTTTTCGGCGTATAACACGCACACATCATTTTCCCCCCTATTTTCAGGGAGAAAAAGTGCGTGTTATATGCTGATAAATACGTTAAATAAGATTTGATATAGTGTAGAGGAAACTGCATAGAAATAAATAATATGCAATTAAAATAAAATATGTAATGTAAAAAAAGTACACTAAGCTGGTTATTAACAGTAGATTTGAGGATAATACCTGATATGTTTCTCCCCTTGGGGTTTCATCAGAGGTCAGTAAACACCAACAAAGTGAATAAACTACTGTACGGAATAGAAATAAAGAGGAAAGAAAAATAGAAGAAACAAATTGTAACAATAAACAAAATATAACATAAGTGGGGGAAGTGGATAAAATGCATAATTTGGATTAGTAATTTCATACAATTGAACTTTGGTTTACAACTTATGAGAGGATATGGAAACGGTGTATATTGTCAACATGACCATGAGTCATATGTTTGAATGGTAGCATATAGTAGCGACAACCCAACATAATTACAAAAAAAATCTCCACAAAAAGTCAGAGATATACTGTATTTATCGGCGTATAACACGCGCCGGCGTATAACACGCACCTAATTTTAAGAAGGAAATTTCAGGAAAAAAAACTTAAGAACTTAAATTAAGAACTTTGAAGCCAAATATGCCATTTTAATATGCCAGGATATTGCCCCCAATATGCCATTTAATATGCAGGATATTGCCCCCAATATGCCATTTAATATGCAGGATATTGCCCCTAATATGCCATTTTAATATGCCAGATATTGCCCCCAATATGCCATTTAATATGCAGGATATTGCCCCCAATATGCCATTTAATATGCAGGATATTGCCCCCAATATGCCATTTTAATATGCCAGATATTGCCCCAATATGCCATTTAATATGCAGGATATTGCCCCCAATATGCCATTTATTATGCCCCCAATATGCCAGGATATTGCCCCTTAGTATGCTCGTTATGCCACCCTCCTCCCCCCCCTTCCCCAGACCCCAGTACTTACCTCGTTCCTGCTCTGTCCCCCGGTGCTCTGAAGCTGCGTGGCTGTGAGGGAAGCGTTGTGAGCTTCCCTTCAGCCGCGCGGTCAATAAAGTTTGTTTAAAAAAAACACACTTTATTGATCGCGCGGCTGGAGGGGAGCTCACAACGCTTTCCACGCAGCTTCAGAGCACCGGGGGACAGAGCAGGAACGAGGTAAGTTTTCGATTATTTATTTTTTTTCGGCGTATAACACGCACACATCATTTTCTCCCTGTTTTCAGGGAGAAAAAGTGCGTGTTATACGCCGATAAATACGGTAATTTTAAGTGAAACAGAAACATGATACAGTTACCCTTATGGCTGCAAATTGGTATGTGTAAAATACTTGACATCGTAACAGTTGTACTGACATTGGTTTCAATAAGATGATGGCTAATTATAAAGGAAAACTTATTGTACTTATTGTACAAACTTATCTTATTGTACAATTCATTAAAGCCTCAAAGTTCATAAATGACATCAGCATAGAACGACAAAAGTTTCCATACAACAAAACTTGTGTACATGAGTTAAACAATAATTCACATATGAGTATACATTTCGGTACCAGTATATATAAAAAAACTCAAATTGTCAACAAACAAACATAAAGAATAAGTCTGTAAATGACTTTCTTATTTAAACCAGAGAGGGATCATATATAATATACACACATTAACAGAACTGATGAAATAAGCAGGTAGTTTGATATATTACAAACAGCGAGTGATTCTGATGTAATCTAAGGTAAAGCTCTACTCTGATTGGGTGTAATGTATTTAACAAAAGAGTTGGTTCATTGAAATATTAGAATAATTATGTAGTTAGTGTAATACATTTTACTGACATCATGGATACATGTAATTCAGGGCTTGACAAATTTAATTTACCATATTTGCTCGAATATAAGACGACCCTGATTATAAGACGAACCCCCAAACTTTGGATATTCCTTTAGGAAAAAAAAACTAAAAGCCTGAATATAAGACTACCCTATAGGAAAAAAGTTAAACTTGTATATATTCACATGTAAATTGCTTTTTAATATTTAATATGCATTTTTTATATCATGATGTTTGTCTTGTTTTTATTTCCTTTTATGTGCCAATGCTGCCTCTCTCCCCCCATTCCCCCCAGCGTTCTCTCTCTCTCCCCCCCTTAGTGTTGTCACCGTCTGTCCCCCCAGCATTCTCGCTCCTCCTCGTTCTCTCCCTCCCCCCAAACTTTTGTCTCTCTCTTCCCCTCACCTTGTGTGTCTCTCTCTCCCCCTCATCTTCTGTGTCTCTCTCTCCCCCTCACCTTGTGTGTCTCTCTCTTCCCCTCACCTTGTGTGTCTCTCTCTCTCCCCCTCATCTTCTGTGTCTCTCTCTCCCCCTCATCTTCTGTGTCCCTCTCTCCCCCTCACCTTGTGTGTCTCTCTCTCCCCCTCACCTTGTGTGTGTCTCTCTCTTCCCCTCACCTTGTGTGTGTCTCTCTCTTCCCCTCACCTTGTGTGTGTCTCTCTCTCCCCCCTCATCTTCTGTGTGTCTCTCTCTCCCCCTCACCTTGTGTGTGTCTCTCTCTCCCCCTCACCTTGTGTGTGTCTCTCTCTCCCCCTCACCTTGTGTGTGTCTCTCTCTCCCCCTCACCTTGTGTGTGTCTCTCCCTCTCCCCCTCACCTTGTGTGTGTCTCTCCCTCTCCCCCTCACCTTGTGTGTCTCTCTCCCTCCCCTTGTGTGTCTCTCTGCCCCCTCCCCTTGTGTGTCTCTCTGCCCCCCTCCCTCCCCCCACCTCACCTTGGATCTCCCTGGTGACTAGTGAGGGCAGCAGGGGGATGTCTGCACGATACGTGCAGACATCCTCCATGCTGCCCGACAGTGAGGGCAGCCGGGGATGTCTGCACGATACGTGCAGACATCCTCCATGCTGCCCGACACAGCTGGTCCGTCATAATAGACGGAAGTGTCGGGCAGCATGGGGGATGTCTGCACGATACGTGCAGACATCCTCCGCTGCTGCCCGACACAGCTGGTCCGTCATAATAGACGGAAGTGTCGGGCAGCATGGAGGATGTCTGCACGATACACGCAGACATCCTCCGCTGCTGCCCGGACTTTTATGATGAAGCCGGAAGGACCCAGACATCCACCTGCTGTTAGCGAGGTTGATTTGAGGTCAGATTATAAAACGACCTGGAATATGAGACGAGGGGGATTTTTCAGAGCATTTGCTCTGAAAAAAACCTTGTCTTATATTCGAGCAAATACGGTCGTTTTAGGAGCCAGCAAAAAACTCTAGGAGCCAGACAATAGCACATACACACAATTAGGGATCGACCGATTATCGGATTAACCGATATTATCGGCCGATATTCACAGTTTCCTAAATTATCGGTATCGGCATCTAACTTTACCGATAATGCCGATAATATTTGAATGAAGCAGTTTTCGCGATCAACGATCGCGAAAACCGCTTTAACAGTGCTGGTCTATTGCCTCGACATCGAGGCAATAGCCAGCACCGATATTTCTATTTTGGGACCCCCACGATCGCCCCACGGAGCGATCGTGGGGAGCCATATTGACGGAGCATGCTGCTCCGTCAATATGGCTAAGTCCTCTGCCGGTCTGAGCTTCGGAAGTGAAAGTAACTTCACTTCCGTCGCTCTGAATATGCTACTTGACTACCCCTAGTGGTAGTTTAGTAGCATTGCAATGGAAAATAATTAAAATACATATTTAATTAAATAAAAATAGGTTATTTAGCTATATTAGCCTATAGGGTTAAAATTAAATATTTTTTAGCATAAGGGATAGGGTTAAAATTAAATTAAAGTTAAAAAATATTAAGGGATATAATAAGGATTAGAGTTGGGGTTAAATTTAGTGTTAGGGTTAAATTTTGGGTTCGGGTTGGGGTCAAAAGATCAATATAGGAAAAAACCAAAAAACACTTTTTGGTTTTTGCCCCATAACTCGCAAAAAAATACCGAAAAATATGGAAACATGCATATTTTTGAACTCGGGACAACATTTAGAAACTATTTAGCCGGGGTCTTTTTTAATGATTTTATTTGTGTAAATTATATTTTAGGTCAAAGTTAGAAAAAGTGGGTTTTTTTAAAATTTTTCATCATATTTTATGATTTTTTTTGTAGTAAATTATAAGATATGATGAACATAATGGTATCTAATGAAAGCCCTTCTTATGACGATAAAAACAACATAATTTGTGTGGGTACTGTATGTGAGAAAGCAAAAAATTACAGCTAAACACAAACACCCTAGAAATGTCAAAACAGCCATTGTCACCAAGGGAAAGTCAAGGTGAAAATGTCTTGTCACTAAGGGGTTAATTAAGCTGTTTTGATGCCTTGCTTATATTTACTGTAGTGTCCCTTTGATATAATTGCCTATGTCATTGCTGCTCATTTTACTAAGATTTAATCTAAGTATGGACTATGTGCAATTGAACATTGTTGTTCTTGTTACCTTTTGACTGATATTTATTTAAAAAAAAAAAAAAAGTGGTCCAATTTGTTGTATTCGACCAAATCACCATTGTTTTGTTGCATTATTTATTTTTATTTAGCAATGAAAAAGATTTACAAAAAAAAGCTAAACGTTAACAATAAACATGTTCATTTAACAGCAGATTTGTGTAGAAATTGTTTTTTTTCCCAAATAATTAAAATGCACGAAATATCGGTATAAGTTATCGGCTATCGGCCTGAAAGTTCACAGGTTATCGGTATCGGTATCGGCTCTAAAAAATCAATATCGGTCGATCCCTACACACAATCATGCAAACTGTATGTGACAATCGCATACAGTTACATACAGACAAACACTCACATTTAGTAAAACTGACAGACATGTTTTTATTTTATTTAAGAAAAAAATGTGCATCATTGGTGTTTCCCCATATTGCAGGGGTAGGGGGGCACTTTTATTCCATCCTGGTCTGCAAGGCACAGACCATCTACGATTGTCGTCCTGCTGAGCCCCAGGATGTCACGCGACACCTAGCGCTCTGACTTGAGAGCTCAATAAGAGCTGGCAGTCTGTGCAGCCGGACAGTCTCATGCTGCACTCCACTAACAAAACAAGAAAACATTGGTCCCATTTTTGTCCCCAGCAGTTTAAATGCTATATAATAATGCAACTAACATTTCATTTTGCAAGCACCAAAAAGTCACGATTTGTTCCTGGCCACCGATCACAAGGTAATCTGTAGCCAGGAACATTATGGCAGAGACCCAATCAGGGTCTTAATAGATCTCTTCAAGCTACATAAAATACATACCGTATTTGCTCGATTATAAGACAAGGTTTTTTTCAGAATTTTTATTCTGAAAACTACCCCTCGTCTTATAATCGAGGTCTTCTTATAATCTGACCTCAAATTGATTATAAGACATGGATCCAGGTCCCCAGCAGAGCTGCAGGGGACCTGGATCCCCCTCTCTAACAGCAGGGGAAGTCTGCGCGATGAGCGCAGACTCCCCTGCTTCCGCCCGGCACGACCGCCGGGGCTTCTATGAAGAAGCTGGGTACTTCCGCTTTCGTCACAGAAGTCCCGGCGAGCGTGCCGGGCGGCAGCAGGGAGGTCTGCGCTCATCGCGCAGACATCCTCTGCTGCCCCACTAGGCACCAGGGAGAATCGGGCAGCTGGGGGATGTCTGCACGTATCGTGCAGACATCCCCCGGCTGCCCCCACTAGCCACCAGGGATCGACTTCCAGGTGAGGGGGAGGGAGGGGGAAGAGAGACAGGGGGAGGGAGGGGGGCAGAGACAGGGGGAGGGAGGGGGGCAGAGACAGGGGGAGGGAGGGGGGCAGAGACAGGGGGAGGGAGGGGGGCAGAGACAGGGGGAGGGAGGGGGGCAGAGACAGGGGGAGGGATGGGGGAAGAAACAGACAGGGGGAGGGAGGGGGGGAGACAGAGCAACAAGGGAAGGGAGGGGGGAAGAGAGCTAGAAGGGGGGGAAGAGACAGAGGGAGGGGGGGCAGAGAGAAACAAGGGGGGGAAAGAGACAGAGGAGAGGGGGGAATCAAAGGGAGGGGGAGAGAGACAAAGCTGGGGGCAAGGGAAAGAGAGGCAGAATTGGCACATAAAAGGAATTAAAAACAAATGCATTTTTTTGATATAATTTTTTTATTAAAAAAGCAATGTACATGTGAATATATACAAGTTTAACTTTTTTCCTATAGGGTAGTCTTATATTCAGGCTTTTAGTTTTTTTCCTAAAGGAATATCCAAAGTTTGGGGGGTCGTCTTATAATCAGGGTCGTCTTATAATCGAGCAAATACTGTATTTTAACCAAAACATGTTATCACAGTAGTTTGTTATAAATTATTTTTAAATTGACAATTATGTTTTGTAATAGGTGTTGATTCCTTAAAGGGACAGTCTAGCCCCCAAACTCACTTTTGTACAAGATGAAGATTACTGCTTGTATAGTGCACAGGCTTTTTTTCCAGTGTGATTTGATGCAGGCATTGTGCATAAATCACATTTTGAATATTTGACTCAAGCCCTCCCCAGTGATTACTCTGCAAGTTTACTGCAGAGGCGGCAGCACTGATGATATAGACACTGAGGATATAAAGTTTTGTTTAATTTAGTCACTTCCTGTCCTCCTCAAATTGATTCTATTGAGTGGCCTCTGAGTGACCTTGCTCTTGTACACAGTAGGATCTCTCAACAATGCTACACACTGTCTGATGACATCACTAGAGAGACAGGAAATGGCATTATTCTCATTGGTTACTGCAGCAAAAAAATAGGAAATTACTCTTACTCATCTAGTGTGGCCAGTGCTTGTTTCTTGCAAACTGCTGTAATTTCACAATTTCTTCTAGCTGTTAGTATTTTATATGTAAGCAATGCAAATATAAAAAAAAATGAAATTTTAAGTACTTTGAAAGCACATTAATATGCATTAGTATTTGGAAGATGCATTTTGGACACTAGACAGTCCCTTTAACCCAACAAAGGATACAAGCTATATATAGACCAACAACTCCTGTATCAAGAGGATCCATAGAGTGATTTAAATCCAACAGAGTAGTTCAAACCTGAGCCAGTTGTTTAGGGCTCTGGTAAATGTGAGTTTATTTCCACTAGGGCCACTTCAATAGTTATTTAACCCCTTAGTGACATGACTTTTTTGGCTTGTCCGACGCTTGGTGACATGGGCTGTTTTAACATTTCTGAGGTGTTTGTGTTTTGCTGTAATTTATTTCTGTCTCATTTAGTGTACCCGCGCAAACTATATATTGTTTTTATCGTTATAAGAAGGGCTTTCTTTTGATACCATTATTTTGATAATAGCATATAATTTGATGTAAAAAAAATAATAAAATATGGCAAAAAAATTGAAAAAATACTTTTTTTATGACTTTTATTTGAAAAATCGTATACTCATGTACAAGAGACAACAAAAAAACACTGCTAAAAAGTTTCTAATATGTCCTGAGTTCAGAAATAGCCCATGTTTTTATGTTTTTGTGCTTTTTTATTCATGTTACAGGGCCAGAACTATAAGTGGTGCAAAGCTATTTTAAAATCCTTTCTTTCAAAATTAGCGATAGTGACATTGTAACACTGATTTCTGTACTAAATCCATGAATGACCCCCAACATGTACATATTTTTGAAAACTAGACAACTCAGGGCATTTAACTTGGGGTATTTTGACACATTTCATGTAGCCATTTTACCACCAATCTATGCCAAAGTTTGCAGCAAAAAATCTTTTTTTTTTATTTTTCACATATATTGCAATTTAGGTAAACATTACCTTAAAATGTGAAGGGATATTTCCAAATAACACCTCAATATGTGTTCAGCAACATCTCCTGAGTACAGGGATACCACCCATGCATAGGTTTGTTTTGGGGCTAAAAGGCCACATTTAGGGGGTGCGCATTTTGGTTTTCCAACTTGGAAATCGGACATGCAGAAAACTTGTGCCCATGTCCCATTTGGGACATTTTTGAAGCCAGAAAGTGTATTCTACCCCACAAAGCCATATATATTTTTAAACTAGACACCATAGGGTATTTCAAATGGTAGTATTTTAACCCTTTCCATGCACTAATTATACTACCAGCCTATGTCAATGTTTTGGGTAGTAATGTTTTTTCACATACATTGTACTTTGTGCATGAATTCACAGATCCTGTTATATGTCAGTGCCAAACAACACCTCAATATGTGTTTAGCAACATCTCCTGAGTACAGGGATACCACCCATGTATAGGTTGGTTAGGTTATTTGGGGGTTAAAAGGCCACATTTGAGAGGTGCGCTTTTTGGTTTTCCAACTTGGAATTCTGACGTGCAGAAAACCTGCGCCGATGTCCCATTTGGGACATTTTTGAAGCCAAAAAGTGTATTCTATCCCACAAAACCATATATTTTTGAAAACTAGACACCCTAGGGTATTTCAAATGGTAGTATTTTAACACTTTCCATGGACTAATTCTACCACCAGCCTATGTCAATGTTATGGATAGTAATTTGTTTTTAACATTCATTGTACATCGGGCATGAATTCATAGATCCTATTATGTGTCAGTGCCACAAAACACAATATGTGTTCAGCAACATCTCCTGAGTACAGGGATACCACCCATGTGTAGGTAAGTTAGATTATTTGGGGGCTAAAAGGCCATGTTTAGGGGGGGTGCATTTCCAACTTGGAATTTTGACATGTAGTCAGCCTGCGCCCATGTTCCATTTGGGACACTTTTGAAGCCTGTCAAAGTATTTTACCCCATAAAACCATATATTTGGAAAACTAGACATCCTAGGGTTTTTAAAATTGTGGTATTTTAACACTTTCCAAGTGCTAATTCTACCACCAACCTATGTCAAAGGGTTGGGATGTCATTTTTTCCCCACACACATTGTACTTCAGGCATGAATTCACAGATTCTGGTATATGTCACTGCCAAACAACAACCCAATATGTGTTCAGCAACATCTCCCGAGTACAGGGATAGCACCCATGCATAGGTTTGTTGGTTTGTTTTTGGCTAGAAGGCAACATTTGTGAGATGCGCATCTCAAAATTCCAACTTGGAATTTTGACATGTAGTCAACCTGCGTACGTGTCCTTTATGGGATATATCTTTGAAGCCAGCCAATGTAATTTACCCCCACCAAACCATATATTTTTTTATCGGTAGACCCCCATCACTACTTGTGGCAAGAGCTCAGCAGCCACCGATACATCGCTAGATGATGTATCAGAAAGCTGAATAGGGTCAAAATCGAACCCTGAGTCCGCGGCCTCAGAATCAGTGCGTAAGCAGTGATCTCGAGCAAAGAAGGGGTTAATAGCTCTTAGAAGAGCCTATCTAGTACTGTAATACATTACAGTACAAAGAAATTAATCCATAAAACAGTGCAGACAGAAAAACATACTGTTGCTGTGCAAGATTACTGCTTACACAGTGATGAATGGCAGGGAAGGGGTTAATACACAGTGAAAGACTTTCATAAAACCTGACAATTTTATAAAATGTTATTTTATATCACTAATACTGATCTGTCTCTTTCCGTCACAAAAAAAAAGTGAGGAGAGGGAGGCAGATCAATATTTGTGAATATTGATCCGACCAATTTTGATCTGACCAGGGCGAATGGTGAGCTTAATTGAGAAATCACCAAACCGCCTTTGCCACTAATTCGCTGTTACTGATCGCTATCTCAGCTGCTCAGGCAGCTTAAAAAAAAAAAACTCAAATATTTTTACTTTACATGTAATCCCCTAGCGGGTATGTGTAAAAAAAAAAAAAAAAAATATGCAGACAGATAAAAATTGCTTTGGCGTCAATATCATTGCGTAAGCAGTGATCGACGGCAAAGAAGGGGTTAATAACTCTTAGAAGAGCCTTTTTAGTACTGTAATAAATTACAGTACAAAAAAATTAACCCCTAAAAAATGCACAAACGGCAAAAATAAATGCGCTGATGTCCACGATCACTGCTTATGCAAGATCAGTGGCAGGGAAGGGGTTAAACGCAGGTAATTGCTTTAATAAATTTTTTTTTATTGTTTTAATATTTGTGTGTTGTGTGTTTATTGTTTTTTTTTACTTTTAGAACTTTGATCTGTCTCTCTCCCTCACTAAAAAAATGTGAGGAGAGGGAGGCAGATCATAACTGGTCAGATCAATATAGGGTTAATATTGATCTGACCAGTCAGTGGGGATGTTCAGCAGAACATCCCCACTGCCTGTCAGTGTGCCTGGCAGTCACTGATTGCCTCTGTGAAGAGGCAATCGTGTGACAGCCAGAGAGCACAGGAAGCAGGTACTTCCTGCCTCCTGTGCTCTTGCCCTTAGAAGGGCAGCGCCATCTTGGTCACTCAATGACCAAGATCGTGCATTTTTTTTTTGTGCTTCTGATTGCCTCGACTTGCGAGGCAATCAGGAACACTTTCTGAGCATAGGAAGCGAAAAATTCGCTTCCTATGCTCATTTTTTAATGCCCGTCGTTTTAAAGGCACTGTGCCTTTAAAACCGGCATTTCGATCGCTCTCCGGAGCGATCGAAATGCCGACGGGCATTTTTTTTAGTATTGTACGATGCTTCCACACGGAAGCATCGTTACAATGCCATCAGAGCACTGAAAGCGGAAAAACTCCGCTTTCAGTGCTTGTTTTGACACAGGACGGACTAGGTCCGTCCTGTGTCACTAACGCTTCGCCACACAGGACGGACCTAGTCCGTCCTGTGTCGCGAAGGGGTTAATATATTTTTTCAGGTTCACACATTTATTTTTGTTCTTTTCTTTTCCATGTATATTTACCTTTTATCAAGTTCTTCTAATAAGTATCGTTTTTTTGCGCAACACTATTTATTTCCATTCTGGGTTTTTTGTGTCATTTTTTGGGGGGATTTACACTAGTGGTTTCCTGCATTTTCTATTATTTTGCTATTCACTATTGTTTAGGGCCTATCACAATATATACATATCATTAACAGTGGGCTGGAGATGCCTGCTCATTATAGGTATTTTACATTTATAACGGTACCAAAGTATTTTGCCAGGAAGGATACATTTTGATTTCTTTTGTTTTCAATTATGTCCTGAAATACTGCTCTTTCCCATCTTAACTTTTCTCGGTATTGGAATGATAAAAGGCTGCAGGAAAGTGAATCTGCAATTCTGAGAACTGATCATGCTTTAGAGTTGGTGTACAGATTCAAAAAATATGATGCATTCTGTATCAAAATAACACATTTGTTAATATATTCTAAGTACACACAAACAAAAGTTTGGGGTCACGTGGATTTCCTTTATTTCCATGCAAACATACATCATATGAGTTGCAAAATGAATAGGAAATACAGTCAAGAAATTGACAAGGTTAGAAATAATGATTTTTATTTTAACACTTTCCCGACATAGGACGGACTAGGTCCGCCTTGTCTGGCAAACCGTTGCCAACATGGGACAGGCCTGGTCCGTCCTGGGGTTAAATGAGCGGTGTTTGCGAGCTAAGTTCAGGCTCTGATGCTTTAAGTCGTCAAGGCATTAAGCATCACCGAAATTCGGTGCCTAGGGCACCTGCGATTGCTCCACGGAGCAACATGCTCCTCCAATATGGCTGCTGTCCTCTTGTGGGAAGACCTTTTTGGAAGTGAAAAATATGTAACTTCCGTAGCTCTGATGCTGTTGCTAGACTGCCCCTAGAGGCAGTCTGCAACATTGCAATAAAAAAAGGCTTAATTAGTTGAACATTTAGGGTTAGAATAATGGTTAGGGTTACAATTAAATTAGGGTTAGCATAAGGGGGTGGGGGGTTACAATTAAATGAAAATTAGAATAAATTAAGGGTTAGAGTTAAATTTAGGGATTGTGTTAGGGTCAAAAGGTCAAGGTAAAAATGGTAAGAAAACAAAAAACACTATTTTTTGTTATTGACCTATAACTTGCAAAAAACAGCAGAGAAACCTGTTGAGAGATCCTCCATTTGCAGCAGTTACAGCCTTCCAGACCTTTGGCATTCTAGTAGTCAATTTGAGGAAGAGAGGGCAGTATTGGCTAAGTCTGGGGGGCAGATGGATGTGTGGTGGGCAGTATTGACCAGATATCACATATCACTATTTGGTTGTTTAATGAGTACAGTTTTTTACCGTTTCTTTTCTTCAGGTGTAGCAGATTAATGCTTATAATGTTTTATGGAAACTAAACATGTATTTGTAAAGACTGATAAGCCGATTAATTGTCAAACATGAACCAGTGTCCACAATGGTTGATCACCTGCAAATGGACAATGCAGCATTTCATTAGTGACACTCCCGGTCTACTTCATGGAGTGCTTAAGAAGGAAGAGGAAGTCCCTGCAGTGTAAGAAACCCCGTAAAGGGACTGTTAATTAGTGTTAAATGTTAATGCATATTGAAGTACATTCAAATGACTTTACAATGCATATTTTACATTTTGCATTGATTAAAATATAAAATAAAAAAAATGATTTTGTGAAATTACTGCAGTTTGCTGCCCACACTAGCTGAGTATAATTCAATTTCTATTTTTTGTTTTTTTTTTTGTTGTTGCAGGAACCAATTAGAATAATTCCATTCCAATGAATGGCATTTCCTGTTTCTCTAGTGATGTCATCAGACAATGTTTTGCACTGTTAAGAGATCATACTGTGTACGAGAGGAAGGTTATTACAATCCACACACTGCTTTCTATTCCACCAGCAGAAGAGCAGAGGAAGTGACTAAATTAAATAAAACTGACACATGGTCAGTGCTTACACAGTCAGTGGGACAGTACCTGAAGTATAGCAGGGTTTGAGTAGAATATTAATGCCTGTATCAAAATAACAAAGGAAAAAGCCTGTACACTATTCAGGCAGTAAACTTCCACTTGCACCAAACTAAGTTTAGGGACTAGACTCCCTTTTAAGACCTTGATTTGCCATACATTTAAGGACGAAACGTTTGGGACATTGTCAAAGTGTCAGTAAATACCCATATGCTTTTTAGGAGCCAGTGTGGTGTAAAAGCTCCAAAAAGTTAGGAATAAGCTTTGAGATATGATGTTGTTCAAAACTATCCTTCTTAAAATACAAACACTGCTTGTTCTAGTGCTTTATGTAGGTGCATATGTGTCTGTAAAGATTTGTCTTTCTATGTCTGGCCTCCTACTGTATGTATTTGTTTTTTTTTATTTAACATTTATAGCTCACAGGATAGATGCATGGACATCCCATGGATGTAATTGCCCCAATTGATTTTTGTCTTAATAATCTTTACATTGATTAATAAAATATTCCTTTTCAATGGCCACTGTAAGGATTTCTGCACTGAGATGTGTATTTCAAGGAACATGTCTCAGTGTGTGATCTTTATGATGTGACCTGCTTTAGTATCGATGTGAAAATAACAACAAATTTGATGCAGAAAATGTTGTATTTTGGAAGCTGTTAGAGACGTATATTCAATGAATGTGTTACTACCAAGAATTCTTTTCTATACTATTGTGTGTCTTGGTAACAAGGAAATTATTTTTATTTATGCTTTTTTTTTTTTATTAATAAAAGGGGATAAAAAGGCACATAAAGCATTAAAAGAATAAAGTAATAAAAAAGAAAAACACTTCATATTTAATACCTCTTGGAGCAATTTTAGTTTCCACATAGAATTATATGTAACAGACGAATGCTTGGTCCTTTGTCTGCTCAGTTTTAGTTACGAACATATACTTTTATAGTAAGTGATAATGGATCAAATAAAACCGTGCACATGTCTTTTTTTGTATTTAATATACATTTGGATATACTGTGCAAACAATGCGTACATTAATCTAAGACAGACATAAATCCTCTGCAAGGAATATCCTTCAATATCAAAGAGCAATTTATTGGGTGGGAAAGTGAATGCGAGAGAACATCTAAGCTTGTACAGTGTGAAAGTACAGAAGTGGATCAAAGAGTGACAGGAAGTTTAATGTGTGTATAAGTAAAGGCTGACAGAAACCTGCTGCCTGTGCCAAAGGTTCCAGGAATGGAAAACTGAAGCAGTGCTTACTGACCACAGCATGAGCCCTGACACAGGTTGTAAATAAACGTAAGATATATGGCTGCATTAAGCAGCATACTGTGTATTAGCAGTAGTAAATCTGCAACAGCTGAAAAGGTTGGCATGTGGGACTGCTCTGATTAATAATTCTTACGGCTAAATAGGTGGGTAGAAGAAGAGGGAAATATTCATTTGTTAATGTGTTTATTTATTTCTCCAGATTATCATATGTGGATACAGAGTTCAGTACCATCAAATTAAAAATGGAAGATTCTTCTGGACGTGAACACCTAATTACATTAAAATTAACTGCAAGGGTGAGTTCACTCTTATGATTTGTACTTTTTTTTAAATTATATTTACTTTTTAAAACATTGTTTTAGTCTGCAGTTTGTATAAATTGTGGACCAGATGTTATAAATAAAGTGTATTTATGATGTTTGCCTCTAGAAGCTTACCCCAGCAAGCATTGGAACAGCAAAGGATTAAAACAATATACTGTTTTGCCATCATGTTTTAGTATGTCTATTGTCTGGTTTAAACACCTTTTACTTTATTTTGTGATCGTGTTAGTTTTTATGTCAGAACTACTCAGAACGCAGTTGTTTAAAAGAAAAATAATAATATATCCTTGAAGAGGATTATGGTATGGATAGGAGAAACATTAGGACAGATGCCTTTAAAAATGCATTACAGTGTTTCTTTGTTCGGACTATAATTGTGTGTCTTTTAATTATGGTAAGAGTTTTATGATGTATTGAATTCAGTTGAGTTTTGAATTCATTTTTTTTTTATTTACCATTATTGTTGATCAGCTGGTAGCAAAGTAGTGTAGACTGGGGGGCAAGTAGATGTGTTGAGTCTCCGTGGCAAAGTAGGCCAAAACGTACTTCTTTGTTGCCAGACATTTTGGGTTTAGACTATTACGTTTTGAATTCCTTAAGAATATGTTGTGTTTTTGTGACGGTCAGTGCTACTAGAATCTTGTCATTGGATGTAAATTTTAAACTAAGAAAATACTGTTATAATTTAGATGGTTGCTCTTAGTATGTGATGAAAATAGTATTTTGTTGCCTGTGTAAAGGCATTTAGTGGTGAAACCTACTTTAGCATGGTGTCTGATTGAGCTGCTGCTACATATGTTTGCACATTATGATTCCCTTGAGAAAAGCTTTTAGTTTCACTATAACAGCCCTCAGAAATTAACTATGTTACAAGGAATCTGCTTAGGCATTAGCCTAGCTCCTTGCTACGACAGGTTGAGTATTCCTGACCCAGAGGTTGATTATTCAAAATTATTTTTGGAAGTTGCAAATTCCAAATTCAACAGTGGATCTTTGAGGTTTTATCAGTCAGACTGCACATTTGGAGGAAGCGTCTGTTATACCATTGGTTTTGAACTAGCTAAAAGCATAATGAGTTATGTTTTTATATTCTGTGTATATGTACACATTTTACAATATATGTACAGTATCTTACAAAAGTGAGTATACCCCTCACATTTTTGTAAATATTTTATTAAATCTTTTTATGTGACAACACTAAAGAAACGACACTCTACTACAATGTAAAGTAGTAAGTTTACATCCTGTATAACAGTGTACATTTTCTGTCCCCTCAAAATAACTCCACACTGGGCCAAAGTGTCAATATCTTGTGTGTCAACCATTGTTTTCCAGCACTGCCTTAACTCTCATGGGCATGGAGTTCACCAGAGCTTCACAGGTTGCCACTGGAGTCCTCTTCCACACCTCCATGATGACATCTCGGAGCTGGTGGATGTTAGAGACCTTGCACTCCCCCACCTTCCGTTTGAGGATGCTCCACAGATGCTCAATAGGGTTTAGGTCTGGAGACATGCTTGGCCAGTCCATCACCTTTACCTTCTTTAGCAAGGCAGTGGTCGTCTTGGAGATGTGTTTGGGGTTGTTATCATGTTGGAATACTGCCCTGCGGCCCGGTCTCTGAAGGGAGGGGATCATACTCTTCTTCAGGATGCCACAGTACATGTTGGCATTCATGGTTCCCTCAATGAACTGTAGCTCCCCAGTGCCGGCAGCACTCATGCAGACCCAGACCATGACACTCCCACTATCATGCTTGACTGTAGGCAAGACACACTTGTCTTTGTACTCCTCACCTGGATGCCACCACACAGGCTTGACACCATCTGAACCAAATAAGTTTATATTGGTCTCATCAGACCACAGGACATGGTTCCACCAATCCATGTCCTTAGTCTGCTTGCCTTCAGCAAACTGTTTGCAGGCTTTCTTGTGCATCATCTTTAGATGAGGTTTCCTTCTGGGACGACAGCCATGCAGACCAATTTGATTCAGTGTGCGGCGTATGGTCTTAGCACTGACAGGCTGATCCTCCACACCTTTAACCTCTGCACCAATGCTGGCAGCACTCGTACGTCTATTTCCCAAAGACAACCTCTGGATATGATGCTGAGCACGGGCACTCAACTGATTGGAACCTGCCCTGTGAAACCGCAGTATGGTCTTGCCCACCTTGCTGCAGCTCATTTTCAGGGTCTTGGCAATCTTGTTATAGCCTAGGCCAGGGGTGTCTAGGTTTTTTCTTCAGTGCGCCACTTCACCAGAAATTAATGTGTGCATGGGCCGCATACACACAAAGTCACACATATAAACACAGTCACCCTTACACACAGATGCACAACCTGACACAGACATCCTTACACACACATGCACACACACACTCCCTTGCACAGACATCCTTACACACATGCACAAACATGCAGACACAGACTCCCTTGCACACATGCAGACACAGACTCCCTTGCACACATGCAGACACAGACTCCCTTGCACACATGCAGACACAGACTCCCTTGCACACATGCAGACACAGACTCCCTTGCACACATGCAGACACAGACTCCCTTGCACACATGCAGACACAGACTCCCTTGCACACATGCAGACACAGACTCCCTTGCACACATGCAGACACAGACTCCCTTGCACACATGCAGACACAGACTCCCTTGCACACATGCAGACACAGACTCCCTTGCACACTCATGCGCACTCATGCACTCCCTTGCACACTCATGCACACACACTCCCTTGCGCGCGCACACACACTCCCTTGCGCACGCACGCACTCCCTTGCGCGCGCACGCACTCCCTTGCGCGCGCACGCACACACACTCCCTTGCGCGCACGCACACACACTCCCTTGCGCGCGCACGCACACACACTCCCTTGCGCGCGCACGCACACACACTCCCTTGCAACAGCTCAATTCCTTTACGGTTGTAAATCAGTAAGTTTAACTCTTTTGCTGCTGGAGGTTTATCAGTAAAGAAGGTTTATGCAAATAGTCGCCTCCTGTCTTTAATAAAATTTAGATTATTTCTACACCAAGGCTAGAATACTCCCTAATTGTGTATTTTTGCAATATACTAAAGCCGAAATACCACCGAGATATAGATGTTTGCTTCCTAAGATGTATTGGATAATGTAATTATGGTCAAACTGTGCTGTGGGGTGTTCTACAGTGTGGTTTAAAAAATAGTTCCAAAGTGTTTTTCCCATTCCTTTTTGTCTTGGCTTTGGTGCATGTATTTCCACGTTGGGTGGTATTAGTGCCAGAACCCAGACATTACTGCAACCCCTGCAATAATGTAAGGGTTAATAGCTGACAAATGAAACCTATAATTATTTTATAAAGAATAACTGATTTGGTAACTGATAACATGCCATAATAGCATATTTATTAGAACAACATTCAGGATTTGATTTTTCTTTTTAAATATGCTATTACAACATGGTACAATTACCACGTCAATCAACACGTTATGTAATAACATATATACACGTATCACGTACGCCACTCAGTAACTCCAATGAAGGTTGGGGTATGACCATGGATAAATATGTAACTATATAGAAGTGCAGACGTTTTTTTGTATACACTATACAGCCAATTACACTGTATTTGCAAAATGCTCACACCTGTTTCTTAAGCATCCTTTTTACATATGTCTGTTATTTAAGCCTGCATCAACATTTTCTTTGCCCTGCTTGCAAATAGTTGTTGGGTCCATTTCGTCTGGTTGCAGCTTGCTGTCCAGGAGTTAATTAGGAAAAGACTTACAGATGTTTTGGTAGCAGTATAGACTGCTTTGTGTGCCCATTAACTAGTAGTTGGGGTTATGTTTTCATCATATTAAGAGTGTGCCTTGGCATGGAGGGTGAGCTTAATTATGCTTTGTCTGGTTCATATAACCAAAACTTCTTATTTATATGTTTACACAACAGTTGGCACCTTACTGGGGTGAGCAGCGTAGACATTTTTTTTTTTTTTTTTAACATCGTATTTTATACCAGTGATATCATGACAGCTATCGGTTGGCATCCCATCACTCTCTGTTATTCACTGTCAACAGCTGTTGGTATATACATACCCACCTGCCATCATGCCACATGTATCACAGTGCCAATTCATGTCCACTGTGTGGATAGCCACATTGCTTGACAATGCCCCTATTGCGATACACCCCACTGTCCATGTCTAAACCCCAGTTATAAGTACAAGTTGCAGTGGTATGTGGACAAAGCTGGAACATTGACATAACCGATGATTTTTGGGTCATTCATATGAACAAAGTGAAAAAAATATAGAACTCTCTAAATAGACCCCATAGTGTTTAAAATACCCCTACAAGACATCTTTTGGAATATAATTTAAAAGTAAACACATTTGTACTGTTATGTTTCAGTTATTCAGTCTTTGGGTCAAGGTTGATTTTGGGCACGGATTGCATTACAATCCTCTTGAATATTCCTTCTAATTGAACACTGCATAGTTATCCATTTGCATAAGCTAGTAGCATTTGCTGGTAGTCTCAAGGGGCAACATTCGTCTAGTGCTAATGTCCTCATAACATTCACTAAATGCCATGTGATGTTACATTATCTTCCCAGCATTTCAATTGCAGCCATAGAACTTTTTACATTTCTACGAAATAAACTAGTGCAATACAATAGCTTAATTTTCAGAGCAAGTTTATCCTTACACTTGAGTTAAAATAATAAAAGAAAACCTTGTTCTGCAGAGGAAGTAAGGGTTAAAATAGAAACATAGAAACATAGAATGTGTCTGCAGATAAGAACCATTCGGTCCATCTAGTCTGCCTTTTTTTTTTTTTTTTTTTTTTAGTCCCCCGTTCCTGGTCTTATAGCTAGGATAGCCTTGTGTCTATCCTACGCATGCTTAAAATCCTTGACTGTGTTTACCTCTACCACTTCTGCTGGAAGGCTATTCCATACATCCACTACCCTCTCAGTAAAGTAATACTTCCTGATAAAAAAATGATAATATCTCTTCATGTGAATCTGATGTGCAGAACCGAGACAGACGGTCAGGAGGCTGGCATGATCTGAAAGTGCCAGCGCTCTCTCAGCCAGTATGTGCAGAGGCTTGTACTGCGCATCTATTCAGGGCCTGTCATGTTGTGAATATCTCTCTACTTCTGCACAGAGAGACCCTCATTTAAACAGGGCATCAGCAGAGGGGACCTGGTTACGTTTACATTTATTTACTTTAAAAAAATTGATTCATCGCTCTCTGGAGTCTGGCCTGAAGTGGTTCATCGCTCTTCATTTGGTAATTTACTGTTTCACACAGAAGCATGGCATTGGTCAGTCAAGGATATGCTGGAAAGTAGTATTAAAAATATAATTTTATTAAAAGTAATTGTCAGTTTATCGCCATAAAAGGGGCACTAAACTTTTCACTTGTGCTTCCAAAGACAAAATGGTGCCACTGAAGTCGAATTTCAAGCTACACATTATGCCTTGATGTGCCCTTGAATAGCATTGCAATCATATCTGATTACATGCTGAGACCTGACTAAACCGAACAACAGACTTCTTTCGGAGGCTAGAAACTCATTTCGGGAGGAATTCGGCTATTATGAAAATGGCCCCCATAAATTTGATTGGGGGCTACTTTCTCTGGACCCAAACTTATAAAATCTCCCCCCCAAGGGTCTGCAAAGATGCCCCAAGACACCAATAAGATAAATTGGACCCCTGGGGTTCAGGTGCTGCTCAAAGGCCCCCAATCCTCTAGTAAAAATAATTTACCCCCTGGGGGTTCAGGACCTGCCCCGAGACCCCCATCAAATTAAAATAAAACCGTTCCCTACCTACTCCTCTTTTATTCTAAATGCATGGGATTTGGGAGCCATGGAGCAGCTCCTGAACCCCTGGGTGGAGATCAAGTTTTATTAAAGGAACATTAAACATTTCCCGGGACATTTAAGCAAACCCGGCGTGTATCTTAATAGATACACACGTGTTTACCATCTGCTGTGTCTCACATGCGAGACACAGCAGTTCCTGGTTGTCGCGTGCTGACATACATGCACAGCACGCGCACATCCAATCAGAGCGGGGGCTCAGAGGATAAACTGGCGTGTATTATCAAAAGTACACACCAGTTTATCCTCATACTAGGAACAACGGACATTTCACTTGTGGGGGGTTATTCTTTTTTTTTTTTTTTTTTTTTTGTACGGGGATTTGGTGGCATTTGTGCTGCCCCCAGATGCTGGGGGTGATGATATTGCATGTAGGTCAGGGCAGGTGTACCTGGCCCAACATCTATTTTATGGGAACAGGGAGCAATTGGCCAGCCCCGATGTATTTGATATGTGGCTGGGAACACTTGCCCAGCTCCCAGCCCCATTTCTTGTAGCAGGAGGTCAGGGCTACCTGCCTCTTTTAGTAGGGAACAGTTTTGCCAATTCACAGTACCATTTATTACCTAGTTTTAATTGAGGGTCAAAGAACACAAACTGAAGTGGTTGAAATACGGCTATTTTAGACAAATTCGGAGAGTGTTCAGGGTCGATCATGGCAAATTGGGTAGCCGGAAAAATATGATTTTCCTGGTGAAAATATCCCGATCTAAACACTTCTGATGCTTCAGTTTTTTGAATGGTCTGAACTGCCAATCTTGACACATATTGTGGAATATTGAGTATCCTCATTTCTGGGATCCCTTTGACTTTCACTAATATTTCTGCTCCGAATCCAACGGATTGGTGCATATTGAATAGACCCCTTAGTCCATTAATTATCTGTGCTTTCAAATGTATAACCTAATCGGTCAACTCAATATATAGAACGTGTAATTAAAGCTGATACTAATAAGTGAATTACATGAATACAGGCAACTTTTTAACTGAAATTACCACTGAAGGAATCTGATTCTTGTTTCAAAGTTGGTGAGTTCCTGCTTCAAACTGTTAACTATAATCCTCAGTAATTAAAGGTGCTATTTCTCCTAGTTTATTTTCTCTCTGTGACATGTACTTATTTTTACTTTAAATACAATTTACAGTTCTCCTGTAGTTGTACAATGAAAATAATTCCACAGGGGCCTTGAAATTCAGTGACATTAAATAAGGCAGGAATTTTGCTACAGTAATAACAGCCATTAACACTGCATTTTTCAGGAGATTGCAAATGTGGAGAAATACATATGGTTTTTCACTTTAAATGATGTAACAATACTCACCCATAAAGACGACCATTTTCATCCTCCTTGAACATATTAACATTTTGTTGGTCCTTTTTGTTTTGTACTTTTTTGATGTTAACACGTTACCAGTCATAAAATAAACCAGTCGTTTCCATGTTTACTAAAACTTCTCACTTGTACTATATTTTTAAATGAATAAAGCAACAAAGTCATTTACAAATGGTAACCCAGACCATCATTTTGTCAGGAAACTGTGCTGGCTTTTAAATGTATTTATTTATTTATTTTCCTTCCGTTTTTACAAAAGTTAGAAATTCAATTTCTTAATGAAAATACCTCACTGAACAAGGCAAAATTAAACACAAAGCAATGTATATTTATGCAGGAAAATCATAATTCAAACAATAATTTTCGAAAATAGCCAAGCATAAAATATTAATTTCTTGTCCTATTAAATACGTAAATATTCTGGGTTTTTCATACATATATAAGTGGTTATTTAATGAATGTGTGTCATCCTTGTGTGGGCTATTGTAACATCTTGGAGCTTAAGTTATTAAGTAAATTGTCTGAAGAATTGTTTTCTTTTAAAACCATTTCACAGTTGGGGAATGACTGTTTCACTTACTAGTCTGTTAAGCAATGCTATAAAGGGGATTACTGTGTACTTGCTTCCTCGGAAGGTATCTTTTTAATTTTACCCTACATCATTAAGTTGGTGAAACAGAGCTGTGCTTCCCCGAAATAGACTACAATGACATCCTTAGAATGCTTTAAGTAATCTAATATAGGTTGTTTTTACTGTTAAATTCTACATTTCCATCGGCGTAAAGATGCAGGTATTAAAGGCAGCCGTATTTGTGTTGCCTGTAATGTGCATTTCTAAGTAACACATAAAGAAGCATCTGGTACATTAAATGAAGATGCTAACGTGCGAGCATTAATGTTGTGCCTCTCATTATTTAAAGCAAGGTTTTTTGAACTGTTTGTGACTTTTTAATAATACCCTTTCTTGCCTCTAGCCACTTAAACTCCCCTAAGCTTACAAAGCTAAGTAGTTCAATTTTTCAGCTTTTATCTTTGCCCAATAGAAGACAAATGTAAAGGGGGAAAGGATACTCCTGGTAGCTTACTTGCAAACCTACATCCAATGCAAACGGGTAAGAACATTGGTATTACATTTAAAGCAAGACTTTCTTAATCACTAACAATCACAGCACAAAATGTTAAATAACTGGCCTTGCACGCAGAGAATTACAATGACCGCAGCCTTTAATGCCTTGCTGTGTGTTAAATGTTATTTGTGTGTACAAATGGAAAACTGATAGAATAAGTAGATTACTCCTCAAGTCAGAGGGCTTTTGGAATTGGATGTTTTAAGGTCACCTGTTTTTCCATCATTTATATGTGAGACTTGTTGTTTATTTTTTTTTAATCGTGATTACATGAAAAAAAGCTTAACATATATTTTTTGGAAATACAGTTAGGTATTGGCTTTAATTGGTCAGACAGTAAAGATGTGCATAGTGGCAAAAATATGTATTTACTTTCGGTAAAGAGTCAAATCCACACTATTGTGTTTATATTTATGAAGTATTCAACAATATTAGATTTTTCGAACAAAATGTGAAATATTATAATTACAATTATGCAATCTAAAGAGAGGTCCAGGTTAGAAATAAGATTGTTAAGTGGTCAGTATAATTGTGTCTGCTTATTCATTGCATCATTAGTCAACTATGGATTTTGCCTTGCAAACACATTTATTATATATAATTAATAACTGATAATCTAAAAAAACTCTGTATAAATGTACGGTATATCTCCACAAATGTACTGTATATCTCCACAAATGTACTGTATATCTTCTTACTTTGAATAATGCCAAAATCAGACTTTTTAATTTACTTTTTTCAGTACCCCAGTGAGGCTCCTGAGTGTAATATAGAATGTCCGGTTCCGTTTACCAGTTCATGGACAGCAAAGGTAAATCTTTGATGGTTTTTATTGTTAGTAATAAATGTATAATATAATGTGTTATCCAGAACTGCTTATTACAGTATGATAGCTAGCCATGCGTGCTCTTTATAGGGTGTGGAGGGGTTATTTTGCATGTTGTGGAAAATATGAAGACTCTAGATACAGTTCACTTTTGCAAAAGGCCTGAAGATACCTGGAGTTTCCTGGGTTTGCACCAGAAGCTCTGGATTTTACAACTAATTGTTGGGCCTCTGAGGCATATTACACATGTCTAGGTGGGGCACAGCGTGCACGTGTCTAGGTGGGGCACAGCGTGCACGTGTCTAGGTGGGGCACAGCGTGCACGTGTCTAGGTGGGGCACAGCGTGCACGTGTCTAGGTGGGGCACAGCGTGCACGTGTCTAGGTGGGGCACAGCGTGCACGTGTCTAGGTGGGGCACAGCGTGCACGTGTCTAGGTGGGGCACAGCGTGCACGTGTCTAGGTGGGGCACAGCGTGCACGTGTCTAGGTGGGGCACAGCGTGCACGTGTCTAGGTGGGGCACAGCGTGCACTTGTCTAGGTGGGGCACAGCGTGCACGTGTCTAGGTGGGGCACAGCGTGCACTTGTCTAGGTGGGGCACAGCGTGCACGTGTCTAGGTGGGGCACAGCGTGCACATGGCGAGGTGGGGCACAGCGTGCACATGGCTAGGTGGGACAAGCTGTATTTCACTCCAGCCAGTCCCTACCCAACATCACATCCAAGTAGGTATTCCATTTTAGCCCACATTGCTGTATTTAAGTTAGTATTTCTGTGTTGTGGTCCATCCCAGTCACTTTGCCTTGTAGTACAGCTCTCCTTCCACAAACAACATGTCTGAAATACATTGTATAATATTTATGAATTCACTAAATCAGGGCTCCACAAATACCAGGTCGCCATGGCGACTAGATTCTGGCTCCTGGCGACTGGAAGACTCTTTGAGCAGAGTAAACTGCACTGTCCTGGTCCCACACTCTCTGCTATCCCTTACCTACCGATCAGATAAGGAGCAGAGTAAGGGAGAAGCAGCACAGAGCAGCCTGCCGATTAGCTCCTCCCCCGGCTTCCTGTTCCTGCTTCTTACCGGGTAGTAGCTCTAGCAGTAAGGAGATGCGTGTGAGAGGTGATGGGAACTCCTACTGCTGCAGCCTCAAAATGGAGGGAAAACTTCAAGCTGCCCGGTTCAGCAGTGATACAGGGTCTGTCTGTAACTTCCCACTGTAAGTCTAGTAAGTAAATAGTGTGTGTATTAGAATGTGTGTTAGCATGTATGTGTGGGTTCAGCACCTGTTTTTATGAATGTGTCAGAATCTGTGTGACAGCATGTTAGTGAGTGTGTATGTATTTGTGTCTGCATAGGTTAGTGTGTGTATCAGCATATTAGAGTGTGTATATAATTGTGACAGCATGTGTTAGTGTATCTCAGTGTGTGTGTGACCTGTGTAGGTGTGTGTTGGCATTTAAGTGGATATGAATGTGTTTGTGCATGTATGTAGGAGTGAAATCATGTGTTAGTGTGTATGTATTTGTGTCTGCATGTGTTAGTGTATCTCAGTGTGAGTGTGTGTGACCTGTGTATGTGTTGGCATTTAAGTGGATATTAATGTGTTTGTGCATGTATGTAAGAGTGAAATCATGTGTTAGTGTGTGTCAGCATTTAGGTATGTGTGTGTATTTGTGGGTGAGCAAGTGTTTTGTGCATGTATGTGTGTTAGCTTGTGTGTGCATTAGTATATGTGAAAATGGTGTGTATCCATAAGTGTATGTCATTTATATATGTTTATGGACTGGGACCCAAGCATTTTTCTTTGTGACACAGTGTTTGGTACTGGCTCCTAGAGTTTTCAGTTGGCTCCTAGATTTAAATCAAATTTGTCAAGCCCTGCACTAAATATTGCAAGTTAAAGAAAAACGCTATACGTTTTGCTATCAACTTTTCTAATAAAATTATTTTTAAAGGTGGACAGTCACATACTGCATGCTGGCAGCGGGTCTACATTTAGCATGTTTCACCATTATCCCCTCCAGAACTAGTTCATCAGTAGTGCTGGATTCAGACATATCCTCAGTCTGGCCTGATAAATGATTAGTAAACAATGTGAGTGTGCCTTCCTGTGTGCTCTGTAATTGAAATGGGTGTTCCCCTGGTGCAGTAACCATTGATGAGGCTGGTTTTCCTCCAGTATCCTGGATACTTGCAAGCTCCTCATTAACAATAAATGACACCTCAATCCTTGTTTTTTAGCGGTCCTAAGTCTTCCAACTTCTCCCCGTCACATAGTTTTCACCCACTGCTACACCACATACTTCAGAGGAGCTTCACTAGCCACATGTGAGTGTTATATGCTTGGCTCCACACAAGCCCAGGTCCCCTTTAACAGCACCCATAATTGGAATGTAAAAAATCAATTACAAGTGCCCCAACTACAACAACCTGAAACACAGACCTCTTATTACTTAATACAGCAGAAACTCCATTTCCACATTTCCCATGATTCTGCTGTGGCAATGCGCAATGTATAACACAAGAAAAAACAAACCAAAATGCGGTGGGGGTGCTCATGTTTTGCCTCACCACGGGGTTAGGCGCTCTAAATAGGAAAACTTCACAAATTATGTGTTTATTTGCCTTTTAAGTATAAAGTAAGATTTGTACTTAATGTGTTAGTCGTTGCGTTCAGCTACATTGATTTATTTTGCATCGCTTAACTTAAGTGTAAAGGTATTTTTTTTTTTTTATTGTGTTTTTTTTTTCAATGGCTTTATGGTTAAATATATATTAGCCAACCGTTGTGGGATTATTGTAAAAAATGTTGATTTATGGCTGCATGATTTTTTGTGTATGTGTAATATAAATATATATATATATATATATATATATATATATATATATATATAAATATATATATATATATATATATATATATATATATATAAATATAAATATAATATGTGTGTGTGTGTTCATATGTATACTTCTTGTCATAACAAGCTTACTGGGAACAATCAATATGTGTGTGTGTGTATGTATATATTCTCTATTCTTGCCTAAATTGCACAAATCTTGTTATATCGAGGACAAGAATTATCCATGAAGTGTCACAATAACTGGACAGACATTCTCTGGTTAGAGAGAGATATTATTTGTGTGTATGTATATTCTTTCTTGTGTGTCTGCTCTTTTTTTCTATTTTACAGTTTTGTTATTGCTGCCGGACTTCAAAACTTGGAAGATCTTCCTCTTTATTTTTTTTTTACATTTTTTTTTATGTGTGTATGAGAGAAAAATAATAGATGCTGCTTTGTGGCATCCATATTAAAAATGGGTAATTTTCCTTATGGTCCCTGTCTTCCTGCTGGGTTGATAATGTTTTGATGTATTTTTCTTTTGCTCTGATGAGAGGTCTGCCGCTGCTGCTCTGACATATTCATTTGGATGAATAATTATAACTTGCACAATGTCAAGCTGAAGATGGTAGGGTTTTGTGCGTCATGACAAGTCTAGTAGCCAGTGCAGGTGTCTCACAGCATGATCAGAAACAGCCAGTGAATTCTGGCTCAGAGGAAACATTTAGAGTGGTAAGAAATCAGCACCAAGGGCAATGCTGCTGCTTCTGTTCCTGTGTTAGTCAAATCAATGCAAAGTGCTTCTCAATGACAACTTTTAAAGCATTCATTTATTTGAGTTGTAGATTTTATTTTAATTAACAGGATAGTTTGTTATTCATTTAATGTTTATCATGAAAAGCAGCTTTGTCACCAAAGCTGAATGTAGAAATATTAGTTCCCCTCAAGAATAATTACCTACACATTCTGACCATGTATCACTGTGATGCATATGTGGACTGAAAATGACTAATGGGACTGTGCAACCCAAGATGCCCTAAAGTATGAAGGCCTGAAAAGAGGATTGTTGTAAATGACACTATCCTCTTGCCATCATTAGCAAGACATTGTACAAGCTATGATTATTCATTGAAATGAATATGTCAAATGATGGCTTTCGCTTAAAGGAGTATTATTCCTGCTGGCATTTTTTTTTCTTTGCAAAAAAGAATCAAGAAAATAAACCTACCTTTTGTGATCTAGGTTATTTGTGCAATAAATCTGAATAAATCTGTATTTTTAATAAAGTAATTCCTAGTAATAAATAAGGCTCATGGTATGTCTTTATTCTTTAACTCAATAATATATTAAAGACAGACATCTGCTCTTAAATTCGGTTTGTAGCACAGAAAGAAAAGATGCAATATTTTTGAATGAAAAGTACGGTAAGTGGTTTGTGTCTGAAATGCAGTTATGAATGCATTGTGCTATCATTTTGTTTTGTTACTTTAAAGTGGGAATCGGCAGCATTCTTTATTTTTTATGTTTGCTCTAATATTTGATCACTTTTACAAAGTGACAACATTTTCTGTCAACTGTGAACATTATTTTTTGTTATGATCTATTATTATATCACATTAAGTCTGCTGTGAAGACTTGTTCTTTTTCCCCCAAAAAAATGATAATAAATACCGTGTTTTTTGTTACTATACGTGTGTGTGTGTGTGTGTGTGTGTGTATATTCCTGCTTTCTGCCATACAGTATATATATTGATTGGTCATTACTGTTTCTCTTTTTGAAGATAGCCTCCATTCTAGCTCTATACACAAGACACACAGGATGCTCATTTCGCACATTTCTTTTAGCAGGGGTCCTCAAACTACGGCCCGCGGGCCACATGCGGCCCGCCGAGGACATTTATGTGGCCCGCGGGGGGTGCTGCCGGCACCCACCCCGTTTACTTTTTTTTTTTCTTTCTGGCAGCCGCAAAGGATGCGGCTGCAGGAAGAAAAAAAAATCAAAAAAAAAAAAAAAAAATCACCGCGACCGGATGTGACGTTACGTCACATCCGGATCCGGTAACTGTTTCCCTCCTCCACAGGAGGACACCGCGCGAGACGTCCGGGGACACAGCAGCTGGAGGTAAGTGATGGGGAAGCGGGGGAGGAGGGAGGGATAACGAGCACTATTCCTGGCCTCTGACTGGCATAATATTCCTGGGCATCTGAATGGCAAAATATTCCTGGGCTTCTGAATGGCATCATATTCCTGGGCTTCTGAATGGCAAAATATTCCTGGGCATCTGACTGGGATATTATTCCTGGGCATCTGACTGGCATAATATTCCTGTGAATCTGACTGGCATCATATTCCTGGGCATCTGACTGGCATAATATTCCTGGGCATCTGAATGGCATAATATTCCTGGGCATCTGACTGGCACACTATTCCTGGGCATCTGACTGGCATATTATTCCTGGGCATCTGACTGGCATAATATTCCTGGGCATCTGAATGGCATAATATTCCTGGGCATCTGAATGGCATCATATTCCTGGGCATCTGAATGGCATCATATTCCTGGGCATCTGAATGGCATCATATTCCTGGGCATCTGAATGGCATAATATTACTGGGCATCTGACTGGCATCATATTCCTGGGCATCTGACTGGCATCATATTCCTGGGCATCTGACTGGCAAAATATTCCTGGGCATCTGACTGGCAAAATATTCCTGGGCATCTGACTGGCATCATATTCCTGGGCATCTGACTGGCATCATATTCCTGGGCATCTGACTGGCATCATATTCCTGGGCATCTGACTGGCATCATATTCCTGGCCATCTGACTGGCATCATATTCCTGGCCATCTGAATGGCATAATATTCCTGGGCATCTGACTGGCATAATATTCCTGGGCATCTGACTGGCATAATATTCCTGGGCATCTGACTGGCATAATATTCCTGGGCTCTGACTGGCACACTATTCCCATTGAAATACTATTAAGTTTGTTGATTTAACTTTACTTTAAATATTGTATTTGTTCTCGTTTTGTTCAAAGTAAGATATATGCAGTGTGCATAGGAATTTCTTCATAGTTTTTATTTTTACTATAGTCCGGCCCTTCAACGGTCTGAGGGACAGTGAACTGGCCCCCTGTTTAAAAAGTTTGAGGACCCCTGACCTATAGTATTACCAAATTTGAGACATTGGGCTCTATTAATGTAGCTCCGATTTTCTTTCCTTAAATAGAGAGCTACAAAGCCTGCTAAATTCGGATCATTTTGGTGATTCGTACTAGCTTTGTCTCCACATCACTTGTCCGTGCAGGGGTCACCCTTGCCACCTTGGGTGGCAGGTCCAATTGCAGTGGTGACCACTGCACTTGCAAGTGGTATAGGGACAAAGCTGGTATGGTGGAAAGTGGGGGTCTATGCCAATTTTACAGTTGTGTTCCAGTGGTTTCTAGATACGCCCTGTTAACAAACTCAAATATGTAAGGGTATTTATTTATTTCCACAGTTAGGAATGGTGTATTGACAATCAATGTTGCCATCCACACTTTGAACATAAAAGGGTATTGTGATACACGTGACATGACGGCCAGAGGGAAAATATAATCTAACAGTTGTTGACAATGAACAATAACCGGTGATGTGATGCCCCCCTATAGCTAATATGACATCACTGGTATTTTTATACCACAAGAGTTGTTATATCTGTGTGTGTAAAATAATGTATGTAATGTATATACATATTTATACTTGGCAATTCCCTAACTTTGATTGGAGTTACTAATTGGTGTATGGAACATATGATGTGTTTTAATACATGTCATTAAAATGATATGTTGATTGATGTGTGAATTGCACCATTTATACCAAAATAGCATATTTTTAAAAAATATTCCAAACCTTAATTTTATTATTAAATATGCTATTACAGAATATATTTTAGCAATTTCCATATCAATTAACCACTTCAAATATTTTTAGAGTACTTTTTGGCCCTAAAATCTTCAATTCTCCAAATCCTATTCGGCTTCCCAAAACATGCCATTTGTCCCAGATCATAACTACAGGAATAGACCCCTAATGGATTTCTGTGCAAACCGATAGGATGTATATACTACATCTGCAGTTTGTGGATATATGTTGGGATCCAAAAGAGATAGGTGAGCTAGATAAATTATCCTTCTCTGTTGCCAAGGCCTGATTATTTTTCACTTGCCCATTCTAGTGAATAACTCCAATGTGGGTGAAGCATTAATTAGGAGGTCTTGTTGCAAAAAATACTGAAAGCTAAACTTGTCAAGAAAGCTTTATTCAGTCCATTAAAAATAAATTAAAGTTATATTAAACGACCAGGATTTTTGGACATATTTTGTTTCTAAAATTGTGAGATTTACATTAGTTCACAACTTATATTTATAGATTTTAGAGAACCAGCCTAGTTCTTATCAGTAGCTAGGAAAATGCTTAAGTCCTCCAACTGACTTCTATCTAGGTTCAGTATTCCTTATTCAAACTGCTTGGGACCAGATAATAGATTTTTGTATAAGGGATACTCAGCCTGTATTCGTAATAGCTGAGGTCCTCCCGAAACAGCCCCAAAATAAGCCAACTCCCTCCATATAGAATTCTGTAAGGAAGACCGAGACGACTACTTCATTTTCAGTGCATTTCTCCAGATTTCAGTGTGGGGAGATCTGTATGGGATCGCCTATGATTTTACGAATTGCCGATGTATTCAGAGGCAAATCTGAGATACCTGAGTGGCACTAAATCCAGGTGTTCCTTTCCCACTGACATGCTCCGAATATGTCCAGACTTTGGGTGCACAATATTGGATCTGAAAATCAGAGCTACCTTCTGTTTGTATACCGTCCGGAAATTAAATGTACTCTTGGAGTTTCTGTTTACTAACTGTTGTGCTAGGCTTTGCACAACAGTTAGATCCAAATCCTTTTTATTTTCCCCTATTGAACACGTAGGCATGCATTTTAGCGGGCAGTGTTCTCTAACTCAATTACCAAGTCATATCCATTAGTGCATTTGTACCAGTGTGAAGATTTATTCAAGCCTTCTTTTGTATATGCAAAAGTATATAGTTTATATATATATATATATATATATATATATATATATATATATATATATATATATATTCTAATGTATGTGTGTGTCCTTATCTTTTTTCCCCTTTCTGTTAAACCGCCTCGCGACTCTATTACTATCAATTTTGTTATGTGACTTTTAACTCTTGCTTTTTCAGAGTACCCTGCGGAATATTTATGATCAGGTTTTATCAACACTGGAGTCCTTGAAAGATTTTTGGGATGCTTTGGATGAAATTGACAAAAACACTTGGGTACTGGAACCAGAGAAACCTACCCGCAGTGCAACTATGAGGAGAATTGCAATAGGTTAGATGTTTAGAAAGAATTCTTTCCATTAAATTGGGTGTAATAAGAACAGTGACTTTGTCTTTATCCACTTGATATCATTTTGAAGTTGAATATCCATGTTCAACAAAATATGGTAGAGGGAGTAATGCCAACATTTTCAAATTATTAGTACATTGGCCCGTTTTACAACTTACTTTTAAAATATTTTTTCTATTGTGTTTTGTGTACAGGTTATCCCTGACATAGGTTACAACTCAAGCCCTATGCCATTTAAATGTCTCCAGTGTCTGCCTGTGAGTGTGGTCTGTTAGACTGGAAACTCTGGAAGACCAATTGGGGCATTAGACAAGGCTTGTCTTTCCAACTGACAGTCTGACATACTAATAGGGTAACTGAAGATCCCAGGAAGCATGTTTTTACACTACACACCCAAAGACATTTTGTAAACAAAACTTTCTAGGAAGTGACTAAATCAGCAGAACATTGCCAATGTATGTCATTACACACTCTTTATGGACTTCTGAAGTGGTTTCTGACAGATACTCCAGTCTAGAAAAACCAAACATTGATTCTTGCACACTCCAGGTGACCCAACCTCACCAACTACATGGGTCTTTGTTTCCATCTAGTGTACTCAGATCAAATCTAGTATAATTCCCTGACAATCTAGTGGGGACACAGAGAAATCTGTACTGCTACCAAACCCCTTTTTAAATTTCTGGAGGAGATCCAATTAAACATACTTATAATTGACCTCTGCATTGTGCAAGCAGGGAAAAGAACGGAGTTGCTGAGCTTGTCAAATGTTCCTATTATTTTATTTTTATATATTTTTGTTACTGTGTTTGTGTATAGTGAATATCCTAAAATCCAGGGAGGTAAAGCTGTTAACAAAAATAAGTTATCTGGTGTATAAACTTGCAATTTATTTTGGTTTCTGTTATAGGTAACAATGTGTCTATTACAATTGACCTGGATCCTAGACATCCCACCTTGCTTCCAGAGTGCTATTTTCTCGGAGCAGACCATGGTATGTTATTATTCTGGAACATCAACAAAATCCATTGATGCTATAACAAATGTCAGTAAACTGTGGCACAGTATGTTTTTTTTAAATCTAAACTTATTTTAAAAACACTAGCTTAACAATTCTAGGCCCCAATATTTACCTTTCCTTAGACACCAGCAAATAGCCATTTTCTTTCATGCCAGCAGCATGAACAGAGCATGGTGTAGGTCATTGCTTGAACTAGTCACCATTGTGCTTTGGAAGCACATTCAAATACATACTCACATTGCACACCCATCTTATTCGTTAACGGTGTTTGTCATGGAATTTTTTCTTACTGTTCATGTAAAGAACTTGGGTTGGAATGCAATGTGAAGTATGGGTTAAACATTAAGATATATATATATAACAAATCAACATAATTGCAAGTTTAGGTATAGCTGTCAAGGGAGCATTGTTAACATGCATGCAGGAGTGACTTGGAAAAAAACAAACTGGCATCCATGGTACTAAATATTCATTACTCATTGCAATATTTACAGATTTGTGGGTCCATATATTAATAATTGTATGACTATGAATGTTCTTTTAAGCCAGGGGTCTACAAACTGCAGACCTCCAGCTGTTGTAGGACCACATCTTCCATAATGCTTTCAGCCAAGAGGCTGACAGTGGAGTATGGGACATGTAGTCCAGCAACAGCTGGAAGGCTGCAGTTCATGACCCCTGCTCTAAGCCATGAACATTCAGCAGCTGTATTATAGATATATCTGGACTACAACTCCCAGGTGAATGCCCTGGCAATATTGGAGTTAAAGTCCATCAGTTGCAGGTGGTTTTTAAGAGCATATAGTTGATTATCTTTTTTTTAATTGTATTTACATTTTATTACAGTGGTGAATCCTTTAAGAGAGAAACTGAATTCCAATATACATTTATGGTGAGTACTGCATACGTTGCCGTGTTCTGGTGTTTAAAGAGGGAGTATACCTCCCCCCCCAACACCATTTTTTTTATTTGTTTTTGAAAGGCCATGTCCTTGATTCACATAATTGTTGAATGATACTTCTGTAACATACCATTCAAAAGATATCCCATTGTAAAAACAAAGTTTTGGGAGAAATCATTAAGATGGTCCAGAGAGGGTCAGTTGCTCTTGGGTGTGCGTTAATAAGGAAAATATGTATAAATGGAAGTGTGAATAAAAATATGACTGTCTATGTGACTGTTACTGTGAATAGTTAGGAAGGATTACAGCAGAGCGGGGGTGAATTTGTATGCGAATGCTCACAGAAACAGCAAAGAAGTATGATATGACACTGAAGTAGGAGGGGTGGTTTTCTATGGTGCCTTACACAGGCTGCTGCCCTATCTATCCACTCTCCCTGGTCTCAATACAGCAGTAGTGTCCTGTCCAACTCACCATCTAAAGCTCTCCTTAAGGACCCCCAATGGTCCAGGATTTAGGGATTATCCAGTTATGTTTAACCGTTAGGGAACCATACCAGGTGTTATATATATTCTTATTTAAAAACAACTGGGTAATCCCCAAATCCTGGACTGGTGGGGGTCCTTAAGGACAGGTTTAAGAAGCATTTGTCTAAAGCTTATTTCTTCAGCCCCTCCAATCTGTTGTCCATTAAATAAGGACTGAACTCTCCTGTCAGTGTATGAATCAGACAGAAGGTATACAAGCTATATACACAAGGTTTCCTACCCCAATATATAAGGCCTGATGACGGGCTGGCTGTTCATTTCATGTTGTGTGTCCATTAAATATCAGATGGTAAGTTGGTGTTTTACAATTAAATAACCAATACAATGGTACTTTTTGCTTTGACCCTAGGGATCCTGAAAGCAGTTTACTACAAAATTTGAAAGACGTTTTGGAAATCGAATTTCCATCAAAATCCCTTTCAGAAAAAGCAGTAAGTTCATGTTTTTGTCACCTAAACATTGATCACACTGTGAATATAGAGATTAAAACATGGTCCAAAGTGAATGCAAATGAATAACACAAATATATATATATATATATATATATATCTATCTATATATCCCTGTTTCTGAGATCACCTGTGGCTTGATATGCAAATTCACTACTATTCAATGGAAAATATGTAATTTGAATAAAAGTTGATATCATAATTATTAGAGGACAGACACCTTCATTTATGCGTTTGCTTCCAATTCTACTAACACAATGTATAGATCAATTTTGATATTTTTTTTACATTCACAGTATAAACAATTATTTTTTAATATATGCATTCTGCTCATGTGCTTTAATTGTTAGTAATGCTCTACATTTCTCATTTGCCAACATTAAGTCTTCACTGTGATGGATTGGTAAAGTTAGATTCCACACTTTGTTTATTACTAATATAATACCTTTACCTAGGGACAGAGTTCTGTGTTGCCACAGTGATAGATAGAGCCAGGAGATTGTTGTGTCACTTATAAATATATGCTGTGCCAGTAGTTTTTTGTGTGGATATACCAACAGAGGGTGCAAGATGTGACTTGAGGCCAGGTATAAATCGGGGATGGATGCAAGTATGAAATCACTGTGAGTTGAAGAGTGCTTGTATATGTTTACTGCCATCCCATAACGTAAAAGACATAGACTTTGTACTATATGACAGCTGATGTTTATAACATCTAAAAAAACATTTACATTGTCTCCTATAACCGCATCAAGTGGCTTTTCTTGAAACCATACTAAATCCTAAACAAACTCATGTATTGCATGCGATAACTCATTAACCTCTGGTTATTTGTTATGAATACAGTGTTTGTGGTTTCCACACCAATGCACAGTCTTACAAATAAAATATGATAGGAGGAGAGGTTGCTTTTAAGTGTCACTGCCCTTAATATTTGCATTAAGTAATGGTAAAATAATCTAATGAAAAGGCAAAAACATTAATGTACGAATGTGAATGTGCCTTGTTAATATACATTTGACTTCAACAGCATGATGTTATACAAAATGTACAATTGCTTTCTGAATTCTCAGTTGTTTTCATTTAGTTTAAAGGACAACTGTGGGGGGGGGGGGGGGGGGGGATTAACCTCTGTTTAATTGAAAGATGGCAAACATATTTAAATGAAAATTTCATAAATGAATATACATAAAGTACATTATTGAACCATGTTTGCGCTCTATAGCTATATCAGGGGGCTGACATGTTTTGAATTTTGAGGCAGATTATCCCAAATAAAATCTAAATTTGATGTAATCTTTCAATGAAATGTGTTCATTGTTCTGCTTACAGTTGTAAAGGAGCAGTCATGTTTTGTTTCAAATCTACACACAGCTCTTGCTTGGTGAATATTGAAGGAGCACATCGGCATCAGTTGTATTGCTTAACTTTTTTAAAATGTATAGGGTTGTTTTTTATCCAAAAAACCAATACCAAACAAAAACATTACCATACATTATTAACACATATATTTGGTTTTAGGACTTTAGCATGGACTGCGGTATATGCTATGCGTATCGACTTGAGTCTTCCATTCCAGATCAGGTGTGTGACGATCCGCGGTGCGGGCAACCCTTTCACCAAGCTTGCTTGTATGAGGTAAGCCAGTGTTTGTGCAAATGGCTGTAGAATTCTAGCATTCCTGATTCTATCCAGAGCTAGGAAAGAGGTATGTTCATAGAGTTCCATATAAAATACTTGAACAATGTAAGGCACTCTTAACAGACTGCATTTTGAACCCAGGCATCTGGAGTTTGTCAACCACCAAGGTAATCATTTGTTTATTTTTAAGCACGTTAGTAAGAATGAAATATTTATTTACCAAGTGATTTGTACTGTACAAACTTTACATGGCTATTTAGATCTTTAAAGCTTCATTTGGTTTTAAAGTATGTATGCTACAATTAAAGCCAAAATAACACGGGTTATTAACCCATTCTCCACCACGGACGTACCAGGTACATCACAGAAAACCTGGTACATCCTGTGGTGAAACCTGCATAGGCAGCGATCAACGATTTTTTATTTTTTACATTTTAATCATGCAACACCAAAATTTGGTCGGAGGCCAATGTTTAAAAACAACGAACCCCCCCCCCCCCCATTTTTTATAACTTTTTTCATAATTTTTTGTATAGTAAATTATATGATTAAAATAATAATGGTGATGAAACGAGTATATAATATGTGTGGGTACATAAAAAAACGCTCAGTGGTGCCTCATTTGACAGTCGAATCTCACTGCAGTCCCTGCAGTGGGATCCACAGTACAGATAATTGCGGGGGGCCACAGTGTTCAATATAGGATGTTCTGTCCTCTCTTACTGGCATTTGAGCCCAGTATTTTAGGATGGCACAGAACATACTTCCATGCTTTAAAATCCAATATATTTTAAGGTATAGGTACTTTACAAAATTCAGCGTGTGTGTTTCAACATGTGTTGAAGGGCACATTTTACAGTCACAAGGTTGGATACCTGTAGTAGCCTTCACTTGGTAATGTGTTAGTGAGTATGGATTTACATTATGACAAAAAAATGGCTATGTTATTGAGGACACAGTAGCTTATTGAAAAACCGAAACATTATATAGCTTTATATAGCTTCTTTAACCCCTTGGCGACACAGGACGGACTAGGTCCGTCCTGTGTGCCGAGGCGTTAGTGACACAGGACGGACCTAGTCCGTCCTGTGTCAAAACGAGCACTGAAAGCGGAGTTTTTCCGCTTTCAGTGCTCTAAGGGCATTGTAACGATGCTTCCGTGTGGAAGCATCGTACAATGCTAAAAAAAATGCCCGTCGGCATTTCGATCGCTCCGGAGAGTGATCGAAATGCCGGTTTTAAAGGCACAGTGCCTTTAAAACGCGGGCATTTAAAAAATGAGCATAGGAAGCAAATTTTTCGCTTCCTATGCTCAGAAAGTGTTCCTGATTGCCTCGCAAGTCGAGGCAATCAGAAACACAAAAAAAAAATGCACGATCTTGGTCACTAAGTGACCAAGATGGCGCTGCCCTTCTAAGGGCAAGAGCACAGGAGGCAGGAAGTACCTGCTTCCTGTGCTCTCTGGCTGTCACACGATTGCCTCTTCACAGAGGCAATCAGTGACTGCCAGGCACACTGACAGGCAGTGGGGATGCTCTCCTGAACATCCCCACTGACTGGTCAGATCAATATTAACTCTATATTGATCTGACCAGTTATGATCTGTCTCCCTCTCCTCACATTTTTTTTAGTGAGGGAGAGAGACAGATCAAAGTTCTAAAAGTAAGTAAAAGTTAAAAAAAAACAATAAATACACAACACACAAATAATAAAACAATAAAAAAAATTTATTAAAGCAATTCCCTGCGTTTAACCCCTTCCCTGCCACTGATCTTGCATAAGCAGTGATCGTGCACATCAGCGCATTTATTTTTGCTGTTTGTGCATTTTTTAGGGGTTAATTTTTTTATACTGTAATTTATTACAGTACTAAAAAGGCTCTTCTAAGAGTTATTAACCCCTTATTTGCCGTCGATCACTGATTACGCAATGATATTGACGCCAAAGCAATTTTTATCTGTCTGCATATTTTTTTTTTTTTTTTTTTTTTTACACATACCCGCTAGGGGATTACATGTAAAGTAAAAATATTTGAGTTTTTTTTTTTAAGCTGCCTGAGCGCATAGCGATCAGTAACAGCGAATTAGTGGCAAAGGCGGTTTGGTGATTTCTCAATTAAGCTCACCATTCGCCCTGGTCAGATCAAAATTAATCGGATCAATATTCACAAATATTGATCTGCCTCCCTCTCCTCACTTACATTTTTGTGACGGAAAGAGACAGATCAGTATTAGTGATATAAAATAACATTTTATAAAATTAGCAGGTTTTATGAAAGTCTTTCACTGTGTATTAACCCCTTCCCTGCCATTCATCACTGTGTAAGCAGTAATCCTGCACAGCAACAGTATGTTTTGCTGTCTGCACTGTTTTATGGATTAATTTATTTGTACTGTAATGTATTACAGTACTAGATAGGCTCTTCTAAGAGCTATTAACCCCTTCTTTGCTCGAGATCACTGCTTACGCACTGATTCTGAGGCCGCGGACTCAGGGTTCGATTTTGACCCTATTCAGCTTTCTGATACATCATCTAGCGATGTATCGGTGGCTGCTGAGCCCTTGCCACAAGTAGTGATGGGGGTCTACCGATAAAAAAATATATGGTTTGGTGGGGGTAAATTACATTGGCTGGCTTCAAAGATATATCCCATAAAGGACACGGACGCAGGTTGACTACGTCAAAATTCCAAGTTGGAATTTTGAGATGCGCATCTCACAAATGTTGCCTTCTAGCCAAAAACAAACCAACAAACCTATGCATGGGTGCTATCCCTGTACTCGGGAGATGTTGCTGAACACATATTGGGTTGTTGTTTGGCAGTGACATATACCAGAATCTGTGAATTCATGCCTGAAGTACAATGCATGTGGGGAAAAAAACTCCCAAAAAAGTACTACCACAAACTTTTACAAAGGCTGGTGGTAGAATTAGTACCTATACAGTATTAAAATACCACCATTTGAAATACCTTAGGATGTCTATTTTCCAAAAATATATGGTTTGATGGGGTAAAATTCATTGGACGGCTTCAAATATGTTCCAAATGGAACATGGGCGCAGGCTGACTACATGTCAAAATTCCAGGTTGGAATTGCGCACCCCCTAAATGTGGAATTTTAGACCCAATACAAACCAACAAACCTATGCATGGGGGGTATCCCTGTACTCAGGAGATGTTGCTGAACACATATTGAGGTGTTGGTTGGCAGTGGCAAATACCAGAATCTGAAAATTCCTGCCTGAACTACAATGTGTGTGGGGAAAAAATGACATCCCATCCCTTTGACATAGGTTGGTGGTAGAATTAGCACTTGGAAAGTGTTAAAATACCACAATTTTAAATACCCTAGGATGTCTAGTTTTCCAAAATATATGGTTTTATGGGGTAAAATACTTTGACAGGCTTCAAAAGTGTCCCAAATGGAACATGGGCGCAGGCTAACTACATGTCAAAATTCCAAGTTGGAAATGCACCCCCCCCTAAACGTGGCCTTTTAGCCCCCAAATAATCTAACTAACCTACACATGGGTGGTATCCCTGTACTCAGGAGATGTTGCTAAACACATATTAAGGTGTTGTTTGGCACTGACACATAATAGGATCTGTGAATTCATGCCCGATGTACAATGAATGTGAAAAACAAATTACTATCCATAACATTGACATAGGCTGGTGGTAGAATTAGTGCATGAAAAGTGTTAAAATACTACCATTTGAAATACCCTAGGGTGTCTAGTTTTCAAAAATATATGGTTTTGTGGGGTAGAATACACTTTTTGGCTTCAAAAATGTCCCAAATGGGACATGGGCGCAGGTTTTCTGCACGTCAGAATTCCAAGTTGGAAAACCAAAAAGCGCACCTCTCAAATGTGGCCTTTTAACCCCCAAATAACCTAACCAACCTATACATGGGTGGTATCCCTGTACTCAGGAGATGTTGCTGAACACATATTGAGGTGTTGTTTGGCACTGACATATAACAGGATCTGTGAATTCATGCCCAAAGTACTATGTATGTGAAAAAAAATTACTATCCATAACATTGACATAGGCTGGTAGTATAATTAGTGCATGGAAAGTGTTAAAATACTACCATTTGAAATACCCTAGGGTGTCTAGTTTTCAAAAATATATGGTTTTGTGGGATAGAATACACTTTTTGGCTTCAAAAATGTCCCAAATGGGACATGGGCGCAGGTTTTCTGCACGTCAGAATTCCAAGTTGGAAAACCAAAAAGCGCACCTCTCAAATGTGGCCTTTTAACCCCCAAATAACCTAACCAACCTATACATGGGTGGTATCCCTGTACTCAGGAGATGTTGCTGAACACATATTGAGGTGTTGTTTGGCACTGACATATAACAGGATCTGTGAATTCATGCCCAAAGTTCAATGTATGTGAAAAAAAATTACTACCCAAAACATTGACATAGGCTGGTAGTATAATTAGTGCATGGAAAGTGTTAAAATACTACCATTTGAAATACCCTAGGGTGTCTAGTTTAAAAAAATATATGGTTTTGTGGGGTAGAATACACTTTCTGGCTTCAAAAATGTCCCAAATGGGACATGGGCACAAGTTTTCTGCATGTCAGAATTCCAAGTTGGAAAACCAAAATGCGCACCCCCTAAATGTGGCCTTTTAGCCCCAAAACAAACCAACAAACCTATGCATGGGTGGTATCCCTGTACTCAGGAGATGTTGCTGAACACATATTGAGGTGTTATTTGGAAATACCCCTTCACATTTTAAGGTAATGTTTACCTAAATTGCAATATATGTGAAAAATTAAAAAAAAAGATTTTTTGCTGCAAACTTTGGCATAGATTGGTGGTAAAATGGCTACATGAAATGTGTCAAAATACCCCAAGTTAAATGCCCTGAGTTGTCTAGTTTTCAAAAATATGTACATGTTGGGGGTCATTCATGGATTTAGTACAGAAATCAGTGTTACAATGTCACTATTGCTAATTTTGAAAGAAGGGATTTTAAAATAGCTTTGCACCACTTATAGTTCTGGCCCTGTAACATGAATAAAAAAGCATAAAAACATGGGCTATTTCTGAACTCAGGACATATTAGAAACTTTTTAGCAGTGTTTTTTTGTTGTCTCTTGTACATGAGTATACGATTTTTCAAATAAAAGTCATAAAAAAATAATTTTTTCAATTTTTTTGCCATATTTTATTATTTTTTTTACATCAAATTATATGCTATTATCAAAATAATGGTATCAAAAGAAAGCCCTTCTTATGACGATAAAAACGATATATAGTTTGTGCGGGTACACTAAATGAGACAGAAATAAATTACAGCAAAACACAAACTGCTCAGAAATGTTAAAACAGCCCATGTCACCAAGCGTCGGACAAGCCAAAAAAGTCATGTCACTAAGGGGTTAATAAAGAAGAGGTAAACAAACATGTTTATCATTCACTATTCAAGGAAAATTCCACACATCATTTTGGCAAATGGCAATACTATTGATAGAAGTAAACAAAGGCAACACAGGTCTTTGTTCAAACACATATTATAAACAAGATATTAGTATTATAGGTTGATTTATACAATTGATTTATGTTTGCAGTATGTAACTACCTTACCAAACACTAACGAATTATAAAATTGTGTGTGGACATATACAGTAGGGTCCAAAAATCCATTACCATAATCTGCATTTACTTTAGCATTGCTGCAGAAAATTGCATGCCAGACAAAATATTTAAGTGTCTACTCAATATACACAGCTTTGTCCCAAATTTGATTCAGGTCGGGATTTTAGCCAACATTTCCAAATATATCCAAATTAATGAGTAGCCACATTTTGGGTATTAAGGAACATCGGAGGCATGTGGATCGGAACGTTTCCATTATGAAAACCATACATTCAGTTTCCTCCCAGCCCCCCAACAATAATTGTGGCTGGAATCCGGCCCAATGGCTCCAAGCCCCAATAGTATACATTGCCCTGGTCCCACCTAACAATACCCAAGCTGTGAAACACTTCTATAATAAAATGAAATCCACCATATAGTTTGGGGGTGGCCAATAAAAATAAATGCCCCCACATGGGATCTTGGGACCAGCCAAGGGCCCCCTAGATCCCATATATTATATAACTATTTCCCAGGCACCTTGTAGAACAAAACAGATCTGGGGCCAAGATGAAATGAGTCCAAAAGCTTGACTGAACACTTATATAACACCATGTATAATTTATGGGTAATGCTTTAAAGTGAATAAGCACACTGAAAAGTTCAAATATGCATGCAAGAGGTATGTCTCCTGTTATTTCTCTTACTGCTGCATTTTAGAGAAACAAGATTGCACTCCAATTCAGAGTATGCCCCAGGAGAAATAGAGCAAGGAGATCTGCCATAACACGGGAGATGTTCACCATGGGAAGGGTTGATGAAGAGATGGGCATGGGAGTAGATGAGACATTCACTGAGATGGGCACTGGTAGGAGAGAAAACTGTAATGACACTTGGGAAATTGCAGGAACTCTGGGAATTTTTTTTATTCTCAGAATAGATTCTGGCAAGATGAATGCGGATTTGCAAAGGGGAAACTGGCACAGTAATCTGTACCCCAGGCCAGTCAGCCCTGGCTTCTTCCTGAGAGCACATTCTCCATGTGAGGTTTTTTTCTTCTCTCTCGTTTTTTAGTGGTTAAGAGGACTCCCTTCCAGCAGGCAAAGCTTCAATGTTATATATGGCGAATGTCCTTATTGCAACAAGGTAAGATTACGTTTTTCACTATGCATAACTGAGCATGCCAAAAAAAAAAAATGAAATTGTAATGCTCCACCACAGATCAAAACATAGTTGTTTTTTTCTTTGCTTAGACCTTTAACTTAAACTGTAGTTCTGCTGCCACTATATACATACACATTTGAAAATAAGTATAGTTCTATGTTGATTTCGCTGCAGAAAGAGACTGTGCCATCAAATACATTATATGTATTCAGAGTATACTGCTCTCTGTAAACATATGGTTGAGTTTGTTTGAAGTGGGACTATATAGTATCTTCCTCAAAACAAACTTCTGGGGACCTCAACCATACATTTACAGAGAGCAGTATACTGCCCAGAGTACACTATTATATTTTCTTATTTGTTTTTTGGGGTATACGTAACATCTGGGACCTCCAATCAAGTCAATTTTTCCTATCTGAGAAATAAGTATGGTTTAAAAACATATTTGTTTGGGAAAATCTAGTTTTTTTGGACACATGTAAGATATTTATTTAAGCACAAAAAAACCTTTTTATAGAGAATTTATTTTTTCTTGCGCTCCACCTATATAGTTATTTTTTTTTGTTTGATTTAGTGGAAATTGAGGTATTTTTTCCACCTGGAAGTGAGCTGCACAATTAATTTCACTCATATCCACAGTAGCGCCTAGCACTTAAATCTATTTTTGTTAATTTGACATGTACCACCTACCTAAGCATTGTAGCAGAGCATGTACACCTTTTCATGGAAACTGTATTCCCTAATGGCATTGGCCTCTTTAAGCAGGATAATGCGCTCTGCCACAAAGCAAAAATGGTTCAGGAATGGTTTGAGGAACACAACGAGTTCAAGGTGTTGACTTGGCCTCCAAATTCCTCAGATCTCAAAACAGTCAATCATCTATGAGACATGTCCAAGTCCTCACAACTTACAGGACTTTAAGGATCTGTTGCTAATGTCTTGGGGCCTTCAGAGGTCTAGTGGAGTCCATGCCTCAACGAGTCAGGGCTGGTTTGGCATCAAAAGGGGACCTACATAATATGAGGTGGTCATAATGTTATGGTTGATCAGTGTATACTGTTAAGTTATTGTGTGGTGGTAAGTTATTGTGTGGTGGTTTGGACTGATTTCCTGCTTCAAATTGCTAAGGAATTTGAATTGAATACGTAGGTGTTTGTCATTGTTTGGTTCTAATTGGCATAGGCCCACTCAGGTGTTAAAACCTTCCTTGGTGCTTGTAGGTGTGTGTATATAAGGCATATTGGAAATTAGCTTGGCTGCTTTTCAAAGAGTATATTTAAATTCTTAAAATGGCAGATTTGGTTTACTGTGATAATTGTTCTGCATTTGTTTCACGTTCCATTTTTTGGAGGCTGTCTAATCTGTAGACAGTTCTCAAGAATGCAGCAGGAGATTGCATTTTTAAAGTCCGAGATTTGTAATTTATCTGTAAAACAAACTCGGGCTGAGACTGTTGCCGCAGAGGTTTCCTAGGAATGGCAGGTGGGTTACTGTTGGATCTGGTAGGCTTAGAGTTGTGGATAAAAGGTATGTCCCGCAGTCTGTGGCTGTCCAGAATTCATTTTCAGCACTTTCGGAGTGCAGTGGTGTTGTGGAGGCAGGCTCAGACACAGAGTTTGAGGAACCACTCTCCTATGTGGCTAAGGTGTGCAAGGAGAAGGTGAGGCCTGGTAGAAAGCAGTTGTTGTTGGGCGATTCTATCATAAGAGGTGCGGAGTTGGACAGTATTGGCTTAGTGAGATGTCTTCCTGGAGCTACTGCTCGCAGAGACAGGAGGCGTATTTCTAATATTGTTAAGCAAGCAAATCAGGAAGGAGAATTGGATGTACTGGTTCATCTAGGGACAAATGATTTGGCTTGCAATGAGGTTTCAGAGGTGAAGGAAGCTTTTAGTATTCTTACCAATGAGATACGGCAGGTTGTGCCTGTGCATAACATTCAGAATGATAGACGGATGCGTATTAGGGACTTCAACTTGTGGCTTGGAGAATGGTGTCGGGAGCAAGGATTTGGCTTTGTTTCTCATGGAAGTTCACTATGGGATAGAAAGGAACTGTACAAAAAAGATGGTTTGCAATTTCTCAAAAGGGAACGAATGTTCTCAGTGAGCAGTTCAGAGGTTTTGCTAGGAGGTTTTTAAACTAAAAGAGGGGGGCAAAATGGCGATAAAACATCAATCCAATTGCCCCCCAAAACAGGGACAGAAGGTACCTGTAGTCACTGTGCTGAAAAATGATAAGCTTAGGGTCATGTCTACAAATGCTTGCAGTTTAGGGAATAAGATCCATGAACTTGTGGCAATATTGGCAACTGAGAATGTAGATTTAGTGGCTGTTACTGAGACATGGTATAATGAAAAACATGACTGGGACATATCAATACCAGGGTACTCTTTATATAGAAAAGACAGAGAAGGTAAAAAAGGGGGACGGGTGGCCCTGTATGTGAGGGATAGCTTAAAATGTAACGTAATACAAGTTAGTGAGGCGAACATAGTCAGTTTGGGTTACATTAGAATTTGGTAATCATATGATAACTCGGGTAGGTGTGATTTATAGGCCCCCTGGACAAATAGAGGAGTTGGATAATCTACTAGTTGAGGAAATAGCTAAAATGACAATGAAGGGAGAAGTGATCATCATGGGTGACTTTAACCCCTTAGTGACCGAGTGCTATGTTGCATTTGACGTGCCTTGAAGACCAGAATTCCATTATTTTTGTCATACGTTTACTGAACTGTGAATTTCTTTCTTTGTGTTCAGTCCACCCACACAAATTATATATCATTTTTTAAAGGACAGATAGGGCTTTCATTTGATACTATTATTTTCATCATATGATATCATTTACTATTAAAAAAATAGAAAATATGATGAAAATATGCCATAAAAAACACTTTTTCCAACTTTGACCTGATTTTTTTTTTTACACAATTACAAATGGTAAAAAAGACCCCGTCTATATATTTCAACTATTTGTCCTGAGTTTAGTAATATCAATGTTTCCTTGTTTGTCTATGTTTTATTTCACGTAATAGGGCAATAAACAATATTAGTGTTTTTTTTTGTTTTCTAACCATTTTCTTCTACAGTGATTTTTTTAACCCGAACCCTAAATTTACCCCAACTCTAAATTTAATCTAACCCTAAATTGACCCCCACCCCTTAATCTAACCCTTGTAATCATCCGAACCCCCATTTAACCCTAATTATTACCCTATTTGGACCCTAACCCTAGATCTAGGTTCAGTAGATCAAGGGTTAGATTTTTCCATTTATTTATTTAATTAATTTTCTATTTTTACCTGTAATACCGCCTAACTGCCTGTAGGGGCAGTCAAGTAGCGGTTTCAGAGCGACGGAAGAGATTTTTTTTTTCTCTCTTCCGCTCTCCTCTGGGCATGCTGTATCGGAGGAGCATGCTCCTCCGATACAGCACACACCCGCGATCACCGGGTGATCGCGGTGCCCAAGAGGGCACAGATTGTGTTGCATGATGCCTCGATAGAGGCATCATGCAACACTTTAACACACATAGGCAGTGATGAGCTTTCACTGCCTATGTGTGTTAGCGCGCATACGATCACATTCGCGGTGATCGTATGCGCGCGGGGGGGTCGAGGGGGGGCTGAAAGCCCTCTCAGAGACTGCTTCGGATCCGAAGCAGCCTCTGAGAGTAGCTGCAGGCATGTAGTGTTGCGCTAATGAGCGCAACACTACATGAAAACGGAGGACGTATATATACGTCCTCATGGTCCTTAAGGACCATGCTTTTCAGGACGTATATATACGTCCACATGCGTTAAGGGGTTAATCTTCCTGATGTGAACTGAAATACAAAATAGCTACTTGCGCCAGGAGTACGCATATCCTAATCTCTAAAACAAGTAGTGGAGGAGCCAACTCGAAAGCAGGCCATACTAGACTTAGTGTTCACAAATGGAGATTTGTTATCAGATATTACTGTAGGTGAAAGTTTAGGATCTAGTGATCACCAGAAAGTGTGGTTTATTATAAGAACAGTGACACAGTCACACCACACAAAAACAAACGTTTTAGAAAAACAGACTTTTCTAAAATTAGATTAGGTGTAAAGGAGTCATTATCAGACTGGAGCAATTTAAATGGAGTCCAGGAGAAATGGGATTATCGAAAAGTCGCACTACTGAAGGCAACAGAAAATTGCATAAGGCTTGTCGGTAAGAGCAAAAAAATGAAGAAACCACTGTGGTACTCTGCAGAGGTGGCTAAAATAGTAAAAAATAAAAAGCTAGCATTTAGTAATTATAAAAATACTCAGAGTAAGGAAGATAGAAAGATCTATAAGAGTAGACAGAAAGAGGCAAAGCAAGCTGTAAGAGCTTGCAAAGCACACACAGAAGAGACTATAGCCCAGTCAGTGAAAAAGGGGGATAAAACATTTTTTAGATACATAAATGAGAAAAGGAAAGTAAAACAAGGATTAGTTAGATTAAAAACAAAAGAAGGATGCTATGTAGAAGAGGATAAAGGCTTAGCAGACTGCCTTAATGAATATTTTTGTTCAGTTTTTACAAATGAAAATGAGGGTAAGGGACCTCATTTAGGGAAAAAGAATAATGAGTCTTTTGATGCATGTAAGTTTACAGAGGAAGAGGTTTTACTTCAGCTGTCTAAAGTAAAGACAAATAAGTCGATGGGACCTGATGGGATACATCCAAAGTTATTAAAAGAACTTAGTGGTGTACTAGCAAAACCGTTAACAATGATTGGTTAAATAAATCTGTTAACGAGAGTAGTTCCAGAAGATTGGAAATTAGCTAATGTTGTGCCCATTCACAAGAAAGGTAGTAGGGAGGAGGCGGGCAACTATAGACCAGTAAGTCTTACTTCAGTAGTGAGGAAAATAATGGAAACCTTGTTAAAGAATAGGATTGTTGAACATCTAAAGTCGCTTGGATTTCAAGATCAGAGACAGCATGGGTTTACTTCAGGGAGATCATGCCAAACTAATCTTATTGATTTTTTTGATTGGGTGACTAAAATAATAGATCAGTTTGGTGCAGTAGACATTGTTTACCTAGATTTCGGTAAGGCTTTTGACACTGTCGCACATAGAAGACTTATCAATAAACTGAAATCTTTGAGTTTGGATTTCAATATTGTTGAATGGATTAGACAATGGCTGAGTGACAGGCAACAGAGTTGTAGTCAATGGGGTATATTCGATGCAAGGTCTTGTTACTAGTGGGGTACCTCAGGGATCTGTACTTGGACCCATTCTCTTTAATATTTTTATTAGCGATATTGCAGAAAGTCTTGTTGGCAAAGTATGTCTTTTTGCTGATGATACAAAGATTTGCAGCAGGGTTGATTCATGGAGGGATAAGCCAAATGGAAAATGATTTAGCTAAACTAGAAAAATGGTCAGAGCAGTGGCAACTGACATTTAATGTGGACAAGTGCAAGATTTTTTGGGCGTAAAAACCCAAAAGCAGAATATAGACTATTTGGTACAGTCCTAAACTCAACATCTGAGGAAAGGGATTTAGGAGTAATAATTTCAGAGGACTTGAAGGTAGGTAGGCAATGCAATAGAGCAGCAGGAAATGCTAGCAGAATGCTTGGTTGCATAGGGAGAGGTATTAGCAGTAGGAAGAGGGAAGCGCTCATGCCATTGTACAGAGCACTGGTGAGACTTCACTTGGAGTACTGTACGCAGTACTGGAGACCGTATCTCCAGAAGGATATTGATACTTTGGAGAGAGAGTTCAGAGAAGGGCTACTAAACTGGTTCATGGGTTGAAAGATAAAACTTACCAGGAAAGGTTAAAGCATCTTAACATGTATAGCTTGGAGGAAAGAGATAACAGGGGGGATATGATAGAAACATTTAAATACATAAATGGAATCAACACAGTAAAGGAAGAGAGTATATTTAAAAGAAGAAAAACTACCACAACTAGAGGACATAGTCAAATTAGAGGGGCAACGATTTAAAAGTAATATCAGGAAGTATTACTTTACTGAGACGGTAGTGAATGTATGGAATAGCCTGCCAGCAGAAGTGGTAGAGGTAAACACAGTCAAGGATTTTAAGCATGCGTGGGATAGACACAAGGCTATCCTAGCTATAAGACCGGGAACAGGGGACTAATAAAAGTACTCCAAAAAAAATTGGGCAGACTAGATGGACCGAATGGTTCTCATCTGCCGACACATTCTATGTTTCTATACTAAGAGTTGGTTTTAGAAAAAGTAGACCCAGTCTCACTTACACAGCAAGCAACTGTTTAACCAAAGTTAGTGCTGACCCAGGTTGATGTAAATATAAGTTAACAAATGGAGACCTACTAGTCAGTACCTCCAAATTAGAAAATAGTTCTTCCTGAATTACAAATATTAGAATGTTTGAAAAAATATATATTCTACCTATAAGATAATAAAAAAACATTTTATTGAAAGCTTCAGAAAAAGTTGACTTATTTTTCAATGTTCACTTTATCCCCAGCCGATTACACTGAAACTGGCTACCAAAAAGTCTTGAAGTTGCCAGACGGCTGACTATGGAGATGAAGACAGCGATCTCTGACAGATAAAGGAAATTCTACCATGTTTTGTTATGGAGCATATAGTACAATGGTGATCATAAACAAAAGTATGCAAATGATTACACTGTATTTATATATGTCTGCTCGATGGTCCTGGTAATGGTTCTTGGATTGACCTTGGAAGGTGTCATCTTTATGGATATAGTCTTGTAATCTTTCTGCTTCTGTGTCTTTATGTATGTGGTGTAGGGCCTCATTTTCAGTCACTGGACCCTGCAAATATGTAATAAAAAGTTACAAAACAAGTGTTGCACATGCTCCAATGTGTCTTAAAAAATGAAGTCAAAATGTAACCAATCATTAAATAATGCAAAAGATAACATGAAGTTTCCTAGAAATGTGTTTTGGCATGCTGCTGTTTGTGTTACTACACTACAAAACTGACGTGCCAGCACACTCACTCCAAGTGTATTTTTACATACTGGAAATAATATAAATAGGTCTACTTAAGAACTGCCTCAGGGAGGTGATTGGCACATCTTCGTTATACAAGAAACAAAAACTCTGCGATTTTCACCCTAATAAAATTGGCAAAAATATATAAAAACACAATATAAATGAGAGGGTTAAGCTAGTCAGTGTCAAATACTCAGACTAGCTTAGCGCACAGACACAGCCCATTTTTTTTTTTGCTGCACACAGTGTTATATTTTCTTTGGGTGAAACACTAATCAAGTGGAGTTTGCATAAGCTCTACGATGTAAGAAGACTAAGATTGTCTATGTGCCCTCAATTCAGGGCCTGAAAGTGGAACTTGAGAGGATGTGGAAAGTGAAGGCCAAAGTGGTCCCAGTGGTGATATGAGCTGGAAGAGTATCTCCAACAGATTCCAGGAAACACAGAGCACTCTGTCCAGAAGAGCACAGTGCTAGGAACAGCTAAGATACTGTGCAGAACCCTCAAACGCCCAGGTTTCTGTAGTGGACCAGAGATTGAGGAAGACACATTCCTCCCGTAGGGGTATGAGAAAAATTATATCGTTTTTTTTACCAGGAAGAATACTAAGATTTATATTGTTTTCAGGGGAGAGGTGGTCAGTTTGCTGTTGTGCCTGGCAGTGGGATGAGTGTATAAAGAAATGTAATGCATAGATATGCCATAGACATGTGTGCAATGTCAACTATGTGTGGATGGGTATTTGATGATCCCATACATCTGTCAAATGCATGACCATTAGCTGTGCGCATGATGTCATCACACATGCTAAACTCACCCCCAATATTTTCAATGTGGTTATCGCTCAGCATTAATTATGTATGGAACGGAACATTCAGTTTTATTGCTTGCTGAGGTTAATGGTTAAAGAGTTAAGCATTCAAAATTGTAGACTGCACCATTTAGCATACTCACACCTGCATACAATAGATATTGGAGTGGTCCTTTAACAAAGACATTCCTTATTCTGTCAATGTTTTCAGATGGCATAACTAACATATAAACATCTATAGTATGCCTAGTAATGATACTCAGTTTAGTAAAGACCCAAAGTGGAAACACCCCATGTGCAGCTATTAATATGATCACTTCTGACAGAAAACTATACAATATTTAAGATAGGGCAATGTGAGAGGGGAATTAAAAGTGTATATATATCCGTTGGGAGAGGAGTGGGAATTTGATCATAACAGGATTGGGTATGGCTGGCCTTACTCTCTCTGTCACCAATGGTAAATTAAGACTATTGGTAATTCCAAACCTCATTAGTAGGTTGGGTCTCAAGGTGGAGGTAAAAAGAGAGATGAGTATCCACTGGCCCCCCTTTCCTGTATTGTAAACTTCCCGCTGCACAAGGGGTGGGGGAGAGGCGTATGCACCAACTCTTATCTGAGTAGCTGACTTTTTACTTTTGCAAATCTAACTTGAGAATTTTAGTCTCCGAAGTATGTTCTTTGTAAACCAACAAATATAGTGAGCTGAATCACTCTATAATGCCCAAATATTTGGAGGTAACATCAAAAGTCTCTTCAAACAAAAATATGGACAAAAGTGTTATGAGAAGCCAGCTGGAGGTCTAATTAGGCCTACTCTCAATTAACCCCAGGACTGTATCAGAGGATGCCTGTGTGCAGCACACTGAAATGCAACTGCTACCTATCAGGTGGATGCAGGGCCACTGGATCATAGATCTATAGTCAGACCTCGATTTGAGGTCTGATTATAAGACAACTTGGAATATAAGACCAGGGGTCTTTTTTAGAGCATTTGCTCTGGGGAAAAAAAAAAACACATTTGCGCAAATACAGTAAATTATTTTCTAACTTCACTTACAACAACATCTAATTTTTTATTACTCACATTTGCAATTCAAGTAAATATTACCTTAGATTCTTTAATATGTTGATGTTGCGGGCTTACACTTCTATGGGTTCTCTTTTGTAAAATGGATGGTTTTTCATGTTTCCCGGTGCTCATATATTTTGTGTAGTCTTTCTTCATACTGACTGCTTTTGCATTTGTTGTATTTGAGTCCTAAAGTAAGAATGGTACATTTTATTCACACACAAACAGAACCAAACTCTGTAAACATCATCTTGCTTGAAGATCATTGCAACTATATTCTTTAAAATACAATATATACATTGTTTGTGTTTTCCCTACAAGGTAGAAGTTACCCCTGCAATAATGTATTAAATATTTCAAAAATAACTATATTTATTCTTTTTTTAGGTCTGAATGTAGCAATATGACTTGGATTTAGCATTTTGCTAATCATTAAACATCATTAGCTTATTTCCTCAAAAGTGTGTCACAAATATTTTCTGGCTTTGCAAAACATTGGCAACTTAACTCATTTTTATAATTCATCCAAATAGAAATTAACTACCTTGTGTAAGTGATCTGTCTCTTTTCATTTAGCTTAGTCCGTAATACCCTTTTATGGAAAATACAGAAAGTACAAAGTGGTAATGTACTTCTTGACAAGTCCTTTTTTAACTTTTTTTCCCCCATATTTTTGTGTATCATAACATAAAATACACAAAATTGGCAGAGACAAAAGGTAGACCATAGATCTGACTACATCATAAAAAATCCTTAAAAGTGTATCTAAAACAAAAAAAAGTATAGTTCATAAATATCTCAATAATGCAGTTGTCAGACAATATAAAACTTTAAATTTGCATATCAGCTCAAATTGAATATCTCCCCTGGTCTTCCAGGATAGGATTCATTACACTAACATTGTAAGCGCTTCCCCCTAATCTCTCTTCTCCTCCCCACCCCTTTTTTTCCTTTCTTTTCTCTCTCCCACTTCTCCCCCCCTTTTCCCAATCAAAAGCAGTCAATATTCTTATAGATAGATAGATAGATATGTAAAACCTTCAATACAAACTAGTATATGGAAAATATACCACAGCCTACCTTGTCCAATCTAGGTCCTCTGCATGCAGTAGACATAAGAAATAGGATAATAGAACAATTTTATTATTGTTTTTTCAAAGAGCCTTTTTCCCCCACACAAAACACAGTGTATCAGAAAGGAATAACCTGCCAGTTCAAGAAACAATGGGCAACCAGGCTGATCAATACTTAAGGGAGCTTCCCAAATTGACAGAAGAACAATTGGAAATGCTTAATTTACTTGTCACTACGCAGGAGGTAATGGAAGTAATACTACGATTAAAAAAAAAAACAAGGCACCTGGCCCTGACGGATATAATAACCTTTTTTATACAACATTTTCCACTAAACTGGTGAGTTATTTAACACAAATGTATAATAAAATAAGGACGGAGGGACTGTTGCCGAGCGAAATGTTGCAGGCAACAATCTCCCCCATTCCAAAACCGGGTAAAGATGAATCGGATATCCTAACTATAGACCAATTTCATTAACTAATAGCGACCTAAAAATGTATTCTGCTATTTTAGCCAATCGTTTCAAGCAGGTTATCCCTAGTTTAATTCACAGGGACCAGATGGAGTTTGTAGAAAATCGCTATATTGAAAATAACAGTCGAAGACTGATTAGCCTGGTCGAACAAGCTGTGAAGAGTGGGACTCCCCAGCTGGCCCTGTCTCTCGACGCTGAAAAGCGTTTGACAGGGTCAGCTGGGGATTTATGGACCGTGTATTGGACAAGTTTGGCTTTAGGGGACAAATAAGAAAGGCTGTGGGGGCACTGTACACTGTCCCTACGGCAAAAACTGGGATCGGGTATAGCGTCCGAGTGGTTTAAGATTGGCAACGGTACTAGGCAGGGTTGCCCTCTGGCTCCCCTGCTATATATACTGACTTTGGAGCCCTTTGCACACAGGATAAGACACAAAGCAAGTATTAAAGGGATGAAAATTGGGAAAACAGAGTATAAGCTGTGTCTTTATGCAGATGATATAACAATTACCGATCCAGAAAAATCTTTAAAAAGTCTTTTAGACTAAATAGAGTTCTACTCCAGGGTGGCAAATTACAAATGAAATATTAAAAAAATCTTGTGCATTGATGATAAATATAGATGAAAATATCAGACTGAATCTAACAAAACAATACCCCTTTGATATGGCAAAAGGTTTTCAATGCAATAAAGAAAATTACAAAAGTTCCCATAGCTACAACAATGGCGTTTGCCCTTTTTCATATTCAGGGAAAAAAAAAAAAATGTTCAACATAAAATACCTGATGATTCACATTTTAATGGCCACTAAGATGGTAATATCAAGACATTGGAAACAAACAAAAGACATCACTTGGGAACAGGTGATTAGCCAAATATCATATCAACACAATATGGAAAAGGGAAATGTAACAAATGTGAATGAATATATAAAATTTGGACAGAGATGGGCCCCATGGATTGCCTTATACCCTACTGACCCCTACTCAGACCCGATCGCGTCCCAGATATGAACTGACCCCACATCTTCGCCACCCCAATATGTGTGTCTGTTGCTGTTGTTGATTATGTAAGTGTTTTGAACTGTGGAAGGCTAAGAAAGAGAGAGAGAGAAATTGAGGGAGAAGGGGAGGGAAAGAAATGAACAGAAGGGGTGAAGAAGGAAAAGGAATAGAGAAGAGAGAAAGTGAAAGAACAATAGAGGCATCCACGGTTCAAACACACTTTATAAGAGTAAGAGTTATGTGAGTAAGCCTACTAAGATTCAGAACCTCCTTTTTGATAACTAGAAAGAAAATTAGAGAAAAGCTTCTTAAAGAAGAATGTCTCCGCTCTAAAATGTTTCTAGATGTACCTCTGTCTCCCTTTCACAGGGTGTATTGTATTTGTCATGTAAGTTTTCTATTTGTTGTATTTTTACATATTATGAAAATAAAAAAAGAAAGGAATAATAAAGGGTTACAGTACCATGCCTTGATAAACCTACAGTGTCCGACCGAAACGACCTATTCCGAAACATTGTCACAGCCCAGAAGAGGACATCAGAGAGGAGTCTCTGTGCAGGCAATAAGGCAAAACAGAAGGCCAGTTATAGCAGCACAGGAAGACAGTGATCCAGACACCAGTGTAACAATACTGCAGACAATTGGATTGTCAGTGAGGTCCAGCTGAAAGCAGGGTAGCGGAGCGTAACTACCAAATACTAATGCAGAAGGCTCTAGTGGCAGAACATGAAATCAACTACAGAACATGTTATACTACATTCAGGCGCTTGTAACACAGGGTGAAACTCTGACAGTATATCCTGCAGTCATGATAGCTAGGCCCAGATGACAACATCGTAGTCATAATAATAAAGCTTTAGTAAAAAAAAAAAAGGGTCAATAGGAAATAAATATTCGGTTCCACTCTATGAAACAAATTCCAACTTTGCGAAAGTAAACTATAATGAATAAAAAAATCACTAGTTAATGAAGATGTCTTCAACTACTTGTATTTGTTTTGAGACTTGCATTTTATCAACTATTGGTCTATAAAATGTTATATGTCTCCTGACACATATGCTACCTGTTTGTTTTTATGCTACCTGTTTGTTTTTACCAATAAACCTGATATTACGATTACAAGAACAAGCTCCTTTAGATTAAACCAGTCCAATGGTTTGATATAAGTCTGTAATATCCAGGCTAATCTCTGACATTCAGTAAATCAGTCAATACAACACAAGTCAGCAAACTTCCAAAAATGTTGTTCATAAATCCCTATTAAAGAGTAATTATAGTCATATTGATTTAATCTGCTCACAAGATTTTTGTGCATGAGAACAGGAATACCTCAAATTTCATCGGTTTAATTCCTGTTTATTGCAAGAGGAACATGTCATTTAAACACTCCCCTCCAAAAACATGTCTAATTTTTCAATACAGCGTGACATCTACATGTATGTTATGGTAAAATTATTAAAAGGGTTCATGCAAACCTTTTGCATGCACGGAACATGCTAATAAAACATACAATCTTTTAGACCTACACAGATATACAAATACAGTAATTTAGAAATATTACAAAGGGCACATAATGATTACATTCCGTTGGTTACTTTACATTGGTGTTGTATATATGTGGTCCAGCTACAATGTTCTTTAAAACAAGATTAAGCCTTGCCATGTCCAGTATAGCTCACATCCTTCAAAACACACATTAACATGTCTTAACTACAACTTAACTATACCCAAAATCAAAAGAAAACCTGGTTGTGTGCACTAAGTTACATTTCAGAAACATTTCTTTCCCATGTAAATAATTAGCAAAATACTCTAACTCCCCAAGATAGAAAACCACACACATGCAAAATAACATTAGCTATTGTTATCATAAATCCATATAATTAACTAATTAAGTCCTCAACCCTTTATTTGCATAGATGTGTAATAAAGGATTTACATTTTTACTTACTTGTCATACAGAGCCATAGCTAGCTCTTTCTGCACCCAAGGCAGGAATAGCAAATCACCCCCCCCCCCCGACTTTGATAAAGTTTTATAGAAATTATTTTTGAGAAAAATTAAATCAGATACACCCTTTCTTGGACAGCTCAGCTGGCTGGGAGACTCATTTTCTCACTGTTGGACCCTGTGGGCCTTTCCTTAGCGATCAGGGGTTGTAGAGAAAGACGTTCCTGTCAATGCAGTTGCATGCTTGGGTGCGGCCATAGGTCTTCATATACCCGGTTCTGGTATGAATACTCAGATTGACAATTAAAAGCAGGACAGGAGAAGCAGAAACCCACAGCTCTGTTGCATGAAAGGTATCAATCTAGTTATATAGAATTATTTTTTACTGATGCTAAGGCTACCGAGCTTCATTTGTCCAGGCATTGTGACAGAGGTTTACATTTATCAACTACTAATACAGCTACACCTACACCTACTGGAGGTTCTACCCCCTTCTGAGGTTAAGCGGCCAATGTTTGTGAGTTTTGGTCCATTTTCAGATATGGTTAACGCTAGTTTAGTCCGTTGTTGCCTGTAACAACACCCAAGAGAAAGATCTCTCTGAGATACTGTGCTACTAAATAAAATACTCTAATATAGCATAAACACGGACAGATAGAACACCACTTCAATCTGTAATTTGCACTTATTTTTTGGAGGCATTTTTTATATGTGGCAAATTGTCGATATGACACATACCAATATTCAACCTCTGTAGGTTTTTTAAATGCATACAGTTATCCATCAAAATTTTAGCAAGTATAAAGCACTATTTCATTGGCTTAGATCCCTCAATTTCAGAACTATGAGCTAGCTAAAGAAAAGATGAGATCACATTGCATCCATGTTGGTCACTGCAATTTTACGGTATCTCAGCCATGATTAATATTGAGCTGAAGATAAATGTATCTGTGATTTGTTTCTGTGGCTTTATCTCGTGTCCTTCCAAACCTATTTATACCATAGGCACAGATATACAGAACGAGTATCTACGTGTTAGGTGCAGGTAAGTTGAACCTCCCAGTATTTCATATTATCTCCATTTCAGTATTGTACTTGTGCTTTAAGCAAAGGATCACCTAGTACCGCGCTCAACAAAAATGTATAGACTTCAGGAGCAATATGGAATCCAGCATTCTACGTAAAACTATAAAAATGGTTAGGCTGGTGTAATTTGTCAAGCCCCAAACTAGTACATTAGTGAAAATCACATGAAGCCCTAATGAGAGCTATTCACTAAAAGGGAGTTGCAGATGAGTTGAGCAAGGATGAACATATAATCTCTCTCAATTTGTGCAGGGACAAACCTAGTGAGTTTCTTCTGCTCAAACATTTATTGATAATACAAGATGTATAAATAAGTATATATTCACCAGTATTGCTTAGAGTCTTCTGGACTCTGTATCCTCCATTCAGAATAAAATACAGCCCTTGCATGGAAAAGAGACGACCGAGAGATCATCCAAAAATTACATATTCTCACTGCTAGTTAATTAACTATGCAAAACATTCTCAAACATATATTCTTTTCTATTAAGAATGATTACTATGCAAGCCTACAGATGTCAATACCACAGTCATTCAAATACGTCTTCCCTTCTAATTGAAGGTTGTAAAGCACCAGTGCCAAGGTTTCTTTCCAATGAGCAAATTTATGACTAGGAGAATATTTTATGTCTTCAGTTGCAGCGACTGAAAAACACTGCAAATCAGAACCATCTGTGTATGAATGCTTGAATCGCCGTTTATCTATCAGCCCATCATTCTTGTTCGTTTGCACCCTGTATTCTTGGCTGCTGCACATTTTCCAGGGCCAAATCTCATAAGAATTATTAAAAATTTAAGGCATTTTGCTACTCCATTGTTGCAAGGGCATTGTACATTAACTTCTTATTTTGCTTGGGACAAGTTCTAAAATGAGTCATAGCTAGTGATTTTAATTATGCAAGGCAAAGGGGAAAAAAATCAAGAGATTACATTCAGTATTTCAAGCAAGCATCATAACTGGATATTTAATGAATCAGCAGAGATTTTAGAATTCTCCCAATTATTGAAGATACTTGCTAGTTATCGATCCATAAAGTGTTTTTTTGTTGTTGTTGTAAAACTATTTTTCACCCTTTTTATTTAATGATAATTGTAATTAAATGGGCGTAATGTCTCACCTTTTCATTTATACTTGGTCAGCCATAGGCTTTGGGTATTCAATAAACCACCTTTTTATTCCCTTAGCATATTACATATATAATGAGAATGAAATATTGTGGACAATGCAGCTCAATGTGTAAACACATGAACGACGAGCTCTAATATATAGACATAATTACTAATAATCACAGGACACAGCGCTGTTCTAGTAGTAACAAATATTGTGTTAGACGTATACAGTGTTACGTAGACGTTATTTACACAGATGTTATATGTTGCAACTTGTTCCCCAATTAAAAGGAAAGATCCTTACACATTTTTTTTCTTAGATATTTGTTTTTATTATTTTAAGCAAATTAGTCTTATCCTGATTACATCCACAAAATACAAGCGACAACTCATCAAGTTTAAGTAGAAAATGGTCCAAAACCCTCCAAACAATTGCAATCTTAATAAAAATTGTCTTTGATATGCTGAAATAAAGATACAAGGCAGTGGAGTAACCTACAACTTCACATACAAACGTAGAGCAGGGAAACAAATGTAGTTTTATAAAGAATGCATTCGTCTGCTGGAGTTTGGAGCTGGGTGAGCTGCCACTTGTATTTTGTGGATATATTATATATTCAAGCACTGGTAACTGCAGAGTGGATCTCCAAGGCAGCACCTGGAAGACGTTTTACGGGTGTGTTGAGATCGTGGAGTGCAGTATCTTTGTAAGTCTATTTCCATCACACTATTTTTAGGTTTCCTCCCAACTTTTCCTTTTATCTTTATTGAACATCAGTTACTTTGGTTTTTTTCTTAAATGTAAAGAATTCATATTTCAGTTGATCCATACTGTAATGCTCTGCGTATGTAACAGGATCTCCTTGAGCAGAGATGGTGACCCTCCAGGAACAAGGCAGTAACCCTTTGCCCAAAAGTTGAGCCTCTAGAGGTGAGTTGCCCTTGGACTTGCAGATGATCCACCAGAAACCATGGGTAATCCCAGGAAGGCAGATCCATATTTAATTCATAAATAGAAGTTTCAGGAAACCAGAGAGCAGAGTAGCAGAAACATAACCAAGTTAGGAAAACAAATCTGCATCAACAGGAAGAAGGTGAGCAACAGAAAAATCGGACAATAGCATAGCACAGAGATAGACGAATAACCACCAACAGCCAATGCTAAACAGAAACGGAGGTCTTTATATAGTAAGCTGGGCATTTGCATCTGCTAGTAGTAAACAAGGAGGTCACATGATAGCAGGGTATAACCTACAGGTGAGTTCGTACACATACATCATCAGAAAACCATTAACAAAATGTTGTTTCTTGTCTATCATCTAGCATGTAGTCCCACATAGCCACTGCTACATTCCTTATATTACAGTAGGGACACATAAGGTAACAGGGTGTAGCTCGAGTTAAACTGTGCTTACACTCATGCAAAGTTCTGGATGTGTGGGGCTGGGAGAGAAGGTTTAGTGTATTAAAATTACTGGACAGCTATAAATTTGCGTAGAGATTGCGAGCAAGTTTGATGCCAATATGTACGCCAAAGTTCAATGAAGATGCAGGTGGGTCAAGGTATAACTCTCCGAGTAAGACATTGGATGATGAAATGGCAGAACTTGAGTCGGAATCTTTGCACAGGGAAGATGGTATGGCTGCTGCACATTACCTTTTGGTCTGTTAACAATATTTTACAAAATCCTTTATTTGTATCTGCAAACTTGGGGAATAAGAAAAACAAAATTTTCTTGTGAATATATTAAACATTACATGTGTAGAAAAGCAGGTTTGGAGCATCAGTATGTGTTACATAGTGGGAATTTATGACTTGAGGATAAGCTCAGAGTAAAGTGGGGCACTGTATGCCATTAAACAACACTGACACTTATAGGTCCCAACTGCATTATACATTTATGTTGCAGATGCTAATCAGAGTTCTAAGTTTCTATGCAAACTATGTTTAGGTGTCAGTTCATTTAATTCAGAAAATAATCATGATAATAATGATTTATACAGTTAGCAGAAAACAGGTCTGTGCTGTCTGCTGTTTATGACATCACTTTTGTCAAATGGTATGCAAATGAAACATTCGTCACTGTAGCAATTATTTACACATGATGAGGTCATAGAGAAAATGTTTAAAAGGGACACTACCACTTACATTAGATGGAACTAGATAACCTGGTCATTTAAAACAAACACATATGTAAATCATATACCACTGTTTTTTTATATGATTGAATTATAATAAAATTAGGTGTTTATCTACTGGCTTCATTTTGTGAATATTTCCCATGAAGCAACATCGTCCAAAATCTTCCAACCAATCTCACTTTACAACTGTGGTCAAAGCCTGCACGATGATGTCATAAGATACTCTCTTACTGGCTCCTGTGTATCATAGTGGGCAGGACTAGGTCGCTGTGTACAACTTTTTTTGACCTGCCTTCCAACACAAAGTGAGGAGATTGACCTGATTAAACATTGTGCCCAGCCCCAAAGTGAGATATTTGTGCTGTAAAGTGGCTAGGGATTGGCACCCAAAAACACTATTTCACAAATGGAGGCGCCCATTTTTTGGTTGGAGTGCCCCTTTAAAACAAATTTTTATTCTAAGGATTTGCTCGCAATTCTATCTTAATGTATACACAATGTGTTTTATTCTCTGCATTCACAGGAAAATATTGTCATTGCTGTGCTCTTTATGAAATAAACCACATTATTTTTGTATAGCCAAACTCTAAAAGTAAAACAAACTAAATTAAAGGCGAGTAAATGATCAGAAATATTTTACATGGTGTGGAGTGTTTACACACTACACTTGATAGATAGAGCACCAACACCATGTGCCTTTACTACGGTTACATTTTTACCCTGCTCAAGAACCAGGGTGTGGGTGAAATGCTGATTTTGATCTACATTGGTTTGTGACGGGTTGTCCATTTTTATTTTTTTTTTTAAATTTAAAGGTATCCTATTGCGTAGCATCATTTTAACATAGATTTATTTAAAACTAAACAAGTCCTTTTATCTCATCAGTTATGACAAATGTAATGTTTGATTTGTACCTTAAATAATTTTCACCACAACAATTACTAGAGACCCATGTACTGATATGGCCAACAGGAACTAGAAACTGTGTATATAAATACATGAACCATATAGGTCTACGGAGACAATAATATTAGTAATCAAATTACCAATATACATTTGGTACAGTGTTACAGATTCTGCTATTATGCACTATTAAGCCATCACCTGGCACATTGTTTTTAACATCATTACACGAATGCAAGATAAATTAGACATTTAACCCTTTAGATGCCAGCGTCCACTGCTCATGAAGGACAGGTTAACTTCAAAATAGGAAGCAATGCTTTAAACATATTGGCAAGCATTGTTGGCAATTGTTTATCATCACTATTTTAAAATGGACATGTCCCAACAAAGGTCTCTTTTGAGGTTGAAACATTGGCACTTCCATCTACATCTCCATCTCAGAGTGCACACTTTATATTTGGTATATATAATGGTATTGACCTTAAGCATCTAGGCATAACAGTTATTTAATTTTCATAGGTTTTTAATATATGTTCTGCATTGTTTCTTTGCAGCTTGCTGTACATGGGTTGATGGGAAAGAGAGATCATTGGACATAATCCAACACAGTAAAATAAAAACTGGGTGGCAGCATAGATTGCTTTGTGCGCCTTCTAGATGGGCAGTAAGGCTAGGTATTGGGCAATGACATAGACAGCTGAATTATATATAAACGTCTAATTTCTATTTTATACACGTATTGTATTAAAGAAGCTCAGAGTGAGAGAGTGAAAATGAGAGCGAGAGAATGAAAGTCAGAGATTGAGAATGCTAGTGAGTATACATATGTGTCAAATAAATACAAATTGTATCACATTTCAATACATACTTGGACGTTTGGCGCTGTGGGTCTTTTTAGGATGGATCTCACTTGTGAAAAAGTCAGTGGAGCCCCGAGACATGTTCCAGTTGATTCCAAACCCTTTAGCAGAATATTTTTCAAGGCTCCATAATTTGGCTTCTCGTGATACTGCATGCAGTATATGTCAGCCATAAATCTGGCTACTTCATCTGCAGAAAACAGATCTGAAATTTAGTAGGTGTAGAGAAGAACAGGACACGACAATAAATAATTCATTTTGAAATACTATTTAATACAGTACTAGCAACATAATATAATTTGTTTTTAATTAATATTTTTTTTATCACTGCAGAAAGAGTAACATCTGGGTTTTTTAATGTACGAGTGTTAAAACTTTGAATATACTTTGAGTTCTGGTATTATAATAGTAAGAACCATAATTGTGTACATATTTCTTTTATTTTTTTTTTTAACCTGTGAAGTCAAATCACGATCAACAAAGGAGCGTGTGTAAATCTCAACTATAATTGAAAGAAATGAAACATTAAGAAATTCTACACTGTCCATGTTGGAATATGCCTGTTGAATAAAACTTAAGAAAGTGCTTTGCCAAAGTTTAAAGGACATAAGAGTCATTGCATGTGGCCTCAGCAGTCTAAAGATCTTTAGCATGACCAGAAAATGTTTTCATACACACCAAATTATCATTGATGTGTTTTTATCAGAGATATTTTAAAAGTTTTCATTGGATTTATTTATTCAATGGGACATCAAACGTATTGTACAATAAGAGAGCAGCATGTTTCATCAACTTAAAATGTTAGCAGAAATGCAAGCAAATGCATAAGCTAGTGTTTTAAAAGTGTATGATGTGACTCCTTTGTACGACATCGCCTTGACTTAATATGCAAATTAATTACTTTACAATGGCAATGTGCATGTCAAGGCACAAGGTGATCTCATAAACAGGGGACCCATTTAAACCATATGGTCTACCCAGGTACCTCCAATGTTCTCAAAAATTGGCGCTGTGAGTTTCGGATTTCACCGGTGATCTGAGCATGGTCGCGAATCGGAAAGAAAATCAACCAATATGGCCGATTTTTGTGCTGATATTTTGGCAGCCAAACGCCTCTGTAGCTCAGATGATTGAAAATGATAGCCTTGGTCCTCCCCACACACTTATATGGGTAGGACTTATTTCAAGGCAATTAACACGACAATTTCAGAAATAGCTAAAGTCTTCCCAAATGGGCCAATTTTAAAAATATACAAAGTTATTAAAAAGTAAAATAAAGTTATATATAAATAAAATACTTCTGAATGCTTAGGTAGGTGGTACGTGTAAAAATAACATCCACATGAATATCAGGACCCAAGGTTTCCCAGCACAACATTGGCCAAAGCATCACACTGCCTCCATCAGCTTGCCACCTGTCAATGATCGATGTATATTCTTATAATATTTTAATAATTTTTATCAATTTTAGTTTTAGAATAATTTTAAATTGTTCACTACTTTTACATTCAAAATTGCCTGTATGTTACGGACGATTTGAAATGGCAGAAATTTGTCTGTTTTAATTTCAGGGGATTTCGTATCTTTTTCCCCAAAATCAGCCATATAGAGTATCCGAATTGCATATTTTCCCACAATTCAGCTAGAAGACAAACTCAGTAGACCCTTATGTTTTTCTCTTAATTTGTGTTTGCTGGCATTTCTGCCAAACAATGGAGTCCCTTAGATTTTAAACATATAGGCAACAAAGAAATGGATATAGGAATGCAAACATTTTATAAATACTGATATGAAATGACTAGTTTAATTAACATGTTGGAATGCCCTAATTCAGTGATGGCGAACGTTTTTGGTCCCGAGTGGCCAATTTTTGACCGACACAAATTTGCAGACCACAAAGTGCCAACACCGCATACTCACACACGCTTATACTCATACACATACACACAAACTTATACTCATACACATACACACAAACTTATACTCATACACATACACACAAACTTATACTCATACACATACACACAAACTTATACTCATACTCATACACACACTTATACTCATACACACACTCATACTCATACACACACTTATACCTATACTCATACACACACTTATACCTATACTCATGCGCACACACACTTATACTCACATACACACTCTCATACTCATACACACTCTCATACTCATACACACTCTCATACTCATACACACTCTCATACTCATACACACTCTCATACTCATACACACTCTCATACTCATACACACTCTCATACTCATACACACTCTCATACTCATACACACACTCATACTCATACACACACTCATACACACACTCACACTCATACACACACTCACACTCATACACACACTCACACACACACTCACACTCATACACACACACTCATACACACACTCATACACACACTCATACACACACTCATACACACACTCATACACACACTCATACACACACTCATACTCATACACACACTTATACTCATACAGACACTCATACTCATACAGACACACACACACACACGTATACTCATACTCGCACACACTTATCATACTCATATCCACACACACACACACACTTATCATACTCACACACACACACACTTATCATACTCACACACACACTTATCATACTCACACACACACTTATCATACTCACACACACACTTATCATACTCACACACACACTTATCATACTCACACACACACACTTATACTCACAAACGCACACACACATACAGGTTCAGCTCTCACCGCTTATCTGCTCCGTTGTCCTGGAGGTGCAGGCATCAGTGTAATAGACGGGCGCTGCCGGTCACCTGCTTCTTCTCCAGATGATTGGCTCATGTGCGTTATGTGAAGAAGCGTTCAAGTCGGAAAGCAAACAGTGAATTGCTTTCCGACTTGAATGCTTCTTCACAGAACGCGCATGCGCCAATCATCTGGAGAAGAAGCAGATGACCGGCGGCGCCAATCTATTACGCTGATGCCTGCACCTCCAGGACAACGGAGCAGATAAGTGGTGAGAGCTGAACCTGACCGCGTGCCACTGCTGAGGGCTCGGCGTGCCAGTAGTGGCACGCGTGCCATAGGTTCGCCACCGCTGCCCTAATTTAATACATTTTTACCATGCATCACAATTAGCTAAGACACAACAATTTCATGTCATGACAAAAAGTCTAAAAAAGTGGTTTCCAACCCATTAACAGTTCAGGATTTAAGGATTACCAGGTTGTGTTAAAAAAAAAAAAAAAAAAATACAGTTTATTTTGATTTTAAACCAAGTAGGTAATCACTAAATTCTGGGCTGTTAGGATTTTGGGCATGAGGAATGGTTTGGAAACCACTGATCTAAAAGATGGGTTGATCCAGAAATAGACTTTACTTCCATGAGAAACATTCCAATCGATACATGTCGATACCAAAAATGTATGTTGCGAACCACTTGCCCTCTTATAAACAATACTATGCGAATATTGGATGCCATAGTTTTACAACACAAACTGATCAAGGAAAAAAAAAACGTTGAGTCTAGCATCTCAATCCTTTCTAAAGCAATAGTGAATTAACAGCAAACCAGTGTATATGGAGAATTGGGAGAAAGACCGAGGCTCAATTCTGGAAGGGGAAGAATGGGAAAGTATTTGGGATGAAATTTATAAAGTATCTATTTGTGTAAATTATAAGAAACAGGCACTAAAAACGCTACACAGATGGAATTTGACTCCAGTTATAATATGGGTATATGCCAATCAATCCTTTGTTGGGAAGATTGTGGTTGTGTTGGTACGAATATTCATGTCTGGTGGTGTTGCCCTGAAGTGGAAAAAGTATGAATTTCTGTGAATAACCCGATTTGTTAACTTATAAATAACTTGGCAAGATATAAACCAATTATTTGGTTTAACACTTAATTAGTAAAGAGAAAATCAACAATTCTCTTTTCTTTTGCAACTATTATGTTAACCATGCGGGGCAGAGGCCCTCAGATTGCTGGGCTACAATATTAAATAACTCCCATACAGAGTGCTTCGGCACACTCACAAACACTAAGGGAATCAACAATAACAAACTTTTAACAATACCTTGCACCCACATTAGTAAAATATATCACTGGATTTTAGCATCTTTACGTATTTTATGCTCCCTACAAAGAGGCAGCGATGTGTTTTGCACATAGGTGCTGAATCGTGAATGCTTACGATTAAGCATGCAAGTGCGAAATGCGTCAAGCCTCCAGCCAGCCCTGCCTCTTTGTATGGTAAATACTTAAAAGATAATGATGGATTTTAGAACATTAAATTAACGCCTCTGAAATAAATGATGTCTGATCCTTTTGGCCTCAGAGGAGCTGAAGTAGAAACCAGTAAAGGCAATAAATAAATAAATAATTATATATATATATATATATATATATGCATTTTATTGTGTCTCTCTCTCTTCACCTACCATGTTCAGTATATATATATATATTTTTTTATGATCCTCGCTAAAATGTCCCATTTGATCCCCTTTATTCAGTCCATGAATTTTTTCATTTTCGCAAAATAGGAATCGAATAGATTTTATGACACCACTCTGACCATTGCTACTGAATTGCTGCAGTATTAATAGACCACTGTTGCAGTTCATTAAAGAGACTCCTTAGAGCAGTTAAAATGTCTTTCACTGATGAAGGTTACTGTTGATGTGTAACATTGGTGCTTAAACAACTTGCATCACATTTTGAATAAACAAAATACGTTCTTACAATACAATCAAACAATGCTTACAGCGCCCATCTTCGTTTGCTGCCCATTTAACAACAGAATCAGGAAGTTCACCAAGAAGCCTAAAAAAAAATAAAAAAAAATTAATAAACGTTGATTTACATACATTTTGTATCGAAATGGTTTTCTTGAATTACATATAAGCCAACGATCCATGTTTAATAATCAGCAATTGTCAGGGTAGATTTTATATTTACATGTAGATGATCCAGACCCGATTAAATATTAATGCCCCACGTATTTGTGTAAATGCAACAGGGGCCTGATGCATATTGTCTTAGACGAATCTAGGAGCACAGTCCAGCCTCAAATGACTGAAATCAGGCATGCTCTCTGCAAATGGTTATAACCAAAAGTCATCTTTCTATGTCTTCCAGATGTATCCAGATCTGGTAATCACAAGTAAACAGAAGATGACTGTATATTGCCTAGGTGTGCAGCTGTGATGAACTACAAATCCCATAATTCATCAATATGCTTTTAAGAAGTGCAGAGAATCATGGTTGCTGTGGTTCAGAAACTGCTGGGCAATCGATGTTGGACACCTTGGGTGTAGTGGATAAGCAGAGGAAAATATGTCCACAAATGAGTGTTAATTTAAAGGATTTAATTTTAATGCAAACAGAATGTCTGCATCTAGGATATCATGCAACATTTGCTCAAACCATTAAATATTCTGATCTTATTAATGTAAAGATCTTCACATTATCACAAATTATACACATTATTGTAGCAAAAATGCAATCATCACTTAAACAAACACATTTGTGGTGTGTGCAAAGCATTGTATCTGCTGGTAAAATAGGATGTATATAACGTGGATTTAAACAGATGCTCCATTACAATCATTTTGCATTTAACCACAATTCAATTTTAAATCAAACATCTTAAAATGTATTTTGATTTAAAACAAGACATATATTAGAAGTGACATTTTTTTGCCAACGTTTAGCTTAATGTGGTACATAAACCTTATCATTCAAATGGAGGGGCAAATTGTTTTTACTGTGCATGTAGAGATTAAAAATTGTAGGAATATTATCTATACATTGTGTTAACAAAACTGCAAGTAATGCCTAAAATTTGGAGAAAAATTGGTTTTAAATGCATCTGTGGAGTCTCCTGTTTATGACATCATCTGTGGCTTGATATGCAAACTACAAATGGTCCATTTAAAACCAGTGAATTTGCAAATCAAGCCATAGGTGATATGCATCCGGAAACAGTGTGTCAATGCTAGTGAAAATAAGAAACATTGTATTTAGTCTTTAAAGTGACAGTCTCATATTAAAACTCATTTTGGTGCAAGATGAAGATTACGTCTTGTATAGTGCACAGATGTTTTTTTTTCCAGTGTGATTTGATGCAGGCATTCTGCATAAATCACATGTTTAATATTTGGATCCTCCAACAGTAATTACTCAGCACTGATTATATAGACGTTGAGAATATGTTTGTTTCATTTACTCACTTTCTTTGCTCCTGGAAGAGAATACAATGTGTGGACTGTGATAAACTTGCTCTTGTACAGAGTAAGATCTCTTAACAGTTCAACACGTTGTCTGATGACATCACCAGAGAGACTAAATGAAACAAAATGTTAGATGCTCAGAGTCTATATAATCAGTAAATACTGGGGGAGGGCTTAAGTCAAATATTAAACATGTGATTAATGCAGAATGCTTGCATCAAATCACAAAGCCTGTGCACTATAGTAGTAGTAGTAGTAGTCGTTTTCAACTTGCACCAAAGTGAGTTTGGGGACTAGACTGTCCCTTTAATACTTCACTTTTAGCGAATAGCCCTCCCTGTTTTACAACTGTGCCCATCGCACCAAGTTGGCCTGACCACTGTTCCAGCTTTGGCTGCAATTTCAAGTGTTTGACATCTTAAATTGTTCTTTGCACAAAAAGGGCAGACATTTCTGTGTGCTTCAATTACACTGAGCAGACACCAACAATTTGAGAATATTAAATATTTAAATTATAGGAGTTTATGGCGATGGAGGAATTGTCTTCCAAAAAACTTGTACATCATCTAAACAAATATAACTGCGCAGAAAATATAATCTAATCTAAACAACTACATAATTAAAAAAAAAAAAAAAGACATTGTTAAAATATATACTGAGTAAAGGGATACAAATGGTAAAATTAATCTTTATATTAAAGAAAGTTGTGAATTTTGGCATATAGTTTATCCTTTTCCAATGATATTCACTTTTATATTCACATATGTATTATTCATGGTAAGAGGCTTAAATTCATACATAATAAGAACAAAGCATGAGCAATTCTAATTCTTCTAACTCAGTGCATTTAATGTTGAGATTACCATTTTTTAAAGCCATATAAACAACAGTGAAAAAGGTTAATCTGAATCTTTCACATTTAAGTTCAGCTACTACCATTAATATTACACACAAGCCTTTTAAAGACTAGAAGCTCTAAAATAAAAAAAAAGTTTTTCTTTGTTTTTCAAAAGCAAAACTCAAGGATCTGGCAAATATTCCTCACTGCAGGTACAGGCATCCTATTTCACACCAGCCATTGTGGACTATGACACCTGTAATGCTCAGCCAGCACAGAAGGTGGTTGAGCAATGTGGGGAGTTGTATTCCCATGAAGTGAAGAAGGTTGTTCCTTCATGGCCTTATTCTCTAAATATACCTTGTAAAGAATTAACACTTTTATTGACACTATTACCAGTGGCGGATGCTCCATATGTGCTAGGTGTGCACCGTCGCCTTTCGGATGTATCTCGTGAAATACACGCGAGATGTCATGCCTCCGAGTGACAGGTGTGTTCCGGGCTGGCAGCACGCCTGTCACTCAGGGGCACAACACGCCCCTGACTATTACAGGACTTAGTTTCGACAGTATTGTAATATTTGAAGAGGATCCTCAATCTCTATAAAGACATCGTTTGCTTTATATAACTGAGTTTTTTTTTGTTTTTTTTTTAATAAATCCCAAAACTTTTCAGTATGGGAGAAGGACCTCCATCAAAGAGTGTTTGGCATAGGTTCTGCAACACTAACCAGTCCCTGTCCAATGCATTTCTTACACATTGGTTGCGCCAGTGCATTGAGTGCCGTCACAACCAAAATGTACGTAACCAGTGCAACATTTGTCTGGAGTTATGTATAGGCACAAAAGTCAATAGCACCACTATAAGGCGCTATCTGCATGTGCTCCACATTTATACACAAACCACAAAATGTTGTTTATTTTATATTGTACATATTTAAATTATTGTTGTTTTTAGTGTCATTTTCTCCCCCAGTATTGTTTTCTTGCTCTTGCTTACAATTTAAATATTAGCTAAATAGTTATATTCAAGCAGAAACAAAAAAATGGTCAATTAAAAGGATGCTTAAAAAAATGTCTATAATAAAGCTTGCATATGACAGTACATTTAAAAAAAAAAAAAAAAAAAAAAAGCAGTTTCACAGCATTGGATCAGACTGCATGAAAAGAAAAAGAAATTAGAAGTTACTGGTAGATTTATACTATTAAATATAAGCGTGCAGAAATAAAATAACCTGAATGACTACATAATTTAAAAAGACATCATTAAAATACATCTGTTTTTAAAGAAAAAAAAGAATAATGTGTTGTGATGCTTGTGAGGCTTAATTATATTTAACTTAAATTGAGCAAAAAAAAAAAGTTGAAAAAGTATCTTTTCACATTCTCTAAAAAAAAAAAAAAAAAGCATTGTAAAAAACTGTAAAATCCACCATTATTCTGTATAATATGCATTACATTATTTTTCATGTTTTCTATGAACAGTTTTGCTACATATGGATCATATATGTTTATCATTCATTCACTATATATGTTCAGTGTAGTTATGACAACTGCATCCCTATGGATGGATAAGCACAGTAAGATTTTGAGGTTTGGTACAGTGCTGCCAAACATCCTACTTTGTTTTTGAAGCATGGACAGCCGTAGGATTCTTCAGGTCCTGATCCCAGGGCAGTTTCCCACATAACCAATGGAGCATGCAGAATGCAAGGATTTGCAGGTCCCCTCGTCTGGAAAGGGCTGGATGAATAAAGAAATCGTGAAGAAAGGAAGAAGAAGAAAAAAAAAAACAGGGAAGAATGATGAAGTATCAGAATACATTTTTGAGGAATGCTTTGACTATTAGTGATGAAATATGAAAAAGTAAAATGGGCAAAGTGTTTTGTTTTCTCAGCTGTATTAAAACTTAAGACGCCCAGTCGTTTTTGGCTTTGCACCACAGACATCCAGTGACTTGTAGCTACAGAAAGGGAGGGTCACTTTTCATACCTCCTCCAACTTCATCCTTAACCCAGTCTAGCCTGTCACATGAACTTGATTCCCGTGGCCTCTGACATGATCCAGACAGCCCATAACCCAGCACCAACACTTTCTCAAAGAGCCAAGCAGTAAAAACAAAGAAATAAATGTCTGCAGCTAAATTGCTAACACATGTTCCAGGAAGTCCATGGGGTCTACACTGGTCATGCAGAGACCATTTGAGTGCAGACTAAACACTGATGGCCTTTCCTGTTTCAGTATATTAAAACTTTTAAACTGAAACATAAGACAAAACTGCCATCTAGTGTATTAGTTATATAGTCAGTGCTCTCCGAGCCTCCACTTAACAGGCTGCTGATCAAAATCTCCACAAGGAAAATAATTTGCCTGTTTGCTCCCCAACCCAGCCACTACACAGGAATGAACAGGCAGTCTAACTTTTAACTATTTCAGTGCCAGGCACGTTTTTCGTGGATTATAGAATAGGATTTTTAAAACGGTTTTTATATTTAATATCAAGGTGAACTATTTGATGCAATGCTTTTCATACGTGTAGGTCCATTACACTTGTATCATTCATTTCTGGATTTATCAAGGTAAAGATTTTCTACACTCTTACAGATGTACAGGCATACTCTCACACACATCATATATTAATGGCACACATTAATGGGAGAGATTAATGTGCAGACACAGACCGAGATATATTATATATATCACACACATACATGTACATATATCTAGATGTATATATACACACATACACACACAGATATATATTGCAATAAAGAAGCACTCATGGGATGTTCTGATAAACATAAAACAGTTGGTTTAATCACATCAACATTCCAGTCTGTCTTTGGATCTTTCATACATAGTTGCACATTTAATATATAAATACATACATACACACACAGAGTATATGTGTATATAAACACATCTGCGATGGGTTAATGTCCCTAAAATATAAGCATGTCAATTTCCATTTTATCATATTAAACAGGGTTTATGCTTATCAGCAGTGATAACATTTACGGAGATCCACATCTGAGAGGAGACACACATATATTATTTCAGCTATTTTATTGTGTTATGGGAATGTTGGACTACAGCTTCTAGGAGCACTCTGAGCAATGCTTCAATCACTTAACAAGATTGTAGAAATATATTTTATCTGTTATTGCAATTGGAGACCAAGATGTAATCTCTTCTACTGGTGCATTTGGTTGTTAAACCTGCAGCATGTTTTATGGGCTTTCGTTAAGTGAATTCGAGAAAGTCACTCAGCAAACTTATCTTTTAATTTAAAAAGTCAACTATTAAAAGCTGTAGTGCCAACACATCATAACTGTTTTGTGTTACTATGCATAACTGATTACGGAATCAGAGGCAAGATTAGCTTTTACACATAGATACAAACACACAGAGTCCACCTAAATTGCTATTAGGGTATGCGATTATTAAAGGCCCTTCAACCTAACAGAATGCTGCTCGATCCCAAGGGTGCCGTTTATTTTCTACACTAGCTTCAACTGCGTCCTAATGTAAGACTTGGCTCTCGTATTAAAATTAAAAAAAAACACAATCTCTGCCACTTGCTGTTCTGTAGTGATTTTATCAGCCATAAATCTCCCATTAACTGTAGAATGATTCCATTCATTCACATGTGTTTTTCCATTATGGCAATACCAGATTACAACCTTATAAAACCAGTCCATTTGATTGCAGATCCTAGAAAAAAAAAAGTATTTTTTTTTTTTTTTTTGGATTGAACAGAATTTCTGGCACCTTTTGATGTAATACAGCTACTCAGGAGTATAAACAACTCTCCCTCTGGGAGCAAGACTTTAGGAAATGGATCAGGATACTTTTCTAGTAAGAAGAATCCGATAAGAAGCTTTAAGTAATGTCAATTTATTCAGATGCAAGAATCAAAAAGGACACAATTGCTTAGAGAGAGAAAAGCATTAGAGAACATTTTTGCAGTGTGCAACATCTTATGTACTGGAATTTAATGCACACGGTTTATCTACATTTGTCTAAAGTACTCTGTAGCATGGTCTCTGGGGGATAGTTACTAAAACTGAACAGACAAGTGAACTGCAAAATACACATATGCAAAAAGTTTGTATGCAGCACTAGACTTCTGAAAAAGACTGCCTAACAACTCCCAAAGTACCAGTTATTAGGTTAAAACATTTGTTTTTTTTTATATATATTGTACATTTGTATTATTTTATTTTATGTATAAATGGTAGGTCCTTTCTTCTAGAAATATGCATTATTTTTAAAACATTGAAATCTGTGTAATATTGTTATGGATATGGCCCACATGACAAACTTGAAAATGAAAGGAAAAAAAACAACAACAACAAAAAAAAAAGAGCTCAATGTATTCTTCCTGAAGAAACAAACAAAAAAAAAAAGGATTAAAATAAAGCTAAAATGAAAAAATAAAAAGGTATACCATTCTAAAAAAGAACTCTGGATGCCATGGCTTGAGAATAATAGGGTCAGGAATCCTCTGTAAAATTGTAAAACTTGTTCCTGGGGCTACACTAGCGTCTAGGTGTCCAAACACTAACTAACTACAAATCCCATAATCCCCCTGCCTATAAGAATGGCAGAAAATGTGTTTAGAAGCAGCTGGAAGGCAGCACTGGGACACCGGAATTGTAAACACAAAAACCTAGTTTAATGTGGTGTAGTTCATTAATCAATGATCGTTTATGCAAAATCATTTTTTGTATTGCAGAATTATCCCTAATAATGTAAATTTGGAGAGAAACAATCAGACATATTTATTATGGGTGTGAGACTAATATTAAGGCACTATAATCTAAAGCAATTGAATCCATCTGCTTCAGTGTGGCATTAAAAGATTTAGGGATTTCTATGGGAGACTTTTATATAAATAATCCATTCTCTAGGGGAGTGAAGTCAATAAATGTCCTGTCATTATACCACATGTAAACAATAATACATAGACACTATTAATAATATCAGTTCTACAGTTGTCTGCAAAAAGAAAATAACATTTTAACACCAGAAATGTATACTTTTCTAGTGTGCTGTTCTGTAGCACTGTACAATATAAAGAAACACATTAACTTAATAAAACATTAACAGAAATAAGGCCATGCAATCTGAAAATATAAAAACATAATCTGATAATGTATTTTAAATGCCTTTAGTTCTAGTGGCAACTTGGCTATCTGGAAAAGAAAGATCTAATAAGTATATATATATATAAAATCAATTCTGATAAATTATTTTAGTTTTATTACACAGAAAAATAAATTAATAAAAAGACAAAAAGGATGTGGGCAGCTACCTCCTTTTATTCATTTATATATGGTAACTGTATGCCCAAACACTTAAGGACACGTGATATGTGTGTGTGTGAATATATATATATATATATATATATATATATATATATATTATATATATATATATTACATACATACACACACATTATATCTCTCTTTTTCTCTCTCTCTCTCATTTTCTTTAAATAAACAATATGTAGTTTGTATGAGCACACTAAAGAAGGAGGGTAGCAGAGGTATTATTTAAACACAAAGCTACACGCACCAGGCAAGCTAAAAATCTTGCTTTTCCAACAAAAATCCTAAACTTGAAGTGAACCACCACTGCAAAGGATTCTAGGTAGGCATATACAAATAATGTAAACAATGATCAACTTGTTGCCTCTATGTCCACTTCATTTACTAAATGTGAAAGACAGAAACAAAAAATCCCAAAAAAAGCTCTTGGCCTGAAGGGGTTAATTAGGGACTTGCAATAAATGTATCCTGCAGGATGGCAATGAATTCAGTTCAGGTCTGGGGTATATATATTCTGTATGTGTCTCTATCATTAATTTAACATACATATGCACGTGTGTATTTATAAACACACACACACACATTAAAAAAATAAAATATCTATTTTACCTATATTTTGGATTGCTCCTATTTATAGTTTATTAACCCTTTACTGCCAACTTCAGTCTACACTGCATATTGCACGATAAATATTTAATGTATGTATGTAAAGATTATACATATTCACACACGCATATTTAGACACCTTAAATGTTATCACATTTATTTAGGGAAAAAAAAGACACAAGGCTGTGTTAAGAATATCTTATATATTTTTCTCTTACCATAGCCAAGTCATGAGTAAATGATGGAAGGGTTACTCCACTAAGGAATCCTTATTGAGATCTTCCACAAATGTCTTATACCTAGCAAACTAAATTAACATTTTAAACTGTTCCGAAGGGACAGATCTGCTATTGCATTAATTTAGATCAGAGAGATGAGATGACTCTCCAGCTACTGTATTTGTGCAGTGCATTAGCAATGTAAGAAAAGTGCAGTTAAATGCATCAATGGTAACTAACCATCTTTATGGTGTGTTGCACACTTGTTTTGATCATGCCGTTCCTGCCACTGCAAAGTGTTAACAAAACAAAATGATAACCTTAACAATGTTACACTTCTAGACACCTCAGATTTGTATAAAAAAAAATGGAGATGTTACATTCAAGGCAAAGGAATTAAAGACTTTTTTTTTTTTAACTCAATGTATTAAGAGTGGTATATCTGGGAAGAAATTAGGTATTGACTGCATGACTTGAACTGGAAATATCTGCAAAAATCCATAGTCTGCATTGATTCAAATACCACTTTTAGTACTACTAACAATGTAATAAATTAAAATACTACCTCGGACACTAAAGAGAATTCTCTTTAATTATCAAACAACGTGACAAGTATAATGCAGTTTATGCTTCCCAGGCCTCTGAAATTAAACGGGACAATAAATAAATTCAATAGGTCATGAATATAGACCCCACATAAAATACAAAACATAAAATTGGCCTAAATTAATAGAATTGCATTATTATTGAAAAATAAAATGTATCTCATTGTTGCCTATATTTTGGACTGCTCCTAGTTACAGTTTCTTAAACCTTTAATCCCAACTTCAGCCTGTCCAGCACATTGTGTGTATATATAAACATGCTATATGCAAAAATGCAACTAGGTTTAAAAAACAAAAAAAAAAAAAAACTCCCTAGAATAAACTCCCAGCAATTATTATTAGCTAGACCTGAACCCACTAGTTACTTGTGAATACAATCAGGGAAACACAAAATATATTTAAAAAGGACTGAATCCCTAAAATATGCATTGGTTTCAATTATTTATTACACTGATTTGGCAAAACCAAGTACTTTAGGCATTTACTTAATTGCAATAATCTTTAACACTTTGCCATCCAGTCTATACAATACAAATATTATGACTTGTAGTAGCCGTTTAGCCAGACTGAATTACTACATTCCAAATCCCAGTGTAAATAGTTTTACCTGCATACATGAAAGGGCTTAAAGCACTCAAAACATGATTCACTAGTGCTTCAAAGGCAGGAGGTTGCAGATCATAAGTACGGTAATTTATATTCTCTACTCCTGCTTAGTGCTCAGAAGTAACAATTTCCAGTTGCTACATACCCTCATACGATATGTATACAGCACTGTTTGAGCAAAAAGAGAAAGCAATGTTTTTACAATAATCCGCACACAATAATACAATATATTATTTATTTATAAAGCACCATCAGACTTCACAGTGCTAATGCAATTGCGAGCCCACTCTCTTCACTTAGATCTTAAAAAAAAAAAATATATATATATATATATATTTATTGTATTATCTTGATGTAAGTATCCTTTAAACCCATGAACCATTTCAGTGGAAGCTACCATCCGAGTAGTCTTCTTACTCATGTTGTCGGCTCCTCCTACAAACTCAGGACCATCTCAAGCCCCTTTCTAGTCATTCAGCACTAGAAATAAACTGTTGATGTGCCTTCTCTTATGGAGCTCCTCAGACATGGCATAACCATCCAGATACTATATATATATATATATATATATATATATATATATATATATATATATATATATATATATATATATATATATATTTCAGCTGTGTTTGACAGCTGAAATGTGTGTAACATTGTACTGGACTTGATCCCCAATACATACTTGAGAAATCTCAATGGAATATTACTGGTAAAACACTTCATAAATAAAAATTAAATTAATAAAATTGTTAAAAAGAATGGTTCATTTTTATTTTCTAAAGAGAAAATAAAAGCAGATCACTGTGCTTAAAGGGAATGGCTAGTGCCCAAAATGCATCTTCCAAATGTTAATGCATATTTATGTGCTTTCAAATAACTTATATATATATATATATATATATAAACTTACACTTAGATTAATTTGTGAAATTATTGCAGTTTGCAAGAAACCAGGACTGCCCACACTAGCTGAGTAAGTAATTTCCTCTTTTTGTTTTCTTTTTTGCTGCAGGAACCAATGAGAATAATGCCATTCAAATGAATGTAATATCCTCTAGTGATTCCGTCAGACAATGTGTTGCACTGTTAAGAGATCCTATGTGTACAAGAGTAAGCTTACTTAGAGTGTCTATATAATTAGTGCTGCAGGACCATCACTGGGGAGGGCTTGAGTGCAATATTAAAAAAAATGTAATTTATGCAGAATTTCGGCATCAAATCACACTGGAAAAAGCCTGTGCACTATACAAGCAGTAGTCTTCAACTTGAACCAAAGTGAGTTTGGGGACTAGACTGTCCCTTTACCGAACATGAACTAGTGGGGGGGGGGGGGGGGGCACTATCTTGTTGTTTAGATTAACAAAAATATAAATAAAACAATTACAAAATAGTATCAAAGAACACTGCTTCAGGTTTTGTATACTCAAACAAACGCAAGAAAAAAAACTTTGTAGGTCTTAAAACCATATTCTTACTGACAGAGCAACTAGAAAACGTGTTCTGCAATGACCACATTGATTCTGAAGCATTTTGTCAACAGTTAAACTTGATTCTATACGTTTTAAGCATTGACCTTCTGTCCAATCGCTCCTCAAGCGCATCTCCCATTGTCCTTTTGGCATTCAGTTGGATGGAGACTGCAGTGTAATAAACAACTAAGGTTTAATTAATGGTAAATGAATACAAGACATAGGTTATGACTTTAACTAATTAGGGAATTGTTGAATTAAGTCTGCCTGGGAATGCAAGGCAGTACAATCAATATCCAATAAAAGTCCTATGTATGTAATTTAGCTGGAAATGTGTTTCCGATACCATCAAAGTGAGTTTAAGTAAGTAGAATATATGGAATGAAACAAGGACAAGTTGTAAAAAATTGTAGCACTTAAAAGAATTATAAAGAATTAAACGGCCATGGTTAACTTTTATCTCTAACTTTAATGAGAGAAATACATGTAAAATATATTTCTGTGAAACCAAATATATGTATGTTTGTTAAGCAATGTTGCCAGGGATAATTAACCGTTGCCTTTCTCACAAAATGTTTATTGTATAATCATGGACACACACACTTACTGAGTTGGTGCACAAGTAAATGACTCTTCATCCCCAGTATCATGCGTTTCCTCTTTTCGCAAATTCCCTGTAAGCTTGCAGGCATAGCTCTCCTTGCATTATTTATCAGTCTTTTTTGTTCCATGCCCACCTTGCAGACAGCAGGATGTTCTATGCCATCCTAAAATACATTGCCCCAAAAACCTTAGGACAGCAGCTCATTGTGACCTCACACAATGACCATTGCTGTGGATAGCAGTGCAGCGGGATCCCACCTGTCAGAGAGGCCGCTAAATGTAACCAACGCTCAAAGCGGGTGCCAGTTACATTTCCCTAAATTGGACTGTTCCGAACGTCATAGATGAACTATAGTTGATTATTTTATTTATTAATCAATTAAGGTAATTACTTACCTATTTTTAGTTTCTATATCACTACTAAAAAGAGGTAATTACCTTTATTGATTAATGAATAAAATAATATATATTTTTTTTTGAGAGAGAGACAGACACACACACACACACTATATCCTTTAAGCTCATATTATTTTCTGCCAAACTACTGTAATCTTTTTCTGCGTTTAATATGATAAAAAATAAATACAGTTTTAGAAACAAGCATCCTAACGGTTACACCGGGGCAAGAGAGCCTTAGCAGATGGGGTAAAGATAAATAATCCAATTTAAAACAATATGAATCAGACGATGCTTCTGTACCAGTTTACCAGTTCATGGAAATGGGAGACATTTGATAAATTAATCCTCAGGCTCCTTCGTTAAGGTATCTTAAGTGCTAACTAATACAATTCAGTGTTAATTGGAACATGCAGTGGAACGTAAAAAAAAAAAAAAAATTAACACGTTTCCTTTGACAAATTTGGTGCCATTATTCATCTCTAGAGGATCCACCCAGTTTTGCACCCATGAGGTCCTTTTCATAAATAATTCTCCTTTGTTTTTGTTTTTTCCCCTACTTATGCCGTCCATCACTTAAGTACTGTAACATCAGGAGCAATGTAATTGCTGACATAGAAAAGAGTCCCGATAATTCCTCTAAAAATTAACCTTTTTTTTCCAACAAAAAAGCAACTCATTAATATATGAAGTATGTAATTATATGTCAGCATACCAAGTCTATGTATACGGGGTAATGTTTATTAATCTACTGCTAACATATTGGGCTGGAGTTCACTTTGCGCAAATTACATATTCTTTAATTAAGCTACTGATACAATAATAAAAAAAATAAAAACTTACGGACTCCCATGTGAGCATCTAAGCTGGTAAACTCGATTGTTCCATTGGGGCCTTTTCTTGGGTTTTCTTTATACTCTTTGTGGTTCCCATTGGGGCAGTATCTGTAAGAAAGTCCATAATCTGCAAGATAAACCTGGAAGACAAGCACAGATAAATGAATAATGTTTTTGTCCTTTGGAAGTATAACCTTTATAATTAAGCCTTAAGAAACTTATAGGTTAAGGACAAGCTTTGATCTACATTTTATTAAACCAAATGGTGCCTCAAGATAAAATATGTACATCTGGGGGCAATAACAGTTACCCTTCCACTTTAAATCCTTCCCATCACAGTCATATCTTGTTTCTGAATTTAGCTGGATTTCAGGCTCCCCCCCCTCTCCTTTAGCTCCCGTGCTTTCATCTCTCCAGGTGGGTATCTACACATCATAAACTGCAATGTGTCTTTTATGTGTCCTCTCAGTTTATGTCTTAGAAGCTTTTACATTTCACTAAAATGCCTGATCACACCGAATAGTTTTATTTAACTTTACAAAGAATGGCATACTTTGGGCTTTTCATGACAAAAAAAACAAAGTTAGAAGCCTAGGCAGGTTCACATTCTGCAACATTTTGGAAGAAAAAAAAAAAAAGTAGATACAGTTATATCAGTTACGCTATAGCATGCACGTATAGCATGTTTTCTGTACATCGGAATAAACTGACAAGACGATCTTAACATTCTCTCCCTATACTTTAGGCTGATGAATTTCCATAATCAATTTTAAAAAAGTAAGTGTTTTAAGAAGGAAACCATGCATAACTGATCAAATTAGCAACCGAAGGCTTCAAACATCATTTGAACCTTCATTCTGCTTTAAAGGATGGGTTGCATCTGGCCTCATTTTCTATGTAGATCGGTAATCCATCAACCCTTGGACACATGTACACTTAGATCGCAAAGGTTTGTTCAGAAATACTGAAACAAGGGTCTGAATAGATAATATATTGCAAAAATATAAAATAAAATTGTTCTGTTTTACAGTGAAAAGGTTTTTGCCGATTAAGAAAAGGAATTGTCCACATACATATTTAAGCCAATATCCGTTTCTACACAGACATTGATGCAAGCAGCTTTATGCAGTGGAAAGATAAACAGACCTCTTCAACTCATTTAGTCAAACCAAGGTAATGAGAGACTGAAAGCACATTTAAACCATTTCTCTCTCAGCATCCATCTTTACCGGTTATGCATTCTCTTTTCTTTTCTATTATACTCTATGGTTTTCTGCCTCTTCATATTCTATTACAACAATTAGCAGGTAAAAAAAAAAGTATTCTCATAGTTTGGCTCTATAGTACAATAAAGCTGTGCTGGTGTACCCATACACAGTTAATCATGGTGGACATCTCCAACATGCCTAATTTAACCCATTTTCAAGGATTTTAAGGGGAAAAGACAGGTGCAAAACTATGATATGTGAAACTATTTATTGTCTACCATAGTGTCGACAAAAGAAAGATGATCGTAAGGGAAAGTCGTGTCAAGAATTGGTGTGAGAAAGCCTCCAATTGTTGCTTTGCATGCACAAAATGAAATTTGTATTGATGGAGCACACTGGCATCCATCTTCAGTCAGATCTGACTGAAGATCCTCAGAAGTAGTTCGCTCCCACAGTTTACCGCTGCAGTGTTTCAACAAAGAATAAGAAACTTAGCTGTATTTGATCATTTAAAAAGAAAAGGCTTGGAAATACTTGTTTTAGATAACCACATTTTTACCACTGTGGACTTAATGAGTACTCATATTTTATATCCAAAAGGACCTGGCTGAGAAACATAGAAAAATAGAATGTATTGGGAGATGGGAGATCAAAGCAGTTTGATTTGCAGTTTAAAAAAGCATATGCAGGTCACTGTCTCTAACAAATGGACCGTTCTCTTTGAAAACGCTCTTTTATACCTTTCCAAACCCAGACACACAATCACTTTACCACAATGAAAGTTTAGCTATCTTTAGTGTTGTTTTAACGCACTTTATTGTGGGGCTGTGAAAAACACTGACAAACACCAAACCTGCTGAACGGTTGGAAAAAAGGGATACAAGATGAGAAAAGTGGATCTAAAAGTGTTCTACAGTGGATTCATGTCATGCACCACTACTCTCAAAATACAAAGTTCTTTGGTCAACTCTGAAGTGCAGTTTCTTTAAATTAACTGCACCCATACACTGATTGTAGCACCATGGTGGCCACACAAGTCTGTAGCACTTCAGCAATAACATTGCGGGATATTCGTGCCAACATTTACGGATGTCACTGTGAAAGAGTCTCCAACGAGCACGGTCATCATTGTACCCAGGAAGTGGATCTAAAAGAGCACCAGTCACTGTAATAGTGGAGGTATGCAGTACTCTAGATCTAAACATTCTCCATATTAAGATATAACTACAATTATTTTAATTACTAGTCAGATCACCAAATAAATAAATGTACGCTTCATAACCGTGTTACTCCATGTACTATAGTCAGCAGAAACATTGTGATTCTAATGTTAGCTAAAAACAATAAAGGCATAGAACATTTTCATAACACTTAATCAATTTATAGAATTCCTTCAACAATGTATACCCCCTGGAAAATAAAACACTGTATTCATTAGGGAGCATTTCTGGTCTAATGGTAAAAATCCCATGAAATGTGTTGCATTTGGGAGTCAGAAATTATACAACCAACAAAAATACCACATTTCCATTCCTGAAAATATCTGCAGCTGTTGGATATTAAAAAGTAGCTTGTTTTCATACACCTGAATGGAATTAAATCATTCCAATTTTAAGTAAATGACACTATACCCTGCTGGACGCACTAAAGTCTCGCTACGCAGTGCTAATCCTCAAATCTCTTTACACCACTAGATGACACATTAAGACGTATTCACTCTTGATAAATAGACGAGTTCCAGCAACAAGAGCCTTATTTAGATTTAGCAAGAGTATACGTGAACAAATACACAATCTGAAAATAGTAGAAATATCAATGTCATGTAATAAAGACAGCATCTGTGGACGTCTACAGTATAAACAGTACAGACCTATATAATAGAGATTTTTAAAACATATAAAGATGGATCCAGCCTCTTGACTACAACTGATGGGCTATGCAAGGACTCCTTTTTTTCTTTGTAGTATGCTAGGAACTTGCCAGGATTTACGCAAAAGCGGTTTAGCAGATTGCTGCTGGGCCTCCAGGTCAAACCATTCTGCTATAGGCAAGGGATGTTTAATGTCGCTCATTCATGCCAGGATAGTCTTTGAGGACATTTATTTTCAAGGCCCAGGCTGCACCAATTCTTAGGCTAGGCTCCACTGATTACAATTCACGACTACATCAGGGAGAAGGTGAAGATCTTTTGGGCACTGTGCCGCAATGTTAGTGGTTTTTTTTGGAACACAGTGGATTCGCATAACCTTTAACACCTTAACCCATTTGGACGTATATATACGTCCTGAAAAGCATGGTCCTTAAGGATCCGAAGCAGCCTCTGAGAGTGCCTAACCCCCCTCACGCATACGATCACCGCGAATGTGATTGTATGCGCGTTAACACACATAGGCAGTGAAAGCTGATCACTGCCTATGTGTGTCAAGTGTTGCATGCTCCTCCAATACAGCGTGCCCAGAGGAGAGAAAAAAAAAATCTCTTCCGTCGCTCTTAAACCGCTACTTGACTGCCCCTAGAGGCAGGTAGACAGTATTACAGTTAAAATTATAAAATAAAATAAATAAATAAAATTAAATAAATAAATAAATGGAAAAAGCTAATCCTAGATCTACTGAACCTAGATCTAGGGTTAGGGTCATAAATAGGGTTATAATTAAGGTTACAGGGAGGTTCGGGTGAATTTAGAGTTGGGGTAAATTTAGGGTTGGGGTTAAAAGGTCACTGCAGAAGAAAATGGTTAGAAAAAAAAACACTAATATTGTGTATTGCCCTATTAGTTGAAATAAAACATAGACAAACATGGAAACATTGGTATTTCTAAACTCAGGACAGATAGTAGAAATATATAGACGGGGTCTTTTTTACCATTTGTAATTGTTTAAAAAAAAAAGCAGGTCAAAGTTAGAAGAAGTGTTTTTTATGGCATATTTTCATCAGATTTTATATTTTTTTAATAGTAAATTATATCATATGATGAAAATAATAGTATCAAATTAAAGCCCTATCCGTCCTTTAAAAAATGATATATAATTTGTGTGGGTGGACTGAACACAAAGAAAGAAATTCACAGTTCAGTAAACATATGACAAAAATAATGGAATTCTGGTCTACATCAAATGCAGCATAGCACTCGGTCACTAAAGGGTTAATAGTCTGCAAAGTCTCTATTTTCCAATGCTGCAGAAACCCAGATTTCTCCATGTGATCTCTCTAGTGTTCACCTAATTCTTTCACTTCATCAAGGCTCAGCCATTTCTTAGAAACACAATTTTATTTATTAGATTCAGCTATTTAACACAATTCATTTTTTTGTGATCAAAAGCATTCCTTTACTGTACCCAACAGCCTGGTTCCTCAAGTATTTTTAACCACATTTACATTAAACGTAAACTGTTTGACAGCCAAAAGCCCTTTCATGCCACGTCCGTGCATACAAACCCCACACGTGGAAGAAGAAAATATTGGACACTATTTTGGAAAAAAGCCCATATGTTTCTTCTATTCACATGTTGATTTTCCCACAAGTTCAGCTCAGATGCCCAAAACAGTGTAGCATGTGATGGATCAAATCTAACTTACCATCCATTAAGACGTGAATAAGTAATAAACCAAAACCAACATTTGGCTTGTCAGAAAGAGATTACTGAAACCAAAAGGGAGATTGATGCATAGTGGTTAACCCCTTAATTGCATGACTTTTTGACCTTGTCTATCCCTTAGTGACATGGCCTGTTTTGACATTTTTGGGTCTGACACTGGCACACAAGCGGTCCGACCTGCAGCTCCCCACACCATTCCTGGATGTGGACGGGCTGCAGCACCAGCCGGTGATGCCTAAGCACCCAACTCCGCTCTCCTTATCACATGCAAGGTAGTTCTCTCTGCTCTTCCAATCTAGGTTGTTGGTGAGAGTGGGCGGCCGGATGAGAGAGTGGGCAAAAGGGAGAGAGAGCGGGTGGGCCCCCCTTCTCCAGCAAGCCCGGCACTATATATAAAAACAAACAAATTTTAGCCCCCCTGCTTGCCCGCAGCACAGCTAAATGTAAAAAAAAAAATAAAAAACCTCCCTGGAACGGGCATAGGGCGATAAGAATTGTGCATTCCTGCCATATTCATTTTCTTTAGTATTAATCAAAATAGGCCCATTACCTTATTTGGATCAGTGCAGTGTAAAAGTATATTTGCTGCTTTGATATCACCATGGACATATTCCATTTCATGTATGAATTCCAAGACATCCAGCTGAAATGTAGAAGTAAAAAATGAAAACACATAATATTAAACCATTACAGAATTAAACGGCGCTTAAAACCGTCCTAAAAGGAAGCTTCAGTTTTATTGTCTGAATGCAATATTAAAACTCTGAGGTAAAATGCATAAAAAAAAAAAAAAAAAAAGTTTATTATGGTGTAGAGGAAACTGATACATTTGTTGAAATACAATAAAAAAAATATAATATAAAAAGGTATTCATTTTCTTGAAGTGCTCCCATAACAATAGAAGCTTCTTTGTGCCTATATATAAACGATTGCCAACATTGTCAATGCCTTGACTGTATTTCCTATTATTTTTGGATGTTTTTTCATGGAAACCAAGGACTATACTAGGATCCCCAAACTTTTGAGATTAAATCTCTCTTGCAACCACACAGCCTTTGATAACCTTACCAAATATATATACTGCTTACATCTTTGACTAAATCCACCCACAGTAAAACTATTGCAAACAAATGTATTTTAAACAGGGGCTAAACTGCTAACTAATCAGACAGGGACAAATCTGTCCGATTAAAAAGACTACTGAATACTGTTCCTATGGAGCACCATTTAGAAGTGATAAGCCAATTCACTTCCAGGCTGCCATGTCGTGGAGCTCTGTGACCTGGAAACCCTGATTGGTGTGTAGCATCTGCGAAACAAAACACACCTCTAAAAAGGAGAAAAGAAGATCATCTCCTCCTCCACTATTGGCTGTGTGACGATAATGAACCACCAGTAGCACTGAGATCATCTCTCAGGGCTACCATAAAGCGATGCTCCATGAAGGGTCTAGGACACTTCAGCGCGGGACTTCATCGCTGACAGTTCAGTGCGTCAGTTAGAACGCTGAACTGTCAGCATTGAAGAATAACGCGGACGCGGCTATGTAAGAGCCGACAGTTCAGCGCTGAACTGTCAGCTCTTACAAACGTACAAGTTAAAATAAAATACCCCCCTAATAAAATGAATCCCCCCTCAAAGTGCCCCCCAAACACCAATACTAAAATTAACCCGAAAATCCCAATACTAAAATTAACCCCAGAACTCTAATACTAACCCCCTAAACCCTAATACTAACCCCCGAACCCTAATACTAACCCCCTAAACCCCAATACTAAAATTAACCCCGAACCCTAAAAACTAATACTAACCCCCTAAACCCTAATTATAACCACCCTAAACCCCAATACTAAAATTCTAATTCTAACACTCTATCTTCTAACTCTAACACATTAAAACTCACCTTTAGCGATGAAATGTCCCACAATGAAATATCCCGCGACGAGCTCTCGTGTGGTGAAGTGATGGTGGTGGAGCGGCTGCGCGGATGCAGCCGCGATGAAGTGTCCCATCCCCCCCCCCCCCCCCCCGTGAAAGTAACCCCCTAGTTTTTTGCAAATGCAAAGGGGAGAATATATTTTAAAAGGCAAAAAATGGGGTCCAACTTTTACAAACCAGTAATCCCAGTTTACATTATTGTATCTTAAAGAGGCATAGTTTGCCTGAAACACACCAATATATATATATATGGTGCTGCTTTATGGTAAAACAGCTTAAATGGACCTTAGAGTACCCGAGTGACAATCATTTCTCATAGTGATCAGATATATTAGTGTTTTAATAGTAATATATTACATTTTCAAATAGTAGGGCTAAGGAGAGGACAACAGCACCACAGACCAGTGGTTTTATTTCATGTATTTGAAAAGAATACACTTGTGAAAAATACAGACACACACCGTTATCCATTATGTATGTATGTATGTTCAGTATTTGTAAAATAGAGCTAAAGGGTTTTTAACCAAACATTACAGGACGGGCAAAACAGTTGCGGTAAAGGAACACCTACCTTTTGTCCTGGAACAATGAACTTACATATTAATATTCAGCATGTTCTGTGCTCCCTCTCCTACCAAAGCACAGACATCTTGTATGACTCCTATAAGGCTCTCCCTTTGTCTCACCATCTGCCTGCTACCTCCTGCATCGCTGTCATTTATTTCTAATAATGTTCATATTCACTAATAATTTCCTTCCTTCAAGCTTACATGATTAATATACTAACATACAACTTACGACAACCAGCAGCTTCACAGAATTATTTTTGGGATTTTTCTCTACAAAGACTCCATGATATCTTTTGAATTATACTTTGCAAAGGAGAAATGGCCTTACACATATAAATATATTTGGAGAGTAGTGCTTCTTTAAAGCACAACATACAAGCAAAACCCCTACAAAAAAAACAAAAGTCTAAAGTATTTTTTTTTTTTACAGTTTATTATGGAAATCAATGGGTTCACTTTCACACAAGTGGACAAAAGCCAAAACATAGTCTCAAGCTGGACAACAATGTTCTAGAACATTGAATATATGACACAGGCATTGCATATATGCAAAGCTAGTTTGAGAGAATAACACCTAAGCAAATACTTTATTACAGTCAGTGTGCATTTGAATATTGAATTGATGGTTCCAATCAAAACAATACAAAATATCTCCACATAAGCAGTTATTTTGCATCAGTATAATGTTAATAATAATAACCACTTATATTTGACAATTTCATGGAAACAAACCATTTCAATTCTAATAGTACCACACGTAAAACCAGAGTAATATTTGTAACTTACCAAGTAAATGCCTAACTGCATTACCGTCTTAAATGGGAATTTGCCCCCATTGCTGATAAGGAGTTTCTGAAGATCCACTCCAAGCCGATCAATCACCATGAATCTGTAACTACAAAAAGGTCATAGAAATATTTCATATATTTATTTTTTTAAATAATGTATGTTATGTATCAATATGTATGAAATGAGCAACTGGGAAAATTAATAAAACTAAATCGATTTACTATAAAACAAATCTGATGGTATCAAACATATTAACGAAAGGCTGCATTTGAGCATTGGTTCTCTTTGTTTGTTTTAATTTATTAAATATGGCTGAATTGTTAGCCCTGGCAGCTTAATTTGTCCTTGATTTCAACATAAGATAGCCATGTTACCTAGCAGCTACCATTTTTTTTTTTAAATGTGTATTAACACGTAGATTGGAGGGTATAATTCCCTTCCCCTCATTTTGATTGGGTAAGCTTTGTGCTGTTCTTCCTTACAATGAGTTGGCAGCAGTAGCACATACATGCTGCTGCCTCGCTCACATGTTCAGCTTCCAGGCCAGCTCCCTCTGAACTATCTCTCCATGTCCTTAGACTTCTCCATCCTCTCTGCACAGCACTTGGGAAAAGCTGTCAGTGCAGTAAGTGGAGGAGAGAAAACAATGCTGAGGATAATAACCGTGCTGCAAGGTAGTGGTAAGAAGCAGCCTCCCAGAGTAATCCTCCTCAGGCCAGAGTAATAAAGCAAATACCTAGTTTGGCTAATGGTAACCCCGGCTCTGAGCTAAGGAGGAGGATCTTGTCCTGCAGAAGCGATGAAAAAGAAGAAGTTGGGTAGATAGATGTTGCAGATTGACCTTACCATGTGGAGTTGAATGTAACATCTCCCGATCCCCAGTACTTGGGAATCCCAATAAAATTAATTTTATGTCTGCTCATCCATTTCTTTACTGTGGAAAAGAAAACAAAAAAGTAACAAACACAGAACTGTTTACAAGGCAATTCCAAATATATTTTAATGGATTATGTACAGCATGTCCTATTATGTTGCATATTTGGGCCTGGTAGGGTTGCCACCTTTTCTGCAGAGAAATACCGGCCTTGCTACTGTCTCCATAGTAGGAGTGGCAATTAAAATGTTAAGAACATATCTGTGCTGTGAAAATGTTGTAAAGGAAGGTTTTCTCAATTATTATTACATTAAAAATATTATATTAATATTCTATTTAAACCAATCTTACTTTGCTCATCTTTTGCTGCTCTTTGGTAAAATTTCAGTTCACAAAACAAAGGTCCATTGTGGTGGAATTCCTAGGAATAAATAAATAAAAAAAAGTAAGGTTCAATTATAAAACAACACATATTTTCAATGTTAGCATTACAACGGGATTAAGCCCCCCAGGTGATGTTTTAATAAGATAGAAGACCACATCAGTCTCACTAAAAGTACTTCTAAACAATGCTCCTATAGAACATTCAGACATGATTGCCATTTGATTTGGATGTCTCTGTGAAGCTGCCAGGCTGCCATGTCTTCTCCCTCATTTAAAAATATGGGTTAGTCACTCTTTAAAAGAAAACTCTTTTTAGATAAATAAAATGCCCTATTTATTTCAATAGCCAACAATGATTAACAAGGTGTAAAATGATTGTCATTTTATGTCAGAAATAGAATTTGTTAAAATAACTGTGTAGCAAGAAAAGGATCCTGTAAATAACGTGTAGTTGGAATGTGTGATGTGTTTGTCTGTAGCTTGTCTAAGGCTTCCTAGATTGCAGATAACGCAAGAGAATGTATCATATATCACCACTTGTTTACGTATACCTATTTCATCGGGAAAAGAGTTACCAACATGGACATGAAATGTAGAAACAATAGAGATCAGTGATAATTGTCATGGACGGGTGGCTCCCAGGGTTGAATAACACAACATGATGCATGTATGTGCATTGGAAACCTAAGCAAACATTTCAAGCGTTACTTTTTATCCCCAGTCTAGTTCTGTGCAGTAAAAAGGGACACAGAAATGGTTGTGCCTAACTAACCAGTTAGGACCCTTATCAGTTACCACCTGTGCATATTATTTGGTAACTGGGAAATATATTAAAAGGGAGACAGAGGTTTTATTACAGATGTGTGTTTACACGATTCCCAGGATTCTCTGCTCTCTCTTTAAAAAAAAGCCCACTGGCAATTTTAAATTCTATGGGGCAGGGAACTTCTCTGACTGCGGATATCCATGATAACTAATCATTAAATGTATATATAGCAAAAAATTACCACTTTTACGACGTGTATAGCATCATCAGTTACTGGTCTATCACATATTGGAGAAGCTGTAAAAAGGAAAAAAAAAATATTTAAACAGAATTTTCAATATTTTTTTAGATTTGCAAACATATTAAGCATGAAGACTTGCTTTGATTTGAATGCAACAGTGTTTCAATGTCCATAGACATCTATGGGTAACCATGACAACCTAAATCAACATAACACCAAAGAATACCTAAAAAAAACACTTGTTCTGCATTGTACCTACACACTTTTTCATAACTAGAAGTCAACATAGCAGCCTCATGCTGATGAACCTCATTAACCACTTGTGCATTAGGACATTCTATGACTTCCTAATATACATGACCCAAACGACCATGTGATTAGCATAGAACAAGGGTCTCCAACATGCGGCCCTCAGGACAAATGCGGCCTGCCAGGCATCGAGGTGTGGCCCGTGTGAGCTCTGCACCGGTAGCCACACCTCCTACAGCTGACCGCACAAGAAGCTGTGTCGGGGAACAAAGTTCCCTACACAGAGTGGTGCAGCTGTAGTGCAAATAACCCCCTCCTCTACCCTTTGCATGAGGTCATGCGCAAGGTTCAGAAGGAGGGAAGAAGCACACCAGCAGAATGAGGATCACAGCCCCAGGGACTAAGGAGCCCACAGCCCTGTTAAAAAATAAAAAAGGGCGTGTGACTATTTAAATGTCAGTGTGTGTGTGTGTGTGTGTGTGTGTGTGTGTGTGTGTGTGTGTGTGTGTAAGTGGCAACATCCATGGTTGAAATTCCCCGAAATAAAAAGAATATGGACCAAAATTAAATGACATCATTAATGTGATCAAACCCATCTCAGTGACATTAACACCTTGGAATGCGCTACTCAATATAAAAATGAACAAAATATGAAAAGTATATTAATTAGATCATTATGTATGGGTGTAATAATCTATACAACTAGTAGATGGAATACATTAGACCTATCCTGTTATGATGTGATTACAAGAATAAAATCTGTGTGAATGAAAAGCTATCCAGTATTGTGAACGACAATTACAAGATATTTAAAACCTAATAAATCCAAATAAAGATATATATTATAACAAAAGTGGGTATAAGTGTATTTGTGTGTAGCTGTGTATGCTATGTATATTATATTATATTGTATATTATATACATTTCTGATGAAGTGGCCCTTTGCCGAAACACCCCTGGCATAGAACATCCTAGCAGCTCAGTATTGCTGGCTACCGATCAATTTAACAGAAGCAGTATACTTTACACATCAAAAAATAAAACAATGTAGTGAATAACTTAGGTGTATAATGTTTACCTAAATATATTAAGCCAAACCCTCCTTTTCCGATAGCTTTGCCTAATCTCCATTTATTTTTGCTTGTGTCTGTTAGGATTAATCCTTCTGGCAGGGGATTAGGCAGTTTGTTTCTCTGTTGCCTGTTAGGGACCATTTCTTTCTGAAATGACAAAATAGGAAACACAATCAGTTCAGTATGAATTTCCAATAATTGTCAATATAGAAATAACAAATATAAAAGGTACCACTTATTCGTCCCCAACCAATGTCCCACCTCCCTGTTCGGCTGATTAGTACTGTATTCAGAGAGCAGAGAGAGAGTGGGGTGGGTTTCGTGTTGTTCTCAAGTGTAATAAATGGGATAGACAGTGTGTGATGGGGTACGTCCTGGGTGGGCAATGTGGGTGGAGTGGTGCCCAAATGTAGTTGTGCCTAGGGCAGAGCAAAAGCAAACTACACCACGGGGGTTAGGATAACAAAACAAACATTTTAATTAATATTCGGCGTCATAGTAAATGTAATTAGATTATTTAACAGTAACTATTCATTGATTACTACTGTTTGCTTGTTTAAAAAATATTTGAAATTGTTATAGCTACAGGTTTGAGTGCTTTTGTTTTATGGTTACATCAGTTTATAGTTGAATATCTTTATGTTTACACAACAGGATATAATTATGTTTTGATTAAGTTATATTTTTAGCTATGCAGTTATTAAAAGTAAAGCTACATTAAAGGAGTAGTTCCACCTCGTTTATGTCCCACATTTTAGCCTTTTATTTATATTTTTTAATACTAAATTGTAGATTATTTTTATGTACAGGGTATCAAAAGAAAGCTCTAACTGTCCTTTAAAAAAAACAACATTTAACTTGTATGGATGTGTTAAATGACAGAGAGGAAAATTACGTTTCAACAACCACGTATCAAATATTGAAAAAAAAAAAATTGCTCTGGTCCTTAAGGGGTTAAATATTATCCCATAGGCACTACCCTTTTTGGCGACTTTCCTTTTATATATTAAAGTATTTCTCAGCAGCATTTCAAGTTTTTGGTTTAGATATCAATCACCTTACTGCTTGTTCAAAGGAATGCAAATAAACAAATCCGATGTATGCTTTAACTATTGCATGATATTTACTCATCATATAACCACAATCTCAGTAATCATACACAAAATGGTGTGAAATAACTTTAAACTTTGTGCAAACTTCGAACTCCAATATCCACACCATGTTCCACAAACTAGACATTCTCCATCACATCACCATAAGCCAGTTTCCTGCGCAGTTCTGCCAAAGCCCATTGTTACAGTACCCCAGCATAGTTATCTTCAAGCATTAAATCATTAACCCTTGTAATTGTCTTTCGTCTGAAGTCAGTAAAATCAATGAAAGTTTCACTGAATCCTCACACCACCATCTGTAGAGCTGTAGATCATAACATCCAGAACTTCACAACTCCTCCTACCACACCATGCACACACTCTTTCAGGAAATGAAATTTACATGTCACGTGATCGCATGGGACAATAAGGGAACGTCAACAAATACTAATGTTCCTTACTAAGGGACTGGGAAAAAAATGTATTGATGTAATGTGACGCAAAATGTATTTCTCTTCTCTCAATCTTGGAATATCTGTCAAGAATGATGTATCCATACCTCACAACATTTAAAATGGACAAAGTTTTATTTCTGTTGAAGTTAGGGTTGCAATCATTTGTTAACTGCCACATTTAACGTTTGCAGGCTGCTTTGCAGAATGTAGAAGTCATATATGACCAGAAGGAAATCAATTAACTAAGCAATGTGTCTCTGTGTGATTCACTAGCTGATTAGGTAATTGATTTCTGGTCACTTATGTCTTCTACAGACTGCAAAAGATATATGTGCCTGAGGTGGCAACCTTAGTTGGAGTGGCAGAAAGGGCAGCTATTGGTGGGGTATTAACAGAACATTTTCAGTGACTTTATGGCCATTTTTTTTTAGCTATTTATCTAATTTAGAATAATAATATTATTTGTTACACAAATAATATAAGAATACATTTACTACAGTTTAAACACATTTTGTTTTATTGCTATGGAACTGTTTAACCCCTTCACGTCGGATGGTGCTTAGGTCTTTAACGACCAACGCACCATCCGGCGTCTGTGTGTTCCTGGCTGCCGATCATGAATTAATCAGAGCCAGGACCACACAAGAAGGGACCCGATCAGGGTCTCCATATTCCGGCACTTACAAGCAAGAACAACTAACGGACGGTATTCCACTTGAGGGTGTAGTACGCAGTGCGGTAACAGCTAACTCCACCTTCCGTTCAGCACTGGACAAAATGTCGGTAATAGAGAGATGGGCGCCAGATAAAATACGGATCACTGGTATATCTTCAGATATCCACAATGGCAAAACGGTGCATGGTCTCCACCACTGGTAAAAATAACTCACTTTACATGTCTCGTGCCCGATCACAGCGCTTAGGCATGACCTCCCAAGCTCCATACCCCAGCATCCCGATTTGCCAGGGGCAGAAGCGGAGCGGTATGAATGAATACACTCATCCAAACCAAAAAATTGGATCTCCCAGAAACGAGGAACAATAGAAGAAAGAGGGCTTTTGAATAGTTCGGGTTCGTACCAAACATTACGTTTTTTGGACTCCCGACCCGAACACGGACATTTCACTGTATGTTCGGGTTGGAGTTCGGGGTTCGGCGATTTAATGGCGCGTTTTGAAAGCGTTTGACTCGTTTGCCCTTAGAAGCCATCACAGCCATGCCTACTAATGGCATGGCTGTGATTGGCCAGTGCAGCATAAGACAAGGTTTTTTTCAGAGCAAATCGAGGTCAGACTATAAGACTGGGATCCAGGTCCCCCGCAGAGCTGCAAGGGACCAGGATCCCCCTCTCTAACAGGAGGGGAATGTCTGCGCGGTGAGCGCAGACGTCCCCTGCTGCCACCCGGCACGACCGCCGGGACTTCTATGATGAAGCCGGGTCCTTCCGCCTTCATCATAAAAGTCCCGGCGGTCGTGCCGGGCGGCAGCAGGGGAGGTCTGCGCTCATCGCGCAGACATCCTCCGCTGCCCCGCTAGCCACCAGCAGAATCGGGCAGCTGGGGGATGTCTGCATGATACATGTAGACATCCTCCATGCTGCCTGACACTTCCGTCTTTTATGCACGTATTGTGCAGACATCCCCCGGCTGCCAACAACTAGCCACCAGGGAAAGAAACAAGGGGAGGTGGGGCGACACACACAGACAAGGGGAGGGAGGGGGGAGACACACAGACAAGGGGAGGGAGGGGGGAGAGAGAAAAGGGGAGGGGGGATAGAGAGAGACAAGGGGAGGGGGGGAAGAGACGAGGGAGGTGGTGAGAGAGAGAGAAGTTTGTGGGGAAGGGAGAGAGAGACAACGCTGGGGGGGGGGGGAGAGACAGCTGGGGGAGGGGGAGAGAGGCCGCATTGGCACATAAAAGGAAATAAAAACAAGAAATGCATTTGTATAATATCAATTTTTTATTAAAAAGCAATTTACATATATACAAGTTAAACTTTTTTTTTCCTATAGGGTAGTCTTATATTCAGGCTTTTAGTTTTTTTCCTAAAGGAATATACAAAGTTTGGGGGGTCGTCTTACAATCAGGGTCGTATTATAATCGAGCAAATACGGTATAAGCTGGAGTCACGTACACGCACATCACATGAGCTCTTCTTAGTGTAGGGATAGGATGCTGCAGCTGTGAGGGACAGATTAAAAAAAAATTCTGGTGTTGAATCTGAAAACTACAGCGATTATTCAAACTACAGCGATTATTCAAATTACAGTGATTATTTTAGTGGGTGCTATACTACATATTTGTACCCTGCCCTGAGCCCAGTGCCACAGAGAGTGCAGTGCACTTGCAACTGCATGTGTGCCAGGCACATGACTTTAATCCTGTTCTGTTAGCTCAGTGGGCAACATCTAGGCATTATTAAATACTGCAATTTATTACATTTGCGTCCTGCACTTCATATATGAGAGTCAAATAGAACCGTCAAATACTGTGCTTACAGCGCACTTTGAAAAATTCTAATAGTTTTGGGTGGTTAATAGTACATTTGTGTCTTGCGGTGCACTTCATATCTGAGAGTCAAATAGAACAGTCCAATACTGTGCTTACAGCGCACTTTGAAAAATTCGAATTGTTGTGCTAAATAGTACATTTACGGACTGCACTTCATATCTGAGAGTCAAATAGAACCGTCAAATACTGTGCTTACAGCGGCGCACTTTGAAAAATTCGAATTGTTTTGGGTGCTAAATAGTACATTTGCGTCTTGCGGTGCACTTCATATCTGAGAGTCAAATAGAACAGTCCAATACTGTGCTTACAGCGCACTTTGAAAAATTCTAATTGTTGTGCTAAATAGTACATTTACGGCCTGCACTTCATATCTGAGAGTCAAATAGAACAGTCCAATACTTTGCTTACAGCGCACTTTGAAAAATTATAATTGTTGTGCTAAATAGTACATTTACGTCTTGCAGTGCATATTTTGCAGTCCAATAAACAAAAAAACAGTGTTGGCTACCTCCTCCTCCTCCTCCTCCAGCGCCGCTTCCACCTACACCGCCACGGTCACCGCCTCCTTAACCTATGGGTCACATAGTATAAACTGAAAGAGAATACCCTGCACTCCAACCCTCTCTAAAATGGATAATTCTGTTGATCTTCCTGGCAGCCATGCTTTAGATTTAGATTTATGTTCTTCCAAAGCTAAAATCAAAGATTCCATCTAGTGCTAGTTTATGGCTCAGCTGTATTTGTAATTTGTATATATTTTATGTTATTTTAAGTTATTTCCCTATCCACATTTGCTTGCACATTTTACTTCCTTTTGCAGCCCTCTAGCCCTTTCCATGACTTTTTTAGAAGCATTTTAGTGGCCAAAAGTTCGTGTCCCCATTGACTTCAATAAGGTTCGGGGTCAAGTTCGAGCACAGACCCGGACATTTTTTCGAAGTTCGGTCAAACCTGCCGAACCCGAACATCCAGGTGTCCGCTCAACTCTACTTTTGAGTGCAAAATAGGGACTGTCCCTCCTAAATAGCAAATGAACACTTGTGAATTCTAAATGTCACTATATGTTTTGCACTGTAACTATTACTGCATTGGGTAGTATATAAACTGCAGACCAGTTTATAGTTCACTGATTACAACCCTGGAAAATACATTTTTCATAAATGTCCCTGTGGACACACTATATATAAAATAAGATAAACACAGTGTCCTTTTATTCAGGGGTGTCTATGAAACTATGTTAACTCTAGGTCTGTACTCTTTCGGGTTCATTTCAGATTTTGGATCTTCAGATAAGGGATACTCAACCTGTATAAAGTCTTTCTCCAACTACCCAATGCAATATACATTCCAATGCAGCATGCATTCTTTCAAAGTTGTCCCTGAATCAACCTATAATGAGGCAATTCCATTTTAACTCTGGAGTACTCAACTTTTTTTGGAATGTTGCACAGTTTAGAACACAGGATATGTTTACACTTTTGCAGTGTTTGTGTTTAGCTGTAATTTTTCTCTTTATTATTTTATTCTCATAAAAAGATCTTTTATAGATACCATTATTATCATATCTTATAATTTGTTACAAAAAATGTTTTCTAACTTTTACATGAAAAATATTTTCTACAAATGCAAATTGAAAAAAAATGCTATATAGATTATATTTGTCTTGAGTTTAGAAATACCAATTGTTTAATTTTTTTAGTTTTGTTTATTTGCAGGTTATACGGCAATATCTCAAAGTAGTAGTTTTTCTAACCTTTATCTCCTACAGTGGCCTTTTGACCCCAACCATAATCCCCTAAACATTAGCACTAACCCTAATCTAACTCTTACCCTACTTGCTAATCCTAACCCTAGATGCTAACCCTAGATTCTAACCTTAACCCTAGATGCTAACCCTAGTATCCTCTTTTTCTCACAGTGTAATGTTGATGACTGGCTCTAGAGGCTGTCAAGCAACAGTAAAGAGCAACGGAAGTTGTATCTGATCATTTCCGTCACTCTTACCAGCTCCAGGACAAAACCATATTAGAGGGACATGCTGCCTTCCGAAATGTTGCCTGCTATTGCTCCGTGGAGCAATCGCGGTGCCCCGGGCGTCATTTTCGTGTTGCTTAATGTCTCAACATCGAGTGGTGCCATTGCCTGAGCAGTGGATGCAATCATTTATCGCATCCACCTCTCGTCTTACCGGTGGACATTCTATGACAACAAACAGAGGTCACATCACCCATCTTTGTCACTGTCTTAGTGCAGTGACACTCAATCTAAAGGCTATGACACTATTTAGTGTTCCTGGCCCAGTGATTGAGATCACATAATTGCAATAATTAGGGAGATCACCTCAGCATATTATCAAAGTGACCCACCCAAGCCGAAGTCCATATGGTTTGAAATAGCTAATGAGTCAGTTAATGTGCTATGTCCAGGAGTAATGGATACTTGATATGGATGACATGAGGTATAATTTGCCAACTTTGTGACTGATTAAGGTTTCCAAATTGACTTTTTTTTTCTCATTTCGCTAATTGAGGACTTCAGAAGCTAGCTTTTGTCCCTAGTTTAACAGTTTTATTTTTTTAACATTTCAAAAAGTCATACTAAATATAATTTAGTATAAATTGCCCATTCTCATAAACAAGTTTACAATATATTTTATTATGGTATGTTGATCATTTTTCTTTGATTGTGGATGCATTTTTGTGACATTTTTAGAAATATTTATATAGGGATATGTTTAAAAACAGTACTAAATTGTATGTCAGTGGCTTATATTGCATTTTGCCACCTAACATTTTACTATTTAAGCTACACCTTGATTTGTGTGGACCCATGCCTTATACTCGATCCCCCCTGTTGGTTCACTGAATTACATTATTGTTCACACTGTTTAAAGAAGGAAAATTTGGTTGGGGTGTGTTTGGGATATCTAGTGTTTGGCTAACCTATTGCTTTCCCTTCTTTCTTTATTTAATCATATATAAAAGACAATACAGACAGTTAAATATCATACAACACATAAACAGTGCATATCGGTATAAAAAAAAAAAATACCTTGAAGAAGTATTGTCTCTTCTTTTACCCTCTTTCTCCAACCTCCCTCCCCCTCGTTCTCCAATAAATCTTTCCTTCCCATTCTTTGATTCCATTAACATTTAAACATGCATATATGAAGCAGAATGGGAAAATAAATCTCTCATAGGTATCTGCACACCTATATTATATATGTAGTTCACTGGTATAGCTGGAAAAGGAACCAGGAAAAAATACTTGGGAGGAGCAGACAGGGTCAGGGATCCATCACAGTCTCGATTGCATTTACATTTCCTAACCAGGCACAATCCAGGGTTAAACCGAAAATTTAAGGGAAGATTTAAGGGAGTCTCTGTTGACCTGGCTTCCCATCAATCATTTCCTTCTATCTCTTCCCCTCCTCCTGTCTTATATTGAAATTTCATCTACAAGTCTAGTTGTCAGACTCAAAAAGACAAGAAGGAGAAACAAATAACATTGGGGTTTCCAGTTTGTATAGCCTGACCTTTCTTTGCACCATCTTCAACTAGATTTTACTGCCCCCTTCCATAAAACTGGCCTATTCCTAAAATACTTAGGAGTTGGGTGAGGTTTCTAATTTGTTCAGCCAGTTGCCGTATGATACGTATTTAAAACCAGAGAACCAGCCCAGTTCGCTCTCCATATACAGCTGGTGCTTTAACTGATTCGTCAAATGGCTTTTACAATAATTACGGGCAATGATGACTTTTACAGCCTATTGCTTTCCAAATACTGAAAATATATTTATTTTATATTATAAATTATAAATGTATCTATATATATATCTATATATATATATATATATATATATATATATATATATATATATATATATATATATATATATCTATATATATATATCTATATATATATATATATATATATATATATATATATATATATATATATATATATATATATATATATATATATATATATATATATATATATATAATAATAGTAATAGCCCAAGAAATCTATATAAAAATCCCACTAGTAAATCCAATTACTGTCAGTCTCAGCAAGCTTCATATTATGGGGTATAGATATATATTCTTCCTTTATCATGCACTCTTTTGATAGGATACCCTAGTAGGTAGAAGATTTAATTTGGTACTCCAGAAGTCTTAAGTAGGGTGAAATATTACAAGACCCAAATGTTTTAAATATTATAATTTATTATAAGAGATGTCAACAAACGTGCTACTACACATATTCATGTAGTAATATTTTAGGGCTATAACAAAGTGTGTAAAAATAAAAAGATACACTAAATCAAAAGGCATGTATATTAAATAAATTTAAAAAAAATGAAAAACTAGTTTATGTATTATGGACTATTATAGCATTTTGTGACAGCTGAAATGTAGTCAGTGCAGTTACCTGTGAAAAAGACACCTAAAAATGTATGTTAAAATTCTAATTTGGCAAGAGGAGGTCGAGTTGGGTGATCAAATTTGACTTAGTATAAAAATAAAATTTGACCTCTCAGCTCGACCTATTCGGTTTACTAAATTTGCTCTGACTTTCCCCTCCCGCCTCCTCGACAAAGTCCAACTCAGACTTTCATCTCAAACTTACCTAAATGGAAAGCCCCAAAAATTGCTATTCCCTAAAAAATTAAGGGAGTTCGATTTCCAAGTTGCACTGAAATAACTGCTTGTGCAGTTATTTCAAAACAGTTTTTTTTTTAACAGGCATTTAAATTTACCGGAAGCGGCCCCTGTGAAAGGGGATCAGTGGGTATGAAGTGCAATTTGGCATTTGCGTGCATAAGCGCCAGCCTCATTGTATCTCTCTCCCACTTATCGTGGGTGCTATTTAAATGGCCCATCTATACTGCATAAATGTACGGATGCCTTCAGTTGATGAAGAGCATTCGAAACGCGTCCTGGTGGCGTTGTTTACTCACATTTTTCGAAATATATTTAATGGCAGGAGTGAGAAACCAGCAGTATAAAAACGTTAGTTTATGCTAACAAACGTATGTGATGGGATTAGTCTGATATGTTAACTGAAAGGTCTCCTCTGTAATGGTGATATTGAGCAAAAAAAATGGTTGATGCCCCTCCTGAGTTGGCACCATCCTATAGGACAGGCTTTTTCAGTGCTGTCCGTCCTTAATGAGATAGGGCTTCCACTTCTTTTGGTGCCATCTTTTCTTCCAAAAACTACTGGCCATATTGCTTCCATAAACTTAACATCAGATTCTCCCCTCACTTTGGACTTTTGATATGTTGGACTGGTGAAATTGGAATTCAAAGTATAACATAACATACTTTCTTTACAATCATAATACAAGTAAAATAACATTCTTTGTTTTTTTGGATACAGGCTGGATCGTGTTAGCAGATGTGCTCTCTGCATTGATTACACTGGCTAACTACTCTTTCAGTTGTTGTAATGCAATGCTATTTCCTGAGAACATAAGTGGCCCTTTATGTAGTGAAATGTACTTAACCAATGCACATTACACACATTACACCTTGGCAATAATAACATAATTACTTTAGCCCTATATCTTGTTTTGACCAAGTGAACATATGCCCTTTTGATTTTATATACCTCATCCGCAATAATGTTCATTATTCACATGTTAGTGCTAGATTACAGTATAAACCTAATTATCATGATGGGATATATTAAATGTGACTCATTTTACTGCACAATCGATATGTCTGACCTCAGAATAAAAATTGATCCTGATGATCTTTAAATGTAGTACAAGGGTCATTACATTAATGGCATACTAATGGGAGACAGTCCTGACCATGCACTATTAATAGATTAGTATTGTTTCCCAGATTTACTGTAGTTCAAGGAAGTATTCTGGCCTCCAGTCCATTCCTCCCAGGGGAGAGTCAAATAGGAGGTGTAACCCTTTTTATCTAATTAAAACCTATTCTTACATAAAACTTATCTGTCTATGATTTTCAAATCCTGTGTTAAAAAAGCTTAATTTTCAAAGGGGAAAAAGTTTTAACAATATAATTTTTTCACATTCTGAATTGAACTTGTGTTTCCTATTCTACTGTATCTTTGTAACACTTTGATTACCAAAGGGATGAGCAGGTTGTACAGTCTTTTAGTGTTACAAGACTAAATGTATGTTTGTGAGTAGCTGGAGTATGGACTCATTTGTCATTTATTTCCCATGAAATACAGTTGGTTTTACTTAATGTTCAACAAATTGCTTTGAAATTAAGTCTAAAACATAGGGTCTTTTCGGGAATTAAAACATGGTAACGTTAAAATAAGAAGAAATGAGAAATGTTTATACATAGATGGGGAATTGTCGGGATTGTTGAATATTTAAAGTTGACTAATCTGTATGCTTGCTTCTTTTCTTTTTTGTTTGTATTATATTGCCAAGTACAAATAAAAAGAGAAAAATACATAGTTAAACACACTCATATTTTTTTTTTTACAGGACAAATGTACTTTTGAAATCTTTTTCTGAAGGCACACAGGGGTCTGTTTACTAAACTGTTAAACAGTAAGGAATTGGGGGTTGGAAAAAATCAGACATTATAGATATGATACGAAAGACAAATTGTAGGGTTTTTCTCTCTCTGGTATTAATGCATAAATATTGCAAATCCATGGCACTATTGAAAATAAATATACCTCACAGTTCTTGCTAACAAGCTTTTATTTATGTGTGTGTGCTGGTTATGTTACAGAAGTTGTATCATAATAGATAACCTAGAAAGCACTAGTACCTGTATAGGTTGTTAGCCAAGAAATCCAACTGGGGTTAATGGGATTTTTTGTTGGAGAGCCACAGTTTGATGCCTAGTGTCAAATACATAAGGTCCAATGTAAAAAAAAAAGGTCTAAAAGAATATATACATATATATATATATATATATATATATATATATATATATATATATATATAATTTAAAGGCCATGCCCTCAGCTTATCCTTGAATGTAAATGGTTAAATACCCAGGGGGCAGTACCTGATGCATACAAAAATCCAAAAAATGTACATGCACTCCCAAGGTTTCAAGTCATGCAGTTTGGAATATTTAGATCATCATATCGATGTCTGATGGAGCCAAAACATCGAGAGATGATTTAAGTACATAACATTGCATGACTTGAAACCCTGTGAGTGCGTGTACGATTTGTGGATTATTTTCCAATTTTAAATAAACAGCACCAACAGTGTTTTAATATTCTAACGAGCTTCTACTGTTTATATGCCATATGTTCCATATTAAGTTACACCATCGTGTTATTTTACTCATTTTACTTAATATCTGAATTCAGCTTAAGCATGGAGGGTTTATTTTAACTGCACAGTAAACAAAGGCAAATGTGATATCTTGACAATCATAGAATCAAATTAACGAAATAAATAAAACTAACAAAAAAACAAAAGATCAATCAGTGTCACAGAATTTTGGGGGAAAATACCTTTATTGCGCAAAAAGTCATGAAATGCATCTGCTTGAAACATATTTAAAATTGCTAGAAATTACATTTGTGCTTGCATACTTAAATGTGAGAGGCACAAATCATAGTTAAACACATGATTCATGGCTGATTGGGGAGTCAGGTAAACTACTTGTATCATGATGCCAATAGCTGGGGGAGTAGAGAAGCAAGGCATCTAATGTAATAAACGTGTTGGAACAGCATGGTACTATGATAATATGGTAACATTTACCTGAAATATTAATTTGTATTTTGTGAAGTTGTAATGTATATGTTTAGTAGTATAATGCTTCATGATTTAGTTGTAACTGTATTTAACAGAGCATGGGAATTGGGAGAAGTGATTGGTTACAACATGGATGCAGGATGGGTTATCCTAGTTCTTAAGCATTAGATTAAAGTTAGAGCCGTTAAAAATCTCCAATAGACAAAAATACCATGACCACGTGTTCAGGATTTTCCGGGACAGTCCCATGACTGGACTTTATGTCCCAGTTCCAAGCAGTCTCATTCCAGGACAATTCAGAGTGCCGCAACAAGAGCTCTCTGTGTGAAGTAAGTCTCAGCTAATCAGGCTTTTCAACTCTTCTGGTTGGCTGAGAGTTTAGAAGCCTCTCCTGCACGCAGACTATTTAAATATATATTTCTACATATAATACGATCAGCCAAAACATTATGACCACCTGTCTAATATTATGTAGGTCCCCTTTTTGCACCAAAACAGCCCTAAACTGCCAAGGCGTTGATTCCACTAGACCTCTGAAGGTGTGCTGCAGTATCTGGCACCAAGAAGTTAGCAGCAGATACTTTAAGTCCTGTAAGTTGCGAGGTGGGTTCTACATGGATCGGACTTGTTTGTCCAGCACATCCCACAGTTCCTCAACTGGATTGAGACTTGGGGAATTTTGAGACCAAGTCAACACCTGTTTGTTGTGTTCCTCAAACCATTCCTGAATCATTTTTGCTTTGTGGCAGCACACATTATCCTTCTTAAAGAGGTCAATGCCATCAGGGAATACCGTTTCCATGAAAGGGTGTACATGGTCTGCAACAATGCTTAGGTAGGTGGTACGTGTCAAAGTAACATCCACATGAATGGCAGGACCCAAGGTTTCCCAGCAGAACATTGCCCAAAGCATCACACTACCTGCGCCAGCTTGCCACCTCTCAGTGGTCATAATACTATGGCTGATTGGTGTTGTATATGTATGTAAAATACGCCAGTGTGTATAAACACATCAGCGACATAGTATGTCCCTTAATGGCAGAAATAAAATGTGACAGATTATACATTTTCTTAAATTTGTCTCTGTGAGTTATTGTAGATAGGAGACATTAAAAGAGCAAACAAATAAATATGTAATTGTAATTTAAAATAATAATTGTAACAAACCTAAATCCAGTTAACTTTTTAGATTTTTATGTAATCCTATAAAAAATATATTTCAAGGGTCAAATGGTACTAGTACAAACTACATTTAAACAACTATATCTTTATCTGTTTCAAAGCTATAGATTAAGATTGCATTGTGTGGTGTTTAGAATGTTTTCAAAAGGTTAAAAGGTTCGATGAATGAATAGACTATTCACAATGTGCAAAATTCACAAAGTATACATCTTCCACTGAATTGATTGATTGTTCAAGTCCCTTGTCGCTATTTTAATAATTCAATGTGTGCACTTTTTTTTATAAAAATATAACACAAATATTTCAGCATGTGATGTAAAAGAAATAAGATTGCTTTGTGCATAAAACACTGCACAAAATCCAACATTGATCTATAAGCAGGATGAAATATTATATAGGGTTAATACATGTACATATTGAAGTTATTCTCGCTAGCCATTGATTCCTGCATCATTTATTTAAAAAAAGCTACGCATTTAAATTTGTACAAAAACAGTTTCAGCACAACAGGACACATTATGGTGTATGACAGATGTCATGTGGATATGTATAATTGATATACATTTTACAGCATCGAACATGATGGAGCTTGATTCTTTCTGCAGAAGTTATGCATTATAAATTGAGTTGGCTGAGAATGGTATCCAGTTAAAATTACAATAGTTTCATTTTTTTGTTGTTGTTACAGACATCTTAAATTACTGCACAAATATTTTTCCCAATATTTCTGTGGCTTCGATGTACTCATTTTGTTACCAAAGTAATGACAATCAAGTGTAATGGAGTTAGTATGACATTATTAAATATAATACTGTGTTGTTTTCTTAGATGAACATGATTCTGTAAATACAAAGTTAATTTCCCTGATGTGTTATGAACAGAACGGTGGCATTGTTACGACAATTACTTTGCTGATTAAAATATATATAATTTTTTTTTTCTGTGTGGGCTAAAAATTGTGTTCCTGACTGTGTTCTAATGAAAAATATTCTACAAACAAGTGAAATGGAGAGCTGTCATTTGACGGCTGTGCTGGTAGCGTGTGCATTTGAAGTCCTTTTGGTATTATTAGCATCTAATGAATGCTGAAATATCACAGGTGTCAAATCATATCTGTTATTTTACAGCTCCGAATGAGTATAGGATGTATTGCCACTGCAAATGAATCTAATATGAATCTAATGAGCAATAATGAGCAACTGTTTTGTCGTTATTTGAAACAACCACTGAGATGCTAATAAACTCTCATTTCTGTGGTTTATATGCCGCACTGACTGGGATTCATAACAGGGCCATTATGTGCAAGAAACCAAATGCAAATCTGGAAAAGTGAAACCTCCGTACGATGCATAATCTGGTTAGCTGGCATATTACATAGAAAAATCTTTTGTTTCCTGTTAAACCAACAGAGTTATACAATTTCCATTGCTCATTACAACTTAATTAATATTTAATATTATGAATAATAACAGTTTTGTGTTAAGTATTTTGTATTTTTCTTACCTGGTAATCTATTCCATCTTAATTCAGTTCTGTAAGCTATACAAAATAATGCAAAAAAATATATATAATTGTAACAATCAAAACTGTGTATAGTAACCACTCAGAGTGTATGCTCTACAAGGAAGATGTTGTACCATCATCTTATTCAATTTACAATGCCTGTGCAGTGTTCTCTGTACCTTTGTACATATATGTGACTACCTTTTCTCTTGGACTGTATTTGTACAGCACCCAGGCACAAGTAACTTTTTTTTTTTCTTACATATATGTGCCTATGCATATATATAATATGTGCATGATACCACCTATCTGCCTATCATTCTTTCACTTATTTTTGATATTTTACATTTTATGGGATATAAAGTGACAGCTACGTGTGAAAATGTGGGTGTGCCACTCAAAGAAAGGTCATGGTAATCAAATATGGGAGTGTTAGAGTGTTTACAAGTTTTTATTTCCTTTTATTCAGTGTTCCTGGATGGCAATTGACAAGGTAGATCCAGGAGTATTGGTAGTCAAAGAGGACTACAGTGATTATGAAGCAAACTCTTTACTATGGCATTTATGCATACAGTTCTATATTGAACTTTAAGTGTCTGTTTGCTATGCTGTTAACATTGCAAACATTGCAATTATTTTATTTTCATGCTGTAACAGCACCGAATGCAACACCAATGTCTGTTATGCTTTATAAAGGTGAACAAAGGGAAAAGAAGACTCAAACACACACTAACATATAAAATGATGTCATCTGCACAGTTAAAACATTTTTCAGAATGGTTAGTAAATGAGATGATCATAGATTTTCTGTTTTACAATGATGTATGATCATTTCATAATAAAATACATGTCTCATTCCGGTCTTCCTGGATATTTAAACTTGATCAAAAAACCCCACTGCGGACTGTAAAATCTCCATACATCTACTGTCAATTATAAATTCACAAATTTACTCTAAGCTGAACGTTTCAAAATAGCTTTAACCTCACTAATAAATTATTCAGATCTCTGCAGTCAGGTTTTTGGTTCTTTTCCTCACTGAGAGCATTTTGTTTATACAACATGATTGAGTCATGACCCTGTGGTCATTTGTGACTTTGTCTTTATATCTGCTGATTTTTGGGAGGTTTATTTTCTCCTTCCAATAGCTGGAAAGTTGTTGAACATTAGTGCCACCTGGCTAAAGCAGAAATACTGAAAACATAATATATTACATGCCTCACACAAAGACAAAATTAACATGGTGTGACTAACCTCTTGTTGCTTTTTATACAAGATAAACATTGGGCTTTATTGTATGTGATTTGTTCTGAAAATGCTATTTCAGTAATATTTTGTTATTTACTTGTTAATCACCATATTGTCATGATTTTTGGCAGCACCTCTATAATTGGATGCCATTTTAAAGAAAATAGCCAATTGCACCAAGTAGTGTCAATGTGCAACCACAGTTAGCTGGCACATTGGCACTGTGTCCTCACAGCTGCTTGTCCATTGGCACTCTCCCCTTTGTCTGTCTCTCTCCCCTTCTATTCTCCTTTGTCTGTCTTTCTCCCCCTCCATCCTGTTTTGCGTCTCTCTCTCTCTCTCTCTCTCTCTCTCTCTCTCTCTCTCTCTCTCTCAAGCCTGCTTCCATCCTGGGATTGTTGTATTTATTCGCATGCAGGCTGTATTTTTACATCTTACAATGTGTCAGAATGAGTGACAACAAGAACAATAAAAAAAAACCACTATGCAGATCTGGATCTTAATTTCAACCCATCACAATGAACAAACAAGAGACAAAAACATTTCCTTGTGAAAAATACACTGGGTAGACTTAATGTACATGTATGTGCAATAAAAAGTAAACACACATTATGATAATCCTGAACCACAGACTGAAGTCTTTATATATATATATATATATATATATATATATATATATATATATATATATACATGTATTTTAACCCCTTTGCAACATATGATGTACCCAGTAGGTCAGAGGCGATCAGACAGTGTTGCCATGATGCCATTTTTGATTGTTCAAGGAGCGATCGTATGTGTCATACTTGAAAGTCAGTTATGGTTAAGTTAGAGCTAGGTTTAGAATAAGGGTTACGTTGTTCATCAGGGTTTGGATCAAAAGCTTACTAGTAGAAAACATGTGAACATTGGATAATATTAGAAACTATTTAGCAGTGTTTTTTTTTACCAGTTGTAGATGTTTGAAAGTTTTTTCATCATATTTTATTATATTGTTTTATAGTAGATAATGGTATCTTAAGAAAGCCCTTCTAATGGCAATAAAACAGTATATTTATGGGTATAGTAAATGAGTAAGAAGAAAATTACAGCTAAACCCAAACACTGCAGAATTGTAAAAACAGTCTCGGCCTGCCTATTACATGGGTACAAAAGTAGTTTAGGTTCAAGTTCAACCCTTTTCCTATTCCTTTTTTACCGCTGTTGATAAATCATATTTCTCCTTGGATCATCAAGCACTAAATAAATAGTATCCAGGCCCCTTTTAAAGGCATCTAACATATACCCCCTCTTCAGACAGTGAATTCCATACCTGCATTGTCCTTACCATAAAACATCCCTTCCTCTGTCATAGACTGAATCTCCTATCTTTAAGTTTTAGCAGATGACCTCTTGACTGATGTCGGCGCAACTCAAAGGTATGGTTTTCATGCAGGTCGCAGTCACGCTAAACAAAGCGTTTAAAAAAAAAAAGGAAAAACATCACAAGACTATACAACATCCCTTGTGATGTCGCAGAGGCGTGCCCAAACCACGAAGCCCATTTGATTAAATATAACCAATCACTTTGAGCATCGCTTACATGTTGCTTGTCAGACAGGCCACTCATGGAGGTGGCAAACTATATTCATTAGTTTTCAATGTAATCTATAATATTCAAGACTAAACTTCATAATATTCTACATTACATTTGCTGTGTTTTGTGAGGCTAATAATTCATAGTTTTTGCGTAACTGAGCACGGAGTCAAAGAGAAATGCTTCACTCCCTGCACCAGAATTGAAAATTATGAGTATACAGCTGTACGCCTAGATTGGTGCATGCACAATGCTTCCCCCTTTCAAAATAATTTGATTAAAGTACATTTGCAAGCCAAAATTCCTAGCTTCGGAGAACCTGGAATTTGTATTTAATTTTTATTTTAATATAACTTGTGATCTGCAAACTATTCTGCTAGCAAATACGTACATGAAATTAAGAATGCGTCAGTACTGTCTGCTCGCACGACACAGTCTCTATCTCTTTTAAATTTTCACATACGTCCATATCAAAATGTTAACATTAAAACATTTTTCTTGCATAAAATGTTTTGTCTTAATGTCTCAAGTTGAACAAAGAATCCATTATTTTTACAGCCTGCAAAAGAAGTCCGTTTTGAAGTAGACAAAAATAGCCCTTTAAAGCATACATTTCTAAATTCACATCTATGTTTGTAGTTCTTCAAATGATTCATTCATGCATTGTAACTTTTTAAAAAAGAAATGTCGATTTAAATGTTGTTTTTTTTTTGTACAGCATACAAAGTACAAATGTATATAACATGCAAAGAAAAGCTTTGTTCAATTGAATAGTTTAAGGAATTACAGGAGATAGAGACAAAAGAAAACGACAGAACAAAGGTTTTTAAAGATTCTAAATCGCACACAAAACATTTGTTCTGCTCCAGCTCTTTGTGAACTAATTGGCTCTCCTGGAGGGACAGGTAATTGTACTTGCCTACATAAGCTGTCCTGAAGCTCCCTTGGAAAGCTCCAGTAAGCTCCCAGTGTTAGCAGCCATCAAGGATTTCACAGGTCAGTCATTGGATCGATACAGCTAAAAGCAGCAGGGACTGTAATGTCGACAGCAGATTTTTTTAAAGACATAAAAAAACCCAGAAAGAAACACCGAAAGTGCCTGTTTGCTCTTCTTCATACAGCCACTCAAGACAGCTTAATTAACCCTTAGAAAATACAATTTATCCAAAGGCTTGCAAGGGTCTCGTTTAGGCCTTATCCGTGAACTAATAACAAAGATAGCTGGCAGATCCGAATTCCCATATCCCCATTAGAGCTCTTTCAGATAGAATGTAAAGAAAACATTGTTATAGGTGGATGTGTGTGTTGTGTATAGAGTGCATGTGACAGAGAGCACCTGAGCAGAGTGTTAGAACTCGCATGTGATTTCAACAGGAGCTTGGCACAGCAAGTTCACTGATCACTTACATGGAGCATTTGAAGTCTGAGGGCAAAAGGAAGACAATAAGGAAGATTGGCCTCAATTCTTTCAACTTCATGCATCACAGTGCTTTACCCTTAGAGATCAAATCACTTTTAATAGGTACAGACCATAAAGCTCTGCCATGTATCATAAAATTTAACACAAAGTTTTGTCATTCAATTTCTATGGATATTTGAAACATTCTAAAATGTAATTTATATGCTTTATACTATGATTAAAGGGGGGGTGTTCCAGAAAATTTATTTTTTGTATGTTGTTCATATTTCAATATTGCAGTATATGTGAAATGCACTTATTTTTAATTTAACACAAATTACAGTTCTCCTGGAGCCTTACGTCGAAAAAGATATTACCTAGAAATTTAGTGAGGGGGAGTACACAGGAGGAAGTCTCCCTATGCAGCAGGTTTCATTCTTCCATCTGAGAAAGTGCTGTACTTTACCAATAATGGTAACAGGTTTTCTGTTGAACTTAACTGTTTCAAGTGCTTGGAATGCATGGGCAGGTGTTATTAGCCAGCAGGTAGTCTTAGCTAGCTTGTGCGCTGTAATCAGCACAGGACTGATGCTAACAGCAGTAACTCTTTAAAACATTATATGACATTTTTAGGAGATAGGAAGTATTGAGGAAAAACTGATCAGAAAGCTCTCTTTCTTTTTCTTTACATTACATAGTACAGTAGTTATCTAGAAATACTTTTGAACATTGTAGATGGAGCTGCCACCTTTTTTTTTATTACTTAGGTTTTAGCAAAAATATGTTTTATTTAAAAACATTTTTATTAAAAATGATTTTATGTAAAATTCTAAATGTTACAAAAAGAGCGTGAAAACCTACTTCATAATGCAGTTTCAAACCATTCAGTGTTTCCAAGGCAGTAGGCTTTAAGTGAACATATACACAGTGCTCCCAGTTTAGTTGCATATCTACATTTTATCATGGTTCTCGTCTCTGTAATTGCATACTGCTGTAAAAGTACATATGTCTGGCTTGCTGTTTACACATCCAAAATTTGAGCGAAAATGTCTCACATGGTCCACCTAAACAGGCATGATCACAGATGATGTTTAGCCTTTTCTAATAGCAGATTAATGTAGAACTATGCTCTGTCCACTAGTACTACTCTGTAAACTGGACAGAGATTATTTACATCTGTACATATGTGTAATCTAGCTAGAATGCAAACATGGCCATATTTAAGAATAGCACAGTTTGCTCCGGGTGCATTTTATTTGGAACTCGATTTACTACCTGGCTTCGCCCACGATTTAGATTCTTGTATACATAAATTGCTTATTCCTTTATATTAAAACGTTAAAAAAATGATACTTGCATGAAAGTTTGAAGCTCATTGACATACAGACTTTCGGCGCTCGTCTATTCAGCAGTTTTGTTAGTCCGTCATGTAGCTGTTCACAATCACTGGTCAGCAAGTCAACCTCTGTTTCCTCAGCAGTTCCGTTGCTGCGTCTTGTAGCAGTTTGCATTTGTGGTTCTGCATGTTGCGCCTCTGTTTCCTCAACAGTTTTGTTGCTTCGTCGAACAGTGTTGCGTTTTATTCACTTCAAGTGATCTTTCCTCTTCAAATTGGTGTGATCATGATAGCGACATGCTATGCATACTATAGTTTGAAAGCCTTCAGCGGTTTAAATGTCGGCTTTTACTTTGGGCCAATTAGCTTAGAAATGTTGTAAGAGCTGTGTAGACATTTTTCTTCTGTGAAGAAATCTTGGAGGTGCTGTGATTGGTCATTGTTCTCTATCATAAGTGATGTCCTAATCTTCTGTTGCCATTCCCCAATGTCAATACGGTTCACCTCAAAACTTAATTAACCCCTTAGTGACATGACCTTTTGGCCTTTTCTTTCCCTTGGTGACATGGGCTGTTTTGACATTTCTGGGGTGTTTGTGTTTAGCTGTAATTTTCTTCTATCTCACATACTGTACTCACACAAATTATGTATTGGATTTATATCCATAACAAGGGCTTTCGGTAGATACCATTATGTTCATCATATCTTATAATTTACTACAAAAAAAATAATTAAATATGATGAAAAAATAAAAAACAAAAACACTTTTTCTTACTCTGACATAAAAAATAATTTACACAAATACAATCATTAAAAAAGACCCCAACTAAATAATTTCAAAATGTTGTCACGAGTTTAGAAATAGGATTGTTTCCATGTTTTTATGCTGTTTTTGCAAGTTATAGGGCAATAACCAAAAATAGTGTTTTTTGTTTTATAAGCATTTTCCCCCTTTGACCCAACCGAACCCTAAATTTAACCCTAATTATTCTAATTTTAATTTAATTGTAACCCTAACCCTTATGCTAACCCTAAATAAATTGTAACAATAACCATTATTCTAACTATAACCCTAGATTTTAGCTAATTAAGTCTTTTTTTTTTCATTGCAGTGTTGATGACTGCCTCTTGGGGCAGTCTAACAACAGCATTAGAGCGATGGAAGTGAACTTTTTCCATTGCTGGCTGAATGTGCCTGGGACGGCCTTTGTCTCAGAGGGGTTAACTGATAACTTGGAAAAGGGACAGGGCAGAGAGTGGAAAATAGTGGTGTTAACCTAGAAATTTCAAAATAAATAAGTGGTGCAAATTTCATGATTCTAGAGTTCAGCGCTGAGCGTTCAGGGTCCTAGATTTTATAGCTCTTCAGACAGACAGACATTTTCTGTTTTATAGTTAAAATGTACATTTTCTGCTACAGAGTATAGAAAGTTGCTTCATTAATCATGTTAACATACACAGAGATAATACGTTGGAACGAAGGACCTGATTGTATCTTTCTTTGGTGGTGTGAATAAAAGGACATTGCACGCTTCTGCTGGTTTCTGTTTGTACATCGGTCTACCATTGGAGCTATAAACACTCCTCACAGTGGCATCTCAAAGAGGTTGACTTTTACAACATCTTTGGAATTAATGTTTTATTAATATGTTCCTTCTTAATGAGGCTTTAGTCAGAAATGCAACCCTTCAATTAGGATATAGAGTTAACATTCTTCATATTATCTGAGTTTCAAGAAGGCTGCACTTCTGAAGGGGCACTTCAGGTATGATGTCATAAGGCATGAGCACCAATGTATTGGGATACTATAGAACGAGCACTATTGTGCATAAGGTTGTTGCCACCTGCAGGAGTCTCTTGTCATAAAGTCCCACCCAGTAACGCTGCGTGTCTTTCTGATATTCGGATACTGCGAGAGAGTGGCAGAAACTTTCACTACAGTGGTGATTTTTAAAATAGTGTAGAAACACAAAAGGGCAAGTGGAGACTTATTATTATTATTATTTATATAGAGTGGGTCTCAGTAGAGAAGGACACAATGTTGCTGGGTCAGATAGTAAAGGTCCACACTAAACCGCTCAATCACACTGTTTATACATTTGCTAGTTTTCTTGCTACTAACCATAACTCCTCCTACTTCTGATGCCATGCATACATATGTACTGTTTATTTGGCCATTTTTTCTAGATGCATTCTACACTCTGCAGGGGAGAATGTAAAATGTATGTGTCCAGCAAAAAACAGACGGCCTTGTGTAGAACTGGAGAAAATAATCTGCAGGTGTATGCTCCATACAGGCTCTTTTGCAATATATGGATGCATACATTCAGAGTATAGATATCATATCTTATTTTTTACTTATTTGAAACACTGCAAACTCCCTATAAAACTCCCGCTAAATGCCAAGAGCTGATTTGGAAGATCACATTACTCGCAAAAAAACACATTTGTGTGAGAGTAAATAAAACATCTTTAGAATGCAGGTATTCAAATTTTAATTAATAAATAATAAAAAAAAATATTAATAGAGTATTTTCTTCAGTTGCTTTTGTAAAACCTTCAAATCTAGTTGTTGTTGTTGTTTTTTTTTTTTTTAACATACCTAGTAGTTGTGATTTGAAACTGTATGTTTTTATAAAACATCCAGTGCACATGTTTAATGAGTAAAGTTCTGTGCGGAATCACTCAATAAAAGTTCATTTGCATTCCATTACTGGGTATTCCAGGAGGAAACATTTTTATCATATTCTTAAGTATTAGCTTTTGAATCACTCATAATTCTTCTTTCTGACAATATTGCTTTTTGTGTGCTTTCTTGATCTGTTTGAAAATTAAGAATATGGCAAGAATAACAAGTATGGAAAAAGATACTGAACATGTACGCACCAGTACAAAAAGGATAAAATACACAAACAATTTCTCACAAACGTATAATCTTAATGAAAGTGGGGATAAAAAATATATGTACAGCATATTATTCAAATATTTTTATTTATAACATAAGCTTTTCATTTCTAAGAAGGATCAAGGTTTTGGCCCTATACACTGTCATGTTTTCTTGTTGTTGTTGTTAACAAAATATCACTGATTAAATATGGGAGAAGTCAAGCACTAGGCCACTTACTTCTACCACTGTCTATTTGGTGTATGTTGTAGCAGCTGCAAGTAGAGTGCAGGAAATGTAAACATTTCAGATACAATGGGATTCATTAATCAAGAATAAGAATTGTCTCATCAATGTGGAATAAAAAAATGAAACGACTGAACTTGTTAATCTGCTTTGTCACAAAAAAATCAAGAATTTCCTAAAAAAATAGTAATCAGGTGTATAGAAAATGGGGCAGCACAATAGCCTGTGCCTATGATCAATGATACCTGGGATCAGAATTCTTTTTTTTTTTTGCACAACCAGGTGAGCATAACTTTTAGTTAACTACAACTACAAATGTGATAATTTATAACTATGCTCCTTTTCTTTGGCAACTGCTCGGCCTTTCTCTCTAAACTACCTTCCTTTTCCACACTGCTTTAACAATAATCATTTTTCTCAGTGTCATATTGCCCCACAGCACTTGCTACAGGATCAGAATGCCCCAACAGTAGTAGCCACAATGCCACCATGCCACCATGCCACCACAGTGTTTTCCATAGTTTCACAATTCCCCTACAGTGTCTTGGCGCAGCACTGCCTTCATGCATCATGGCCATTTTCACACCACACATGTATCTCAGTGATTGAGTCAAATTCACATATATTGAGCAATGGTAGCATTGGTCATTCTGCCATTACCACCAAACCTGCCCTGCTGATCCTTAAAATCCTATGTTTTAGGATGTATTTGAAGACCAGTATTCACATTAAAAGTGGGTAAATTCTGACAGATCTACATTGATCAGTTCTGATCATTTTATTGGTGCATAATGTGTTTACAAGAAGACGAACAGAGTAATACGGTTTCTACACCATATCATTTTTTTCCCAGGGAGGTAAAACACAAAATCCTATACTATATCCTTGTAGTCTATTATTGACTTTGTATCTGTCGAGCAATGCATTTTCTTCCTGAAGTTATCTGGTGAGCTTTATTTCTATTTAGTGTTGGTACTTTGGTGTATAATTTAAATGTCAGTAAATCAATGATCAGATTAAATGTCAGGTGTGGGTCAAGCCACATTCCCATATATTTATAGCAGATAACTGAAGCTTGATGATTATGTGGTTTTGTTTTCAAGTGCTCTTTCTTTCTGCACTCAGAGGTTCATCCTTCATGCCAGATATCATAGTACATATGGTTTTCATTTCAGAGTAGTTGTGAACCTCATACTATGGGAAAAACAATTCATTTCCAGGGAAAAAAAAAACAATTCATGTATATATCTACTTGAAAATGCAAATTAAGGAGGTGTTAGGACATAATATTATTTTTTGGATGTTGATCTAGGGTAGGCTTGTCAGCCATGTAGTCATGAAGGTATTTATTTGAGGTAATATTAATGTCTTATGCTGGATGAACCAATTTGATGTGTGGAAGGGTTGATCTTGATGGACTACATGCCTTTGTTCAACCTAAATAACTATGTCACTATGTAAAAAAGGTATTTGATGCACCTTTCGAAAATAATTTGCCAGTAGACAGAGGAGGTAGCAAAGGGGTGTACGCATTAAGTGTACGCATTTAGTTTTGAAAAATAATATGCTGCACATATGCACCACATGATTGGTCGCGTTTCAGTCCAACAAATGAAAAAGTTAAAAAATGGTCGCCAAAGAATATAAATATTGTATAGTGAATAGAGCCCACTGATACTGGGAACAAATGAGTGAAAAATAAACAGGTAAAGACTATAGAAAATTAGTGATTAATATGCACCAGTCTTTTTCCTCCTATTCATGTATACATTGTCAAGTCTGTAAGACACTGTCCACCAGTGTGTAAGATAAGTATTCTGTTTTATTGCGCAACACTTTTTTTCAATATTTCAATCCATCAAATGCTGGCGATGGTACCGAAGATGTGGAGATTAGAGAAGGGGTTTATTTTCTTACATAACATTTTTAATAACATTTAAATATTTCAGACAAATAGTTATATTATCAAACAAAGTGTCATATTGTTTATGAAACACAACTTTAAAAAAAAAGGTTTACTGTTTCCAGTACCAGATATGCATACCACAACATTGCACAAAAATAAATATTCCTCAAATAAAGAGATAATGACATTATTAACAATGGAAAAGGTAGATCTTTGTAGAGTATGATAAGAATTGTGGGACAGACAACTGTTTTATTACAGCAGCTAATGCAAAGTGGAGTCATAAAGTATGACTTTCAATTAAGCATGTTGTTTTTGCCGACAGTTGTGCTTTTAGCAGTTGCCTAGGTAGTCTTATGAAAACTCACCTCATCCTTTTTGTTCCGGATTCACATTGTAACGGTCGTGTTCAGGAGATGGACCACAAGGGTAGATGAGGCTATAGGGACACTCACTAAGTACCGTAGGTAGCAAGTATTGGTCTTCACCTTAATTACTACACACCCTTGGTTGAGCCGCCGGTGGTATGTCACCAAGGATTTTGCTGGAACACTTACTACCGGATACTCAGCAAGTGGAGCCCGTATAGGATCGTACAGGAATACAGGCAAACGGAGAGTCAGGAGACAGGCCGGGTCACGGACAGGGGAGATACGGATAAACAGGTCACTAGCAGAAATCGAGGCAGGCGGCGGACGGAGAATAGTCAGGAACAGCAGGGTCATACACAGAATAATCAGGAATGCAGGAACAAACGGATGGAGTATATAGGGACGAACCGGGTCAGCAACAGATAAACGGAGTCAATCAGGAGTCAAAACGCTAGTGAGATACACAAGGCACTATCACAGGCAAAGGTAACCTGTGAAATGACCGTTTAAATACACTACCAATTGATCAGGACACACCTCTGATCAATTGGCAAGGGAGGGGTTAATTTAATAAATAGCCCTTTAACTGGGCTCATGAATATTCATGAAACACCCGTTCGCGCATGCGCGAACGGGTGCGTGACGTCACTGAGCGCGCGTCTTACTGGACGCGCGTCTCAGCATCAAGGGATGCTGGGGCTCTCACTCTGAGCCCCAGCCGACGGGATGGCGTCCTCCTGATCCGCGATGGCGGCGGATCAGGAGGTGAAACAAGGTAGGTGACACAAATCATCCATTTTGTTCCATATTTAATTGCTTTGAAATATGTTAATGCTTTAACTAAAACTAAAACACACACACATGCACACACACAGGGCCGGTGCAAGCAATATGTCAACTAGGCAATCACTTGGGGTGTTGGCTTTGTGGGGGGCAGCTGCTGCCCGATGCTCAAAATACCAGTAACTCGGTGGCAGGCAGAGAAAAGGTTTTTTTAATTGCATGTGTATCTGACATTGCATGTGTGTGTACATGTGCCATCATATGTATATAAAAAATATTGCACTAGCCCTGCAGACACACACACACACACACAGACACACACATATATATATATATATATATATATATATATATCCAAAAGATGATGCACTCAGCTTAGTGTAGATAGTATCCTCTCGGCCTGGGTGCTGTGTTGCTCACAATACAAGAATCCAAAAATGCACGCACTCACAGGGCTTGGTAAAGAAGAAGGTTGATAGTTTGATAACTCAGTAGGCTGTCATATGAGTACTGTATCAACGTTTCGGTCCACACTGTGGACCTTTTTCAAGACCAGGTCTTGAAAAAGTTATTGAACAATCAACCTTTTTCTTTACCAAACCCTGTGAGTGCGTGCATTTTTAGATTTGGATATATATCTCAATACAGAGCTGAGTGTGTATATATACAGATTTTCCAAATGGTTTTGCACTCAGCTCTGTATTGATATATATAGACATCTATAAATATATATCTATCTATATATATATATACAGTCAATAAACTATATATATATATATATATATATATATATATCAATACAGAGCTGAGTGCAAAACCATTTGGAATATCTGTGTGTGTATATATATATAGTCAATCGCTTAAAACCATTATTTTTTTAAATACGTTATTGTGTAGACATTTCTATTTTCTTTTTCTCAAAATGAAGCATTTAGCCTCTTATTAGTGGGTTATTATAAGGCTTAATACACTTCTATACACAGGCTATAACAATTTAAAACCTGTTTGTAGAAACTATTATGTTTTGGAGATCAATAAGTGTATGCATATTAAATGTACATTATCATTGGTATAAAATTGCCCTTTAGCTCACTGTAGCCTACATTTTACATGGCTACAGATTGAAAGAATTTCATTAGCAACATTTTTAGTGAACACACTGAGTATCCCCATGAGTTAAATAAATGATAATTCACAAGCGATTATGCCTCAAGTGAGTTATTAAGAAGCTGCTCAGTGTTAGGTTAAATGCATATTCCCAGTAGGTTTTATTGCATTTCCATTTTGTGTGTCAAACTATACAGTTAAATATTCTAGGTCCACTTAAAAACAGTTTTGTTGAAGTATCACATATTAATTGTTCTCAAGACATTGGGTAAAACACTGTTTTGATAGGAATTTAACTCCACTAATAAGCAGGAAAGTTGCAACCTAGTTTCTGGCGGTTTTAAGGGACTAATGAGCTAAAACTTGTCAAGAAGAGAAGGAAAAGATTAATTGACCAAAAAAAAACAGTAATGCAGATTTACTATATACAACATGATGTGAGGTGATTTTTTTTTCCATTTTTTTTCTTGGTGTTTCAGGAATGTGTTTATTTTTTCAATATAAAATTATTGAGTTGTAGAAGAAAAAAAATCTAATTTAATCACTGATGTTTCGGTGCTTAGTGTAATAAAAACACAAAACTGCAAACACCGTAGTATTATCTAAAATTGTTTTAATTATTACATTAACTTATTCGGAAAATAGATAAGTCTAGATCAAAGTGGTGGAATATGTGTCTCCTCTAGCAGATCAACCACATAAGAACTTTATATAGAATAGGACTAATGGTGTGACACCGTTTGTAAATAAAAACCATTTATTAAAATGCACTCATAAAAGTAAATGGATTTTGAACAATACGTAATGCTAAGAAGGCATTTATGTAATTCTTGGTTAATGTCACCGGCCGGGAGTATCTTTGTCAGGTCCACAAAATAATGCACTTTGTAAATGGACACTTCCTGTGGACATCATAGTGAGATGACTAACAACTAACAATTACACAAGTGTCTTTTTAGCATGAAGTTTTGTTCTTAACGCATTTACCTTTGTGAATGTGTTGGTTGCCTGCCTTCCGGTAGAGGAGTCTAGGACAGTTCAGCTCGGCTGCTTCACCACTGATAGTTCAGCGAGGCTGTTTGAACACTGAACTGTCAGCGGTGAAGATCAACGCGGTCGCTTCATCGCGGCAATGTAAGCACTGACAGTTCAGCTCTGAATTGTCAGCAATTACAAACATACACCCCCCAAATAAACCAACCCCCCCCAATAAATCAACGCCGCCTACAAGTGACCCCGAACCCCCATGCTAACACCCCTAACCCAAAAACTAATACTAACACTACCTCCAAACCCTAATACTAACATTAACCCTCAGAACCCTAATACTAATACTACCCTCCCTGAACCCTAATACTAACCCCCCGCCCTCACACTAACATCAACATTAACCCCTGATAATACTGACCTTCAGTGATCTCGTCATGAATTGTCCCGCGAAGAAAGATCCAGCAATGACCTCTCGCGTGATGAACTGGCCATGGCGTGAAAGGGGACGGTGAAGGAAGATCATTTTAATCTCTCTCTCGCCCTCCATTTTTGTAAGCAGGACTCTCTGCCTCTTGACTCTGAGTCTGTTCTTAATTGTCTTAGTACGTAGTCTTGTCCCCCTCTATGCTCTGTATCTAGGGGCTCTGTACATCAGGTAAATTGTTGGCACTATATTAATAAATATTCATGCAATGTAATGTTTATGCTAAACAGCATGTTTATGTGCCACTGACATATAATATACCAAAATGCATCATGTCTATAGACATAAACACCACATAACTTCATGTTATGGACTTACATGGCAGTCTAATGCTGTAAAATTTTAGTCTGCTGTTTCCATTTTTTTGTAGATTACCTGTTGGTTGTTTGACCAGAATAGTGCGTTTGGACATTCCTAAATGTTTAGCTTTTGCAGGATATTAATGATGTGTCCGCCTTTTGAATTATTGCACCTGTTTGGTAAGAACTGTTTTGTTCTGGCAGACCTAAAAGTAAGAATAAAAGGATTGCCAGATCAGAAAAGGTGAGTGAATAATTCTATAGCATTTGTAACAAGACATGAAAGTGAGTTTTGTTAGAGATAAAATAGTTCTTAAACCAGACAGACAAGATCTAGTCTTCTAGAATTTTCAACATATAGAAAATATATACGAAATATAACCGAGAGGCCAACAGCAGCATGAATTCGGCATCAGATTCACTCACTGTTGTTGATTCGACAAGCACGAAAAGTATACAAATTTTTTTTGTGAGTGACTCTGATGCCGAATTGATGCGGCCGTTGGCCTCTCGGTTATATTTCGCATTTCCTCAGGGTATGTGCGCTGCTAGTTGGCAGCACACACGTCATGCATTGGTAGGATATACCCCTGCAATTCACCTGATGCAATTTACAAATGTAACCTCTACGTTTAACTTGTGAATCGCCCAAACTATTAATGTATTAGAAAACTGAATCCACTGAATCCAAGTAATTAGACACAAACCTGAAATGTAACCAGTCCACTTTCCTCTAGTAGAGATTTGGAGAAGTAGGCTTGGGGAAAAGTTTGGTTCCTCAAATGTAAGGTTGTGAATAAATATGTATGTCTTAGCATCACAAGCATTGCATGTTCAGCTGGCCCTAAATTTTTTAAATATTATTTTACAACTACATTTTTACATTCTGCAGAGACTACATATCTCCCATTAGGATCTGCACGCAATAGGGAAAACAAAGACATTTCCGGAATAAAGAAAATAATTTGAAATATATTCAAATTTTTGTTCTAAGTCAAAAACAATATTTTGAATTGTTGTTTATATAAATAAGCAGTCATTGCTGCCTGTTCTAATAGATTAATAAAGGTTGTGTTCCATAAAGCAATGTCTTATAATACAGATGACAAAGGACACAAGTGTACATTCCTCAAGCCATGTATTTTCGGTTTAATACCATAATCATTGTTGCAATTTGGAAGGAATTACCAGGGATGCAATCTTTGAGGTAGTTTTTCCTTCCAAATATGACAACTTGAGATATGTTTGCAAATGAAATAATAAAGATCTATATTTTCTGGCGTAGAGCATTTGCATTTCAGGCAGCTCTTTTTACTGTCAATTTTGAACATAAACATATAAAGAATTCTAATATCAATGTCAACAACATCCAGTAACTTAAAATTAGTTGTGACATCAGTACTAATTTCACCTGCAGGGGTCTAGCCTTCTAACTTTCATATAAAAACAAGGTTTACGACAAACACAAAATCCACAAACCAAAGCAGCAGTAGTTTAGCAACTGATGCAATAAAATCCATGCTCTTTTATGCAGCATCTTTCAAATATGTTCTAAATTCTAATTTCCAGATGCAGATAGACTGAAGAAGGCTAAGCTCCCCAACAGAAACAAAATGTATACATAGACTTACTCTGTGGATGCATGCAAACACATCATAGATAGACAAAGACACATTCACATACTGATGTACACAAACACAATCATATGGACTAATCTTATTATGAAATCCATCATAATTCCCACATTATATGTCACTGTATGTCTGAAATCATTGTATAAGAAACTACTAACCACAATTACTCAGCTAAAAGACTCTGATTGATCCTTGCATGTTCCGGAGTCTCTTGGACTCACACACAAGGCCTTTACAGAACCACAATCCCTCAGCTAAAAGACTCTGACTAATCCATACAGGTTCTGGATTAACACAACCAGAAACCACATTTGGACTTTGTGCTAATTCCTCTCAGTCTCTTAAATTATTTTTTTTACTATACCCTCTGGTTTATGCAATTTTAAATATATCAGATTCAAAGTTCTTAAATCTGTTTTTCTCTTAATTACTTTCTCAACTATCTCTGTCACTCTCCATTTGCTTGCAATCTCTGCCCACATTCTTGCATATGTTTAATTGCTCCCCCCCCCCCAGTTTCTTGGACCCACACACAAAGCCAAGAAAGAACCAGAATTCCTCAGCTAAAAAACTCTGACTGTTCAATGCCCTTCCTTCCCCTAATCTCACCGACACCTGGGTTAATTTCCTTTATTGGTTTTGTTCATTAGATGATGTGACCTCACTCACTTTACGAACCTGAGTCTCTAGATAGTTTACATTTCTATATGGTTGTAGTCTGTAGGCTTATATTGCACCCACCTAGATCATCAATTTAGTAGCCTCTGATGTGACTCACTCAGCAGTCACAGCTCTCCAATATCTTCCTTTGTCACAATATACTTTTATTTTTCCCCTCCCCCACCTTTCCTCCTGCTTCTCCGCCCACCTTATGTTTCTCATGTTCCCCATTCTCTCTAGATTGAATGCTTGTGATCAGAGCCTTCAACGTCATGTTTTAGCCTGAATATGTTTGTAAATCCCTTTTATGCTCTGTAAATATGCTGTGTAAATTGTTGGTGCTAAATAAATAAATACTAGTAATGTAATATAATATTAAAATGTGATTTTTGGTGGACTTCCATGGAGCGCCAACAAACACAAATGTCTAACAAAGAGCTCCCACCTAGGAAAATACAATCCAAAGTCATCCAACCTCACAAAGTGGGCAACACTATAATGTGTGCCAATAACTGGACCAAGAGGAAAACAATCTCTTACCAGACACCAAAATTGCAGAGATCCGCCACCCAGAAGCCTTTCACTTAGTAAGGCATACACAGCTGATTATGGCCTCTGGCAATCACTTCTGAATGTAACTTTTGAGTCCCCGGTGAAAGGAAGAAGTGATATAAGACCCAACAAAGCCTAACAAGCCCCTCGTATACTTGCCAACCACTACAGAAGATGGCGGTGGGTGCTGATCTGCATTCAATCATTGACAAAAATCACCTCAACGCTTGAGCAAGAGGCTGTGGCCTATCCTGCGAGTATATTGGCTTCACGCACCACAATCTGAGAGATGTCCACCTTTGCTGTATATATTTAGGTACCAGGGAGAGGGGAAAATATTCTAGGTATCAAAAGACCTTACATTGCAGGCAGCCGTGTGCCAAAACTAGTGGCCATTTTAAAGAATTCTCAAATGTTTCTTATCACAAAATAAACAAAACTAAAAGCCAAGTTAATGCATAGAATTCACTCCTGACACTGGACCAACTTCACCCCCACTACCATTTCAATTGGCAACTAACCCACATAACATATTTAGGCACTAAATGCTGCCGCTCAACATTTACACTAAATGGAAAGCCTGGCACAAGAATGTTGTCATAACTTTGAGCTTATGCGGCTAAGCTGCATAGCCATCATTAAGATAAACATTCTATCAATAATACTATATAAATTCTGAACCATACGAATTAAAATTCCCAATGCCTTTCTTCAGAAATCCCAATAACATTTAATTCACAAGGGGAACAAAGCCAGAATAAAGAATACATGATTAATGCTACCAAACTCCATTGTGATACTGGGAGTCCCATACTTAGCTAGCTACTATCAAACTACTGAAGTGGTCCAGCTCACCCATCCCCCCCCCCCAAACCCAAGGCAAGAGAATGGTTTGACATTGAGAATAAACAAGTAAAACCATGGCGAATCATCCATATCTTATGGCATGAAGCTAATAAAAAAGTGGATAAAAGTGGAAAATGGAACTTATGCACTTTTCCCTTACAAACATGCTGAATTAAAAAAAAAAAAAAAAAAATATATATATATATATATATATATAGTCACATTGGAATATTTATTGTACCCTTCACATTGAAACCAATTAATATCTTTCTAACAGCAATGCTTTGGTGATTCTTCCTACCTTACCCACTGTGCCCTGATACTCCTCCTATTATCTCCTCCTCTTCCTTTACCCTCCTTTTCCAACTGGCACCAAGTGCCGATGATGACCTCTCAATGATTTTAAAAAAAATGCTGTCCACACTATCAATAACCTACAGTACACTATAACTAATATATACACACCGAATTCCAACTCAGCACAATTTCTACAGAAAATGCTTAGTTTTGCTGAAAATCTAATTAAATAATGAAATAATAGTTTGCAGAGACTTCAATATAAGAGCAAACCCATCATTGGATACTTCAGCACACCCAACCAGTAAATATCTAAAATCCCTATAATCAGTGCAAACACTTTTTGCAAACTACTCCAAAATCCAATGAATTCAGTATATGGTGAATGTCAAATCAAACTATGATGGATTTTTTTTTTTTTGCAAGTACACAAATCATGTTCTAGACTAGACTATTTTATTTTAGCTAATTCAACACTAAAAATTATTACGAACTTGGCTTGATCTCCTGGTCAGACCACTCCCCAGTTACTCTCAACTTATTCGAGAAATTCTCCCATATAGGTACTGGACACTGGAAAATAAAGGATTACTTATTATCACAACCATTCACACAAAACTTCCTGACAAATAAACTGACACACTATTTTAACTGAATGATTTACCTGAGACTTCTGTAGTAACCTTTTGGTAAGCCCACAAAGTAGTTATGCAAGGTTATGTCATCACCTACGCATCACACCTGGAAAATAAAAGTTGGACAAACATAGAATTACTAAAGAAAAACAAAAAAATGGAGAGCTTTACAATTTACAAAACACTCATGTGCTAGATTTACTTGGAAACGTATTATGTAAGTTCAGAGCACAACTGAATTCTCCACTTTTATTTTGATGTTTTCAAAAACAGATCCCTTCTAGTCTTGTATGGTTTCCAGAAAAAAAGATCAGCACAATAGTGTACACCCCAGGAGTAGATTCAACTCACCGCACAACCAATGGAATTCCACTTACATTTGTTAGAAAAGAACATTACTGCTAAATATATTCACTTTAAGACAGTCATGGACTAAATGACGATCTTCCTTATATTCTCTATGGTCCTCTTTCTCCCACTATCACACTTCATATGCATCAAAACAAGAGAGGAAGGAAAAACATTGGGTGTAAAAGTATTCAAGTTTAATATTACAAAAATAAAAAGATTGAAGACTTAGGCTGTTGCAGTTTGAGTACTCGCAAAGGAATTTTGTATGAGAATTATACATTTCTTTTTTTTTCTCTTGTACTTTTAAGGGTGTTTAAGAGGACTGACACTGTTTTATATTGAACTGCTATATTTTGTATATAATTGTTTGTAGCACCTGAGAACACTTATCATCTTTTGCATAGAGTTACTAGCACAGCACCTGCAAATCTTAGAAAACCAAGACAAAACTTGCATATTGAGACAGCATTGTAAACAAATGACACACAAAGCATTTATTAGCAGATATCCAATCTTACTGTACACAACTAATGCTCAAAAAGTATACATTTTTACACTAATGAAAATAAAGCAGAAGTGTTGCTAGCAACGAGACAAGAAAAAAAAAAGCTAAATCTGCTTCTTTGTTGGAATACTACTCTAAACTCTAGAAGTTGCAGACAGAACAATCAACTCATCAGTCAACCTCTACCGAAGTCAACACTTTTCTGGACAAAATCCAACAAGAGAACAGATCTCTAATCTTAAAATTAAAACAGCAATACCTTCCCTTGCAAAAAAGCCTGTGCCCAGATGGCTATTACAATCTACATTATAACATGTTCAGAAATATGATATCTCTTTTTCATACTTGTTGCTCTAAGTAAGAATTTTCACCATCAATGCTTATTGCACATATTTCCACAATTCCCAAACCAAAAAAATAACCAGTGCAGGCTTTCTAGCACAATCACCCGAAATCACCTATGAATCTAGGCAGGGGTGTCTTTTAACCCCCATTCTCAATGTGTTAGCTTTAGAACCATTATCTACATCAATAAGAAATCACCAGAACACACAAGGCTACCATTTTACTCCCAGTGTAAAAATAGGGTTGTTTGCAGATGATATTCTTATAGCGCTCTCAGATTCCGATACATCCCTCTCACTAATTATCAACACACTTCAAGACTACAGCCAAGTTTCTTTCCATAAAATTCACCAAAACAAAACTCAAGCTCTTGCTCTAGGCCTAGCTGATAATATAGTTTCTTCTCTCAAAGCAAACTACTCTGAGAGAATCACATTACACACCATAAGATCAGTGGTGCCATCACGTGCTTATTATCCAATGTGGAGCAAAATGTCCCACAGTCATCTATGTGAGTGAAACAGGCCGTATATATATTACATATAACATGTAATTCACACAGATCCAACATTAACAAAAGGACAAAGACCACACCAGTGGGAGAACATGTTTGCCATAATGGACACAGTGGGAGCTATTCACTAAAACATGAGTTGCAGGTGAGTTGAAGTGAGATGAGGGGAACCAATTTAGCTATACATTGTGCATGGACAAAAATGAAAATGTTCATCTCACCTCAACTTTCCTCATCTCAACTCATCTTTTAGTAACTAGCCCTTCATCTCAAAGACATAAGACGACTGTGTTAATGGGACTGTTCTATTGGGCAGAATTGATAGGCCAAATGGTTCTTAAGTTAAATAAATGCTCCAATTAAATTCCTTAAATGTTGGCCTCAACTGGGATATAATATTTCTGTTCCATTATTACATTGTAGATCAGTCTGAAAACTAGACACCCAGGCCCCACTCCAAGTGTGAATACCTAATGACACCCCCAGAGGAAGACTGCAATTGATCTAATGTGCTTTCAATCTTATTAATGTTATGTGTACGTGTACTTATGAGAGATGCTTTTCACATTTATTTTGTATAAAATGGTTGAGGAAGAGACCTGAGAAGTAGTGTAAGGATGCACTATGTTTACTATGTTAGCCAATACAGGTATCACCTTGACTCTAGAAAAATCTTTGACACACTGCTACACTCTCGTACTTACGTACTAAAATTTCCATATGACTAATTAGGAATAAGAAATTGGAGAATCTTTGATGCAGAAATAATGGAACCTGGTAATAGCCAGCCCTGCTTCTTACACTCCTAACCTATGATGTAGAAATTGGTTGGTTCTATGTCATATATATAGTGGTCACACCCACTGCGATCTCAATTCTGGAAATTAATTTTTCCACTTTCCAAAAATAAAACTGATATACTCTTACCCATCATAGTATTCCAGATGGTGTCTTGTGCCTTAAGAAATAACTGATTGCATTAAAGACATTGCTTGCTCAAAGGTGGACATCTCAAGTTATCCCTGAGAACTACACCTTAGCTGCACAACTTATCTGAACTGCACAACTTACAAGCTGATTATTAAACTACATTACTATTCCACAGGTTATTTTTGGACATTGTGGAAGGAAGACAATAACACCAATGCCATAGTTTACACCTTTTTTTTTAGTCAAAAACCTTTTGGATCTTGTTTGCGATCATGCTCTCCATGTAACGCAGCTCAATACTTACTAGTTTTTTGAAAACCTGGTCCCACACCCATACTCCCGTCCTTCTAGATCCCTTGACTCACACTTACTTTCTCTTTCTCTCCATCTTTTTACCTCCCTAGCACATGGTGAATCAATTTGAATCAAACTATTATCTTCAGCTACAACTGACAATGGAATTTCTACCATATAATTGTTTTACATTGTGTATTTTCCATTCATTTTACTATGGTAATCATACTGTACTTCAAGCAAGAAGATTACTTATGTTCTCTCCAGTTGATTTAAATTTCCTCCCACATTCTTGCATGTGTTTTATGAACACATGCATATGTGGTTTGTTTTCTCTCTCCTTCACTCAGATTTCTCCAGGACCCACATCATTCCTCTGCAACAAGATCAGACTGTTTACTGCCCTCCCTACATGTCAAAACAGCACCGTTGTGCTTCCAGACACTTCCCAACCAGCCTCCTTACCTGTTCAGGACTCTCCGTAGTCCTGTTCCTCCATCCTCCAGTGCTCCTGCGGGGGCTTCTGGCCATGCGCTTCCCCTGAGAAGAGCTCCTTTGTCACACCCCATCAAGTTACATGTTGACGAACGGAGCGCACATGATTCGGCACTCGCGCATGCGCAGTAGTCAAATTTGCTTTCTGCCCTTACCATCCTTAAAGACCATGTTTAAATTACATTTTTTCCCCTAAACCTCTCATTGGCTGATTACATTGTATAAGGGCCATTTACACCTTCATTTTGCAACTACTTCTTGCCTATGATAGTGCTCCTTGCCTTGCTTGCATTACTGTAATTTTGTTGATACTCTGGTTCCTGACTATTTGTCCGCGCTATACGCCACCTATCCTGACCATTCACCTGTCCCCGACTCTGCCGTTCGCTGCCTGCCAAGACCCTTTTGCCTGCCTGACGATTCTGCTGCCTTCCCTTCTGTACCGTGCCTGTCATTTATATTCAAGCACTCCTGTTGCTCTGCCTTTCACCTTATGTATCTCATGCTCCCTATCCCCTCCAGGAATTTTTTGTAATTTTTGAAGAGATCTTTGTGTTACTAAATGGAATATAGTTCCCTGGTACCATGAGATATAATAGTTCTCTGACTGTATCAATTCAATAGAATTATATTATCCAGATTACAAATCATAGTCATATTTGTGCCAGGAAATGGGCCTCTATTTGGCAGACCACAAACCTAGGAGATTATGCATAATTATTAATTTTTAGACAAAGTTCAAAAAGTCAAGCAATCAAAGGGAGCATCCTTAGAAATAATATAAAGCAATATCTATTACATTTTGGGATAACAGAACTTTTGTTTTCCATTTTCCCCTTTTGCCCCTTGACAACAAATACGATATGGGGGTAAAAAGGAGACAAGCATCAGACATAGTTGGAGAGGACTGAGGACTGGAGAGCGGGCAGAGGAGGGTAAAAATATAGTCTGGATGAGTACAGTTGTGAAGTGAGATACAGCAATCTCTACTACTCAGAAATCCAAACACAAACAAAGAGTCCAAGTATGCAAAGACATATAAGTACTAAATGGAATATGGAATTATTATGGATAGCTAAAAAAATCTTATGATTTATATGGCAATGTGTTTATAATGCTGCATTGCGGCAAAGTTTAAGTGGAACACATGGATCTTAGGAGAGTGCATATCCTGAACAAATGAAAATTATAATTGTATATAAACCTGTTTAATTGATTTACTTAGTCAACTGAAGTCAAAACTTTGAAGTCAGCTTTTGGAGCCAAGATTTATCATATAAATAATGAATAGAAAAAGAGACACCTTTTAAATAGGTTCCTATATCTTTCACATATGTCCCTTTTGTCCCCCCCCCCCCCCCAAAAATGGTTCATATTGTGAATTGTGTCAGTAGTGTAAACGCATTTTACTTTCAAATACTATGCTGTATTGCTAAGCCACAGAACCATTGGTAAAATCGAATTTTACGCAGAGTTGCAATTTTCTATACCTTGTGTTTTCATTAGTTTTGCATTATTTTGATCACATAAGTTGAAATGAATGGTTAACAATGTCAATTACCGTCTGATGATGACAGCAGTAGTTGCAAGTAAACAACATCTGCTAGGGCCCCGCATTTCCTACCCCACTCATTCTACTTGTCCAATTTAGAAGGTTCTACTGGAAAATTTATAGAAAAAAATATAAACACCTATGTCAAGCTAGTTATCAAGAATTAGGTCACCAAAATTCAATAAAAACCTCACCAGGCAGACTTAGGATTCCTGGGTCTCATTCGCAGGGATTATTTCTGTCTTTGTTCACATCTGGAATATATACTTGGGTATGTTGAACTTTTGAATTTTCTACAAACCACCTTGTGTTCTGTCATGTTTGCTATATGACCTACACCTGTCACTCTGGGCTCTATTTATAGATGAAATAGAGCTGTTGCTTACAATACCACAAAGAATAAAATCATGTTAGTGATAGACTATTTAAAAAAGATTATGATCTCTGATGTTTAATTAATCTAAAAGTGGTAGCTAATGCATTTGGAAAAATACATATTTATGTTACTTCAAAATCGTTCCTATTTTTTAAAAGATAAAATAAAACATCTATTTATGTTTCATTAATGCAGAAATATGTTCTATAATTTCAGTTAAAACCCTAGATAGTTTTTGAAACAGATTGGTATCTTTGGTGCTTATCCTAATTTGCATATAGTTACATAGTTGCATAGTAGTTTAGGTTGAAAAAAGACTTGCTTCCATCAAGATCAACCCTTTTCCTATCCCATGTTTCCTGCTTTTGATCCAAAAGAAGGCAAATAAAAACCCCTTCAGCAATTTTGAATTCTGCTTTCAGTGAGGAAAAAAAATCCTTCTTGACTCCAAATGGCTTTTCGTCCTTGGAGCACAACAAGCACTAAATAAATATTGATGCCTATATTAACATGCATGACCTTCTTTGCTCTGGCTCATCAAAAAAGTATCCAGGCCCCTTTTAAAAGCATCTAACGTAATTTCTAGAACCACTTCTTCAGGCAGTGAATTCCATATTTTATATCTTATATAATTTACCTTACTGTAAAAAATCCCTTCCGCAGGACTAAAGCTCCTTTCTTCAAGTCCTAGCGGGTGGTCTCTTGTCCTTTGCATGCTTCTGTTAATGAACAGGTCTTTAGAAAGCCCTTTGTATGGGCCCTGTAAATATGTATATAACATTATCATATTCCCTCTAAGCAGCCGTTTCTCTAGTGTGTACAAATTTAAAATTTCCGGCCTTTCTTCAAAACTAAAACTTTCCATTCTCTTTATTAGTTTTGTAGCCCTCCTCTGCACTTTCTCTAGTTCCATAATCTCTTTTTTTTTTTAAAAAGTGCACAGAATTGAACCGCATACACAAGGTGAGGTCTTACCATGGACCTATAAAGAGGCAGCATAATATCTTCCTCCCGTGAGTCAATACCCTTTTTAATACACCCCAATATCTTATTGGCCTTTGCAGCTGCCAGCTAACACTGTGCACTAATTTAAATAATGTTATCATATCCCTTCTGAGATGCCTTTTTTCTAACCTATATAAATACAATTTGTTAAGTCTCTCTTCATAACTAAGATCCTCCAATAACCTTATTAATTTTGTAGCTCTCCTTTGCACTTTTTCTAGTTCCATAATATCCTTTTTAAGGACTGGTGCCCAGAATTGTACTGCATATTCAAGGTTAATATGATTTGTAAAGAGGCAAGATGATAGCCTCCTCCTGTGAATCTTTACCTTATTTTATACATGCAAATATCTTATTAGCCCTTGCAGCTGCTGACTGGCATTTAGCACTGTTGCCAAGTCTGTTATCTACAATTATTCCTAAATCCTTTTCATTAGTAGTTTTTCCCAGGGAAATACAATTTAAAGTATATGTTGCTATGTTATTATTTTTCCCATAATGCAGAACTTTGTCTAAACTGAACCTCATTTGCCACATAATTGCCCAGTCCCCTACTCTGTCCAAGTCTTCGAGTAAAGAACAAACATCAAGATTAGTCTGTATTCCCTTACCTAATTTAGTGTCATCAGCAAACACTGAGACATGGCTCTCAGCACAACATGGGAGATCATTAATAAACTGATTAAAAGGAAGAGGGCATAGACCACTGAGGAACTCCGCTCAATACCCTGGTCCAATTTGAGGATTTTCCATTTACAACAACCCGCTCCATTCTATCTTTTAGGCAATTTTCAATCCAAATACTTACATTTGCCCCCAAACCTATTTCTCTCAATTTGTAGAGTAACCTTTTGTGTGGAACTGTATCAAATGTTTTAGCAAAGTCCAAATAGATCACATCAATTGTCACACCTAGATCTATATTTTTACTGACTTCTTCGTAGAATGCTATCAAGTTTGTTTGACAAGATCCATCTTTCACAAAACCATGTCGACTTTTACTAATTATATTCTGATTCAAGATGTATACCTTTAGCAATCCTTCAAATAATTTCCCCACTACAGATGTCAGGCTCACTGGCCTAATATTACCCGGCAGAGATTTTGATCCATTTTAAAATATTTGACATCTGCCTTTTGCCAGTCTGTTGGCACTATACCTGAACTGAAAGAATCCCTAAAGATTATAAATAGTGCTCTGGCCAGAATTATGCTTAACTCTCTAAGGACCCTTGGGTGTATACTATCTGGCCCTGGGGCCTTGTCTATCTTACAGAGTTTAATTGCTTAAGCACTTTTTCCTGATTTAGCCAATCCCATGTTTGCGGTGACTGTCCCATAACTTCCGGTAGCAGGGGCTCATCCATCGAAGAAGAATAAAAAAAACAGAAGAAAAAATAGTATTTAAATAGTCTACTTTCTCTCTGTCCTCACTAACCAAATTTCCCATTTGGGATAACAAGGGCCCAACATTTTCCCCTCTTTAGCTTTTCTCCATTTATATACTTATAACATTTTTGGGGGTTAGTTTTACTCTCCTTAGCAATCCTTTTCTTGTTTTCCAATTTGGCCATTTTAATTGCCTTTTTGCAGGCTTTGTTGGCATCTTTGTACAAATAAATGATAATGCTGATCCCTTGCTTTTATAATGTTTGAATGCCATTTTCTTGTTTTGTATTTCCTGTTTCACGTTAGCGGCAAGCCAAATTTGTTTTGATTTGTGTCTTTTGTATTTGTTTCCCAAAGGTATATTTTGGGATGTGTACTTCTGTAAAATGTGCTTAAAGGAATTCCACTTATCTTCTGTGTTTAGTCCAGAAAACAATCCTTCCCAGTCTAAATGTTCAATCGATGCCCTTAGTCCATCAAAGTTGGCCCTTCTAAAATTAAGTGTTTTGGTGATGTAGTTACCAATTTGCTTTTTTGCATGAATCTCAAACGAAACCATGTCCTGGTCAATATTCCTTACTTTGATGTTTAAGATAAGGTCCTCATTGTTTGTTATTACCAAATCCAGACAGACATCTATTCTAGTTGGGGCGTCTACTAATTGTGCCATAGATTTGTTATTAAGCAAGTTCAGAAATGTGCTGCACTTAGCGGAACTAGTTGTGCCACAATTCCAATCTGTATCTGGGTAATTAAAATCTCCCATGATTAAAAGTTCATTCAGATTTGCAGCCTTTAGCAGACACTACTTCTAAGTGCAGTGTCTACAACTACTCCCAATTTTTTTTTCATTAGTAGATTTACCCAAGGATCTCTATCACTTCTGCTGGAAGGCTATTTCATGTATCAACTGCCCTCTCAGTAAAGTCATAATTCCTAATATTACTTTTAAACCGTTGTCCTTCTGTTTATGATAGCCCAGAAAACGAGCTTAACCCTGTAGATTAAGAAACTTGAAATTTGGTGGGAGGATACACATTTTGTCAGGCTGCAGGGTTTTACTTAAGTTTTATTGTGATTACTCCACACAGATGAAATCATTGCTCTAAAAGTCTCATGAAATTGAGACTGAAGTCCAGATATTCTATTCAGTGATATTTCCCAGAGTACACTGCACAAGGCTGTGTCTGAATGCCCAAAGATGATAAATTACCGTGTTTGCATGCCGACTCTGATGAAGAAGGTTGAAACATACCAACGTAATGGAGGAATACCAGGTCAAATTGTATCTTTTTATACCAATGATCAATGTTTTAGTTTTAGCATTGTTGACCATATTTCTTGGCTCTTTAGTGCCCTGGACATCTATGGAACAAAACCGATTCCAACTTAATTGTGCTCATGTAAGTGGCTGCAAGTATATCCATCGAATTGTTTTACTATATTTAGAATTTTAGAGACATGTAGGAGTAAATTAAATACACACCTATCATTCAATATCCACTATTATTATTAAGACAGGGATTATTGATTTAGCTTTAAATGCATAAACAGAAAGGTAGTATGACCTTGGTGTGTCAAAGCAATAATTTAATAATATCTTATTTTTTATCTGGTCAGTACACTGCCTGAATGAATTTAGCAAAATGTTATTACCAAACTGCTGTACATATACATTATTATGGATTGAGAAATGGTGGAGCACAACAGTCCACAATAGCATTTTGTATGCCGCAGAATGTTTTTCATTAAATCCATTATAAGAAAAAAACTATGTTTTATTTAAATTGTATTTTAAATTTAAATACATAAATAGATTTCTCCATTAATTTTAAAAAGTTAATCTTATTGCTACAGTTTATGGGGTCTATTGCCTTGGGCAAGCCCCCAGAATATTACTATACAGTGTATGGGGAGGGTCGGAGGTATAATTATAAACATAATTTTAGGGGGGTTGGAAATGTTTTAAGCAGGCTCCCAGCTCATTAATATTAGTAGTGGCTCTGGGAGCCATTTAGAAGGGACCCATCCCTTAATTATAATGCTGGGGCTGGGAGCTATTTGGCAGGCTCCCAGTCTCAGTAATTATAACGTATGGGCCAGGGCTACTTACCTTGGACGCCAATACTTATTATCAATGCTGAAAGCATCGGCTGTTCCTGGGTCCATTCATATTATAGGGGGGCTGCTTGCTCTGGCCCCCATATATGTGAGGGACCCCTGGGATATGGTTTTGATTGGGGGTGGATTCCATAGTCTCGAATGGAAGGAGAATCCAAACTAGTGTTTTTTTTTTCCCTTTAGTCTCAATCTCCTTGGCAAAGATCATCTCTACTCATCTTGACCTCACAAAAATAGATGGTGAATACCATTTTGTGAGATTGACATAAGGCATCCAGGGGGTTAGTCTGTTCGAGGTTGGAGGTCTAGATTAGTGCTAATCTCAACCTCCAAACTCAATTTATTGTGAATAGACCCCTATTTTTTTTTTTTTTGATAAATCAATCTCTTTATTTATCTACCTATAAGATTTTTGTTATTTGGAAATTAAGACATAAATATATTAATTGACAAAAAAAATATTTTTATATCATTCTGAGAAATAAGCTAATTTCAGCTTCTCAAGTTGCAAAAGATTTGAAAAGACCACAAATAAATAAAATCTAGCAATAAAAACATTGCCTTTCGAATAGTATATAGAGTTAAGATTTTGTTTTGTCTTGTTTGAAAATTGGTTTTAGAGCTAGTGCAAAAAAAGATGAGGCTATGGCGTGGAAGATTATTTTTCACCTTTCTGCTGGTTCTCATATTCAAGTACTTTACAATCCTCCTTAAGGGTCTTTTCTGTAATATTCAAGATTTTTAGCGTGTTTGTAAAACTTGAGCTAAAAACCTTTTTGTAACTCTCACTTTGAAATATGGATTTTTTAACAGTATTCTTGGGATTTGAGCTCACTGGACTAACAATGCTATTATACAGCTATTATTGGAAATAGAAAGGGCTTCTGAATATGGGAGAAAAATAATTATGGGGGATTTTAATTATGCATAAATAGATTGGAAAACCTGTAGTTCCTCTAAGGCAGGGCCATCCAACGTGCAGCCCGAAGACCAAATGTGGCCCGCCTGAGATGGAGGTGTGGCCCACCCGAGATTGGATGCTGTAACTGCACCTCCGTGGCATTACATTACATTGGGCGCATTGTGCTGAGAGCAGCGTGAGGGGTCCATGCACCATCCCCTCGCGCTCTGATGCTGTCAGAGCTCCGGATGTCAGGTGACATCCCGGAGTTCAGAACATCCAGGAGCTCAGAAGACAGTGTGCACCACCCCCCTCCTTGCATATAAAAGGTAAATAAGCAGGGAGGGGGACAAATGCCATAAAAAATAAAAAAAATAATGTGTGTATGTCTGGCTGTAAGGGAGTGTGTGTGGGTGTAAGGCTGTCTGTGTGTAAGGGTGTCTGTAAAAGTGTCTGTAAGGGTTTCTGTTTGTGTGTGTAAGGGTGTCTGTGTGCATGTGTAATGGTGTCTGTTTGTATGTTTAAGGGTTTCGCCATAGGTGTGAGTGTGTCTATTTGTGTATGCGTGGACACCCCTGCTCTAAAGGGAAGAAATTTTTGTGTATAATGATAAATAACTGGTTGATTCAGTAAGTGGAAGAGCCTACCAGAAATTAATCATTGCTGTACTTGATGATCACAAATAGTGTAGAAATACTATTCAGCATTCAAGTGAGCATTTAAGGAACAATGCACACAACATGGTTTCTTTTGAAATGCATTTGATTAAACACTGTTATTGGTGAAGGACTAACATTTTAATTTCAATAAGACTAACTTTACTTTCTCTGTGTCGTCACCTGTATTTACTAGGATCAGTTTTTTAAACACTATTTGAAGAGGCAACAAATACCTTTCGAGGAACAAATCGAGAAGAGATAAAAGTAACCCAATGCTATTTAAGAAAATAAACAATATATATTTATATATATATATATATATATATAAAATATATATATATAAAATGTAGTCTTTTAAAGGAAGAATCATTTAAAAAATAAAAGGAACATATGTTGTAGAAAAGCAATCAGGTTAGATAAAATGGAGACAGAAAGAATTAGAATGCAAAAGAAATCCCAAAAGTAGCCAGGAAACTATCGACCGGTAACCCTGACATCCATAGTGGGAAAACTGTTTGAAGGAATGTCACAAGATTCAGTACAGGACTTTGTTTCAGATAACAAATTATGGCAAATTAATTTATTGACTTTCTATGAAATGGTAAGTTTCAATACAGCAAACAATGTGCTATACATACATTTTTCAAAGGCTTCTGATACTGTGCCACACAATAGGTTAAACTAAGGCATATCAGATTTTATATTCGGAAAGGGGCTTGTTGAAAGACAGATTATAGAGGATGGCTGTAAATGGCATATTTTACAAATGGACAAAGGTCTTCATAAGAGCGTCTTAGTGTTCAGAACTTGGGCCAATTCTTTTTAATTTATTTATCAATGGCTTGAAAGAGGGTACTGAAAGTAATGTCTCAATTTTTACAGATGACACAAAATTATGTAAGGTAATAAAGTCAGAGCAGGATAGAACGTAGAATACACATGTGAAATTGTGCACTAGCATGAGAAAAACAAAGATGGTAAATATACTCTGGTTGGATTAATCCTCTATAGAAAAGCATTTGGATGTTCTTGCTGACATTAGACTGTACTGCTGTGCACAATCTCAGGCTGCTGTTGCTAAGGCAAGCAAGTTGTTGTCGTGTATTAAAAGGGTAATAGATTTAAGAAATCAAAACATAATCTTGCCTTTTTATAAATCATTGGTAACACCTCATCTACAGTATGCAGTACAGTTTTGAGCACTAGTGCAAAAAAGGACATTCTGAAAATAGAAAAGGTTCAGAGAAGGTTTGCAAAAATGATCAAAGGAATAAAAAATTGCAAAAGACTTTCAAAATTGGGATTGTTCTTTTCTGTGGAGAAAAAACATCTTTGTGGGCATATGATGCACCTTTACAAGTATTGTTTTAGGTCAATATAAATATCTTTTTGGAGACCTTTTTAAAATCATACTTTTTAGACTACACGTGAGCATGCCTTAAGATTGGAAGGAAGTAAATTGTGTCTTAAACATAGCGAAGGTGTCTTTACTGTTATGGTGGTTAAATTGTGAACTGCCATCTAAAGTCGTTTTGGCCAATTTAGTCGACATATTCAAAAACATTTGTCTGTTTACCTAGAAATGAAATACATACATGGTTATCACAAGTAAAAAAATGATAAGGTAATGTAGATCCAGGGTCAGTCTGACTGCCTTGACGTCAAGAAAGATTTTTTCCCCTTTTGAGATGACATTATTGCGTTATTTTTGCCTTGTGCAGAATCAACTAATATGGGTGTGTGGAATAGGTAAACTTGATGGACTATATGTCTTTTTCCAACCTAATTAACTATCTAGCCCTCCATCACTCACCTCTGCCTTCTTCACTTCAATCTCTATTGCCCATCTGTGCTTGGTTCTCCACTGTTTGCCTACACCTACCCTGTTCCCTACATCAACCGCTCTAACCTGCCCCTTTTTCCACTTCAATCTCCATTACGCACACCTGACCAATTCTTCACTTCACCCACCTCTTGTCCACAACATCTCAGTTCTCCACTTAAATCCTACTTGCCCACACCAGCCAGGTTCTCCACTTAAATCCTCTTCACCACTTTGAACCTGCCTCACCCTCTCCTGTTTGGTTCATATACTATGCTAGAAGATTGCATTACATACACAATAATTATAATTACATGTGCTATAGGTATTCAAAAATGTACAGCGTAAACATAGAGCCCAGAATAGCAGGCACATTCTTAATTGGAAAAGAGACACACAAACAGTATGGTTCTTTGCTGATAAGATCCAAACTAAATACTTAATGGCTTTACAATATAACAAATAACTACAGTAGACAATATAATATCAGCTGGGTCAGTCCTCTTTGTGTATATTTAACCTACATGCTCGTTCTGTGATACTCTGTGAACACAGTTAATAATTAGCTGAGCGAGAAGTTAGGTGTTTAAAAATCATTTTAGGTGCTTTTTTATATTCATGACAGCTTCTCAAAACCAAGAATCAATCTCAATCAAAGCTGGAACTGAGTTTATCATAAATTATCATGAAAAGGTTTTCTACTGAGTAGATAGTTAATTACAATCTAATTTGAATAATTTTGCATATTAATGAGAAAGGAATGAAAACCATTTTTAGATTTTTAACTTCAACTGAGAAACCCATGGAGATAATGGCACCCTTTTGAGATGCATATGATCCTGTTACTACTGGAGACAGAGATTTTTTTTTTGCACAAACGTTAAACTGATTAATAGATTAGCGGTTTTACTAGTAATATATTTTAACAAATTCATTTTCTTTGTTATTTAACACTTTAGTTGCCAATGGCTGAGCATTACATTTCGATGCATTTGTCACCTTCCAGTGCTCTCAGAATTATAAAATGAACAGCTGTGCAGTGTGTATATGTTTTGTATATATGTGTATATGTATGCTTAGTGTTATAACAGGGATACATTTTCTATATAGCTTCAAATAGGAGAAAAGACAGTGCAGTACTTTACGAAAGATAAAAGGTTCACTCTAAACCATCAGTAAATAAACAATTTGTTATTTAAAAAAAAAAAAATCTATGATTAAGTGCAGCTTTGTGCGAAATGCGCAAGGTAGCTCTGACATCAGCGTTCTTTTTTTGTCCTACCGCTGTGCCAAGATTTTATGTATTTTTGTCATAATAAATTGTTTTGTTTTTTTGCTTATCGTGTGGAGTGAACAGTTTATCTTCCGTGGAGTACTGCACTGTCTTTTCTCCTGTTTAAAGCTATTAAGGGCTTTCCTACTGACAGAACTCCGGAAGAGGTTCGTGAGAGTAAAGGCGGCGTATCTCTACATTTATTACTAAACCGAGACTGCAGATGGACGTATATCCGGAAGGTGGTGAGTTAGCTGCAGAGCAGCATAATCTTATAATACCGTGGAGCATTACTTTTTTTTTTTTTTTAGTGAATTTTCTATATATTCCAATTCCATTGCAATGTACCCTGTCTAATGAAAATGTATAGATCACAATATGTCACAAGTATGATTACAAGTTCTAACGTGTAGCACCACTAAATGCAATAAGAAAATAACTGAAATATACAATGTTCAGGAGCAAAACTGCCATTACCCTTTACACCTGGGCCTGGCATTAAAGAGAAGACCAAGGAAATGCCAGAAGACTGCAGGGGGGCATCACCATGAAGATCTTAGCATTAGGATGCTTTGGTCTTTTTTCTACCACTGATCACCATGAAAATGGTGCATTTTTGGACTCCTTCCATATGACTATAGTCTGGCACAAAGATTATAAATTACTTTGTATACATGCTGTAGATTACTCTGATGAAAGTCAACAAATTGGATGCTTTCTCTTCACTTATACCTTTGGTTCTGCTAGAGCATATACATACATTATATAGCAACTGTAAATGTGTAGGTGGCAGAGTATTGTATCTCTTTTCTGCAATGTCAAAGTTACATTCCAAGAATGTATATGTCTTTATATGAAAAGTATATTTTGTGTCTGTGTATGCATCTTTCTATACTTTTTGTGTAATGTATAGTTCTTTTTTTTATTAGAAGTATTACTGATTTAAAGTGGTGCTAAAGAATGATTTTAAAGGGGCTTTCACTGTACTAGATGTGAGTAGCAGTCGGCGACCGGATCAGCCTACATGCATCACAGGGAAGCATGGATGCTGCTGGTTGTGGGATAAATATATATATATATATATATATATATATATATATATATATATATATATTATTTTATTCTCACACAAGGGCCACCACACTTCTCAGTTGTGCTTCTATAATAGAAAAGGGAAAAAAAAAATGTTTAGTAGCTTGTTAGAATAAACTTGGTTTTCACTGAAAAGCACTAATTTACCTGGCCTGTTAAACAAGGAAGATTAGTCCTGTTTAATTATTATGTGTTAATGTGCTACACTCATGGTATGTTATTGACAATCGTACTGGAGAATTTTCAACAACTTACAACAAAAGACATGGGCTAATTGGTTTATTATTGTTATTCAAGTATTAAAATAAACGTTCAAGTTTGTTCATCATAAATAATCCCTGCAAGCCATTAGCCACAGCTCTGGTGTGCCTACGAATTGTAGGATGAAGGTTCTTGTTCTTTAAGAAACAATACTTAAATGCTGGCCATTTTTATTTTTATTTTGCCAGACATAGCGCCAAGTAAGTGACTACTAACTACTAACTGCAAAACCCAATTATAATATGAACTATTTTTTTAAAAATGTGTTATTGTATTTACATAAACTGTCATACTTCTAATATCGACCAACTCGTAGCTGACATTAATATCAATGATTACTTTGACAATTAAACATATCAGTTATTTATTGCATTTGAAGTCATGTAAAATGACTAATTATGGAAACCATATCAATCAGTATATTCAAACCTTTTCTTTTAATAGCTAAGATTCATGAATTCCAAGACATCATATAACTGATACCAGAGAATGAAGTTGTATTTCAAAAACAGCTGGGAATGGTCCAATTGGCCACTTATTATGTACTAGGTTGTATTAGATTGTAGTATTCCTTGCTTTTGACACAGTTCTGATATGTTTGCTAAATCCAGGGATTTTTAATTTACATTGCACTATAACTATCACAAGATTTTGGCCCTCAAAGTGTTTGGCATCCTTCTGCTAGAGAAAAATCCCAAATCTATAAAACACATTTTTGTAAAATGTATAATTCAATATTTTTCTAAATATAACAAAAAGTATTAACTAATCATGAAATATTATGAAAAGTATCACATCAGTATCTTATGCATCAATTATTTTATTATATATTATTATTTTACATGTGTTACTACTTAGCTCAGTATTTCTAAGTGTAACGTTCTAATATGCTAATTATAACATCCTCTACTTTCACACTTAAATACACAGCCTGCCATGCCTTGCTCACATTTTTGTAAATAAGTGAATTGCACAGTGTGAATCAGAATGATTCCTGCTGCTCAAAATCCTGCTCTTTAGTAAATATTCTGTGTAGAGCAGAAATGCCCAAGCTGGTGCTTAAGTGCTTCAATTCTACCAGTTTTCAGATTTTTATAATAAACATAGGATTAACCAATTAACTTACTTGTATCACTCGGCAAAGTGCTGTCACCCTGAAAACCTAGTTTGCCTGTGGTCTTCAGAGATTGGATTTTGGAAAGTCGTGTCTTTGTGGCCTTATTTAGTGAGGGCTTTTATAGATTTGGCTAATTCCCTCTGTTAAAAAAAACATGAAAAGCCCTATTAAAGCACATAATATCATTATATTGGCTGTTGTCTATGACAGTATGAGCTATAAAATATGGCCATATATGTGATCGTAATATGTGCTGTAATATATGGCTATATGTTAATTATAAAATGGACTGTACTATATAGCTATATAAGGGAAACACAGTATGCGCTTTAATATAAAGCTATACAAGAGAATCACAGTATGGGCTTTAATATAAAGCTATATAAGAGAATCACAGTATGAGCTTTAATATATAGCCATATAAGGGAATCACAGTATGGGCTTTAATAAATAGCTATATAAGAGAATCACAGTATGGGCTTTAATAAATAGCTATATGAGGGAAATGCAGTATGGGCTTTAATCTAAAGCTATATAAAGGAATCACAGTATGGGCTTTAATATATAGCTATATAAGGGAATCATAGAATAGGCTTTAATCTAAAGCTATATACAAGAATCACAGTATGGGCTTTAATCTAAAGCTATATAAAGGAATCACAGTATGGCCTTTAATATATAGCTATATAATGGAATCACAGTATGGGCTTTAATATTTAGCTACATAAGGGAATCACAGTATGGGCTTTAATATATAGCTATATAAGACAATCACAGTATGGGCTTTAATATATAGCTATATGAAGGAATCACAGTGTGGGCTTTAATATATAGCTATATAAGGGAATCACGTATGGGCTTTAATATATAGCAATACAAGAGAATCACAGTATGGGCTTTAATATATGGTTATATAAGTGAATGACAATATGGGCTGTAAAATACGGGCAATATATGTGGTTGTAATATATGTTCAGGGATGCCGCTAGACAAATTAAGTGACTGCTTATGGCCCCCGGTTGCTTAGGGATTTAACTCCCCAAGTCTAGATGAGGAATGACAGTGTTTTTCATTTAGGACCCCACAAACTTAGAACTACAGAATATATGACTATGCCTGTCAGACACACAATGGGCTGTAATATACAGTTTATAAATGAAGAACTCCATGTCTGCATATTAATATACCTCTTCTAACGCACTCTATATAAAGTCATTGCAAAATGTTTAATGAAAACATCTATTTGTATTGCATGCCATGACCTGTTGCAAACATAAATACATTCAGAAAACAATTGTTTAATGTTGCTTAGATTTACTATGTGAAAGCATAATGGTGTAAAGATCAAACACTGCACAAACTGCACTTTTCAATATTTAATAATCCAATCAAATAATCTGAAGAGCAATGTTTATAAATTCTGTTATAGAATCCCCTCCAGAGTGCTTAAAATGGTTACTCTGTTTTTCAGCTTTTTCTATTTCTGAAATCCATATCAGGTGACATCCTTAATCATAACATTTCGCAGTGAGTTGTATTTCCTGCAGCCACTTTATACAATCTATCATTTTCAGACTTTTTCTTGCTGTATGGCCCAAATAAAACATTCCCATTAATTAATGAACATGTGCTTCTGCTACTGATGGGGTAATTAAAATAATTTTAAGTGGGAATTCTTAGTAGATACAAGTTAAGGTTTGCTATAAAAGCAGGTTGAGAAATGACAGATCACAATATGCCAGTGTGAAAGGAAAACTCAGAGGTTTAATAGCTCTATAAAATAGTGTTGGTTGGATCTTTAAAATTTGAAGATATTGTACTGTCCAATTACATAATATGCTCTGGAAATATTGTTTCTATACTGGAGGTGGGTTTATCTGAATCGTTGGATCCAAAACACATTATGTGTGTGTAATGGATGTCTAAAGTGTGGCCCGTGAACAAGATGCAGCCCAAATGACCTAAAGTATAGCTGGTGTGCTTATGTTATCTACATTACATGCAGATGGTTTAAATAGTCATACTGCAATGAAAGAATACACATAATGTACCTGTATTGAGCCCTCTTAGCTCTATCAGGGGACTGACATCTTGTTCAGAATCTTTGGGTCAAATAAAGAAAGATGTGACCCATCCGATCCGAGATTCTAAACTACATATGGGATGATAGAGCTACATGGGACACTATTTGGATTATTTCATGAAAGCATTTCTATTTAACATGCCTAAACTTGATACAATCTGTCACATAAAAACAAGTTAATGCTTTGCTACAATTGTCCTTTAAGTACCAATATTGTCATCCATAAATGTGTCATTTTTTTGGAGTAAAGTTTATTTAAACTGTTTAAATTGTATGGCCCACTTCAGAAAAAGAAAACTTGGATGCCCTGGATCTATGTTCTTGATATAACGCAATATTTAATGCTTATGTACAACACCAACTATAAATTAATACAGATTACTGTAGATTTGCTATTTTAATTAAAATTAGAAAGGTTTGTATCAGCATGAAATTTGTCTAATTTACAACATTGTGCAGAATCATTTGGAGAAAAGCAAGTCCCTGTCTTTTATTTAATGTATATTTAGCAACACATATTCATGTGAATATCTACATGTCAAAAATAGGTCCTCGAAATTTAAAAAAAATAAATAAATCAAAAGCTGTTTAAAGATTAATGTAGGGGACCTGCAAAGCACCTAGACGTAATATGACATGCTTGCACTAAAAAAAGAGATACCTGCCTTCTGCTCATAAAACACATACACGATTAATGTAAATGTAAATAGATATTAACTCTTAAGTACTTACACTGTGAACAGGTAGCGTTAGAAAATGTAAAATCTATATATCTATGGTTTGTCTATTTCTGAAATTCTACCCATTCGCAGTGTAAGTATATTTGAGATAATATTATTGAATTGTAGTGTACATTACATAGTAAATGCCGTATAGTGTCAGCTGGAAAACAAACCAGATCATGTACATACCATTAAGTTAAGCTTTTCGATATTTTTTAATATATGAAACCAATTTGGCATAATAGAGTAAAACCTTTACAGTGTTGGATAACAGTAGTAATGTTTTTTTTGGTTGCTATTTGTTTCTATACATTTTCTCTTCTTTGTATCCATCTTTTGTCATCCCTTGCTTGTAGATTATACATTTGTAGTTCAGTATTTTATATAATTTGGGAAATTATATTGAGTTATATGAGATTTTATTTTTTATGTTTGACATTTGAAAAATGAAATACTGACACTGTAAAATTCAATGACCTATTTTTTGAATTAAATGTTCCATTATTTAGTTTTTAGAATGACACCATTAATGTTTTATAAACTATAGTATATATATATGGGTTTTTTTTATAATACATTTGTTGCTTATTGACTCGAACAATATTTTTGCAGCCTGTACTTTACTGTGGTATACATAATTTCTACATTCTGCCACATTACATATAAGACTGTACACTGCAGATCAATCCTATAGAAATGTTATAGAAATGTAACAATGGGAATTTATGTATTAATGTAATTTAACAAATGTACATCACTGTGAAAGGATGAGTGTACTATAGCCTGCTTTTTAGTGTCACACAGTGTGGTTCTCGGAACATTATACAACAGCATGGACTAGTGGCCAAACCGCAGACTGCAGCTGAGCACATAGATTGCTTTCATGCCTATACATTCAAAATTAGTTTTCGCAAGTTTAACATGCAGTTAATATACTGTCATTGGTAATAAAAAAATTAGGTGTGCAACAACATTATTTTTTTTACAGGATACATACAGTATGATCCAAAAATCTGAGTCTACCATCACAGACTGGATTTATTTGGTTATTTATTAAAAGCCAGTAAGGTTTTGTATTCATGTGATTCACACAATAGAAAAATCACACCACAGGTGAAAATAACAAAATAATACTCTCCTAGCAGCACTGCTGCACCCAGCAAAGCACATTAAATTACAGTACATTACCATTTATTTAGTGCCAACAATTTATGTAGCACTAGATACAGAGCATAAAAGGGAACTACATCCTAAGCTAGACAAACTAGAACCAGTGGTGTATCTTGGTTTTGTGCTGCCCTAGGCAGGCAAATTTTGGGCACCCCTCTACCCACGTTGCAAACCCAGGACATGCCCCATAACCCACATTGCCTATGCAGGATATGCCCCATCACCCAATTACATGCCTCCATTACCCCCATTATATGCCCCCATCACCTCATTTCATCCCAATTGCATGCCCTATTAATCCTCTTACATGTCACCATCACCCCATTACATCACCCCCATCACCCCATTACATCAGCCCTAGTACATGCCCCATCACCTCATTACATCACCCAATTACATCGCCCCATTACATGCCCCCATCACCCCAATTACATGCCCCCATAACCACAATACATGCTTTCATCACCCTATTACATACCCCATCACCCCATTACATGCCTCCATCATCCACATTATATGCCCCCATCACATGCCTCCATCACCCCATTACATGCCCCCATCCCACCTCACCCCAGGACTTACCCTGAGCCATGGTGGCTAGTAGCAGGCAGCATGATATCCTACCATGCTACCTGGTCAGCTTCCCGCATGGTGAGTGCAGATAGGTCATGTGACATCAGAGCGCCGGGCCATGTGATCTTCAGATCTTCCCAGCCACCTGCTGGCAAGCAACTTTTTTTTCTTAAAGAGGTGGCTGTTTTTTTTTTTTTTAATTTTGTGCCGCCCTTTAAAGACAAACAAGGCAAGTGCCTCCCTAGGCACTTGCCTTGTTTGCCTCATGCTAAATACAGCGCTGACTGGTACACAAGGTTAACAAACTAGAGGGAATGGGGTACATAAAATACATAAGGGAGTGAAGAGTGCAAGGGAGGAAAGGCAGGTGTAGTAACAGTAATATGGATGGTTTGAGCTTTGTGGGTTTGGTCAAAGATTAATTATGTGCATTCTAGCTGGATTAGTTATAAAATACCGGATACTAGTAACAGGGCCGGACTGGCCCACAGGGATAGCCGGAAAAATCTGTCCCAGGGCCGCCTTGGCCTCCTTAGGTAATTCGGCGGCAGCCGTCCCTTTAAGAAGTTCAGGTGTTGCAACATCTGTCGGCAGTAGGCACATTTCTTAAAGCGGCAACAACCTTCGAACTTCTTAAAGTGGCGGCCTCCGCCAAATTGCTTAAAGTTGCAGCGGGACACTTTAAGAAGTTTGTTGGCCGCCGCTGCTTTAAGAAATTTGCCTGCTGCAGTCGGATGTTGCAGCAGCAGTTCCGGCGTGAGATGGGGAGTGGAGGAAGAGGCAGGAGGATGAGTTAGATACACTACACGGGGAATGGGGGGGGGGGGGGATGACACTACAGGGGGAAGGGGAGAAAAGTGACACTACAGGGGGAAGGTGGGGAAGAGTGACAGTACAGGGGGGAAAAAGGAAAGAATGACACTACAGGGGGAGGGGGGAAGAGAGACACTACAGAGAGAAGGGGGGTAGAGAGACACTACAGGGGAAGGGGAGAGGGTGACAGAGACATATCAGGGGAAGGGGGGAGTGTGTGAGAGAGACACTACGTGGGAAGGAGGAGAGGTGTGAGAGAGAGACACCACAGGGGAAGGGGGAGGGTGAGAGAGAGACGCTACAGAAATGAGAGAGAGAGACGCTACAGAAATATGTACACAAGGATATGTCTCACACACTGCCCTGATATATACCTCTGCACAGGGCACTTCACATACTGGAGGTATATATTGCCCTAGGCAGGCTTATATATCAGTCTTATCTATAAATAATACACTGTTCAGATGTGCTTTTAAAATGCATGGTTTCCCCTTTTATGAACAAAAATATTATGTTACGCTATGGGACTGGTTTAAAAATGTTATGCTATTGGTGTAACGGTCGTGTTCAAGAGATGGACCACAAGTGTAGATGAGGCTATAGGGACACTCACTAAGTACCGTAGGTAGCAAGTATTGGTCTTCACCTTAATGACTACACACCCTTGGTTGAGCCGCCGGTGGTATGTCACCAAGGATTTTGCTGGAACACTTACTACCGGATACTCAGCAAGTGGAGCCCGTATAGGATCGTACAGGAATACAGGCAAATGGAGAGTCAGGAGACAGGCCGGGTCACGGACAGGAGAGATACGGATAAACAGGTCACTAGCAGAAATCGAGGCAGGCGGCGGACGGAGAATAGTCAGGAACAGCAGGGTCATACACAGAATAATCAGGAATGCAGGAACAAACGGATGGAGTATATAGGGACGAACCGGGTCAGCAACAGATAAACGGAGTCAATCAGGAGTCAAAACGCTAGTGAGATACACAAGGCACTATCACAGGCAAAGGTAACCTGTGAAATGACCGTTTAAATACACTACCAATTGATCAGGACACACCTCTGATCAATTGGCAAGGGAGGGGTTAATTTAATAAATAGCCCTTTAACTGGGCTCATGAATATTCATGAAACACCCGTTCATGCGCGAACGGGTGCGTGACGTCACTGAGCGTGCGTCTTACTGGACGCGCGTCTCAGCATCAAGGGATGCTGGGGCTCTCACTCTGAGCCCCAGCCGACGGGATGGCGTCCTCCTGATCCGCGATGGCGGCGGATCAGGAGATGAAACAAGGTAGGTGACAATTGGGCTGGTATACAAATATTATCCAGGTCTGGTTTTTGTTCCCAATCCTGCCCTGACTAATAGTGATGAGGGCAGAAACATTTAGGTGGTGTTAGCTAGAGGTAACTTAACCGGTTTGCTAGTTGGATGGGTAGTAAGCTTCTTTAAAAAGATGAGTTTTTAGGGACTTTTTAAAGTTTGAAAATGAAGTAGAGAACTGGATTCTCTGCGGAAGGGAGTTCCAGAGAGAGGGGGCAGCTCGGGCAAAATCTTGGAGGCACGAGTGGGAAGAGGTGATGAGGTTGGCGGAGAGCTGTAGACCCACTGAGGAGCGCACAGGTAAATATCGGTTAATGAGGGAGGCAATGTATGGAGGGGCCGAGGAGTGGAGGGCTTTGAAGGTTAAAGACAGATTTTAAAATTTTATCCTAGAGCAGACGGGGAGCCAGTGGAGAGCACTGCAGAGAGGATACGCCCATTTGGACTGACGAGAGGGATAGATGAGTCTTCAGGCTCTAAAAAGAGTAAATACAAACAATCATTGAACAATAACACTTATGTAAACACACACGGATATAAATTGCACTTACAAAATAGTTGTGCAAATACTGCAGAAACTTGTAGCCCTGTCCCTCAATGCGTTTCACCCTTTTCCCGGCTTACTCAGGAGGTAATCAGACATACAACGCATTTGCTTAAAATGTAGGAAGAGTCTCTGTTAAAAACAGTTCTAGAAAGTTCAATGCTTTGGCAAGTTTAACATGCAGTTAATATACTTTCATTGATAATAAAAAAAAATCAGGTACTACATTTATTTGTAATTCATTTTTTTTACAGGATGTATACAGTATGATTCAAAAAATCTGAGTCAACCATCACAGACTAGATTTATTTGCCCATTTATTAAACAATTTATGAAACAACAGTAAAGTATTGTAATCATGTGATACCTAGTATTCAAGAAAACATTTCTTAACAGGGATAAATTACCATTTATATGAATATCCTCTTCACACAACAAATGGTGGTCATAACAATTTTGATTTTTTTGATTTTCAGTATGTACTAACAAACCAATTTATAATGTTTATCAGTAAACAATTCTGCTTTCGAATCAATGGATATATTGTCAAACAATTTTTTTTGTCTTTACTCTCTTCCTCACATATCTCTCTGTCTCTGTGTCTTGTCATGTTTGACACTATATAAATGCATATTAATGTAAAATAATATGGCAGTAGATGGTCAGTAAATAAGATGTTTGAACAAAGTCTTAAACCTAGTTTATTTTCTGTATGTTGTACATGTGTTTAATATATGTGAAGTGCACTTATGTTTACTTTAGAACATTTTACAGTTTTACATTGAAAATAATTTCACAGGGGCTTCTATATTCAATTACATCAAATGAGTCCTTGGACAGATAGGCAGAGATGTTGCTATAGCAACACCAACATTCTATTACATTCTATTTGTAGTTCTTTTTAGGAGATGGGAAGGATAAAAACGGACCCGTTTATTTTTCTCTACTTTATTTGCAATACTTATCGAAAAATATTTTTGGACACTGTAGGTGTAACTGCACCTTTATCAGACTGTCATAGAAAAACTGAATATACTGTATATGTCTCTTTCAATGTAACTTTGGGATTCCGAAAATAGATTGTGCAAATGGTGGCACATATTCCTTTGTACATTTTATTTTAACTTATATTGCATTATAAAGCGCTCTAATCTCTTTTACCTTTTTGTGGCAGCGTGTGAGTTCAGATTTAAACAAACATCACATACCAATAGAAATATCAGGACATAGTTCTTTCATGGAGCAGAACGTTTCAACTGGATTGATGTTTTTGGAACCAAATAATAACATTATCTATTTGATGTTTGGTCATTTTTAATGTATTAAAACATAACAATTAAAGCTTGAAATATGTTCTCAGAATGTTAACCATGTTACAATTTGATACAGAGAAAGTCTAATTAAATATTTGTATTATATAATTACCAAATACACCTGTTGTTTCTGCTGTATTTATTAAGTACACTTAACCCCTTCATGGCCAGCCTTTTTTTGGAATGTTGTGCGTTAGTGACCGAGGCTGTTTTAACACTTCTGAGGTGTTTGTGTTTAGCTTTAATTTTCTTCTTTGTCAGTTGCTGTACCCACACATATTATATATTGTTTTTTTCAGGACAAGAAGGACTTTCTTTTCATGACATTATTTTGTTCAAATAATTTATTGTATTGTGTAAAAAATAGTAAAATATGGTTAAAATTAAAAAAAAAAAACACTTTTCCTGACTTTTCTTTATAAATTCTTTTACTAAGCTTCAAAAGCTAATGAAAAAACGTGCTAAATAGATTTGACTATAGGTCCTGAGTTCAGAAATACCCAATGTTTATATGTTTTTTTGCTTTTTTTTTGCATGTTTTAGGTTAATAAATACAAGTAGCATTTAGCTGTTTCAAAACCATTTTTTTTTTAATTAGGGTAAGTGACACTGTAACACCGATATCTGATATGAATCACTGAATAACCCCCCACATGTACACATTTGTATAAAGTAGACATCCCAGGGCATTCAACTTGGGGTAATTTGACACTTTTCACTCTGTCATGTTACCACCAATCTTTGACAAGTTTTGGCGTAGTAATTTTGTGTGTGTTTTATTTCCACACACTTTGAAACTTAGGTATGAATTTAAAGGGGCTCTTCTATTTTATTGCCAAAAAACCCCCAATATATGTTCAGCAACTTCTCCTGAGTATAGCGGTACACCACATGTATAGGTGTGCTAGGTTTATGTGGCAGGTACAGGGCAAAATTTAGGATATGGTTATTGCAGCTTTAAAACGTGTATTTATTATGTAATACTTGTGACTACATTTCCTATCATGCTCAGCCAGCCAAAAGCTACCGTAGCAGAATAGGAAATGTAGTCTATAGTAGGAAGCACTGATCTTTGCTATCCTTGCTATCCTGCAGCGGCATGGATCAAATATCCAGCTGCTGCGGGCCCCTATCTACTGCTGGGGGCCAATGCAAAGCAAATATGCAAAGCAAATATGCAAAGCAAATATCCCTAGCGGACCACATACAGACATAACATGTCACTGGTCCTCTACGGAATAACTTTTTATTTTTATACAATTTATTATTATTATTTTGAATTTTTTTATTTATTTAATTTTTAATTTTTTTTACATTTTTTTATTTTTATTTAACTCTAACCTTAACCCTATGGTTAGGGTTAGTACAAACCCTAATTCTAACTCTAGGATTAGGGTTTTGATGAACTCTAACCCTAACCCAAGAGTTAGGATTAGCACAATAGGAAAAAAAAAAAATGTTTTTTTTTTTTATTAAAAAAATCATTTGGGGGGGGCTGGTTGTTACTGGGGGGAGACCAGGGGGAGACTTGACACACTATATTTAGTCTCTCCATGCCCCACGATCACCGTGGAGCAGGGAGAGACTATAGCTGTCAAAGCAGGCACCTGCTTTGACAGCTATTAACATCCGGGCGCTGTGATTGGCTGTCACAGTGCCCGGATGTTTCCGGGGGGGTCCTCAACCGACATGGCTGAAGTGTCTCGGTATCGAGACACTCAGCCATGTTGTTGTTAGCGCGATCGCGGTATGCCAGCGTGCATACCGCGATCGGACCTGCATGACGGTCCTGGACCGTCATCGGTCTCTAAGTGTGTTTCTACCGATGACGGTCCAGGACCGTCATCGGTCGCGAAGGGGTTAATAAAGTTACACTTTATACAGGAAGCTGGTTACGAGATACTTCAACCAGACTGTTCCTTATATGACTAACTGGAGACTAGTGGGTTCCAAAAGGGGGACTAATGGATTCTTCTTGAAATCTCCCTTTGGACACCTATGCCAGAGTATGATGTCATATTACGGAAGATCTGTGCCACTTGATTTTAATCAAGCTTGATTCAACATTACAGAATCACAAATATTAGCTCCTTTATGAGGACAAATGAGTGAATAAACGTCCATACGCCTCACAAAGGTAATGTTTGCTTCAGGTGACTAAGTTTTAAGCACACAGAATGAGTGGGGTGATTGGGGGCACCCAATAGGATGATCTACTCCTGAGACCAAGTCTGTGCTGTAGAAGCGACAGACCTGATCTCCTGACATAATAGTATTGTGATGAGGTGCCAAGTAGTGTCTGTGCACCACCCTGATACTTCATGCGGTGCACACTCTCATCACTAGTGCTGGCCAAGTAGTCAGTACCAGACAAATAAAAAAAAAAAACAACAGCTGACCAAACTCATGCAGTGCCCCCCAGAGCTGGTACCCTAGGCAAATGCCTGAATTGGCTATGTGTACTGTGGGCTATGTTGGTAGCACTATAGACAGGTTTAGGTGCTCACTAGATAGTAGATGAGGTTGATTTTCACTAGACATGTGTATTCGTTTACGGACGAATGCATTTTTGTCCGAAAATAGCAATTTCGTTCATTCGTTTGAAAAAAGAATAATGAAAATGCTAAGCTAACGAAAGCCGAATGAACGAATGGCTAATAAACGAAAATCATTCGTTCATTCGTCCATTCGTAGTACTATTGGCATTCTATAAGCCGAAATAGAGTCGGTTTATAGAATACAATAGCATAGTACACTACATTCCATAAACCGACATAATGAACGACTTTCGGTTTATGGAATACATGAAAGTCTATTGGCATTCTATAAACCGACTCTATTTCGGTTTATAGTAATGCCAATACTATAGCACGAATGGACGAATGATTTTCGTTTATATTAAACCATTCGTTCATTCGTTCAACTTCTTAGCTTTCTATAATCCGAAACAGAGTCCCCATTCATAAATTTTTATGAATGGGAACTCTAGTTCGGTTTATAGAAAGCCCATAGTATTACATGTAATCCATAAGCCGAAAGTCTATAAACCGAACGTTCAGATAAAATGAAGGGAGACTCTGTCTCTGTGTAGTGAAAGGCAATAGTACTATTACATTCATTACAAATGCCGAACGTCTATAAACCGAACGTTCGGTTTATAGACTTTCGGCTTATGGAATACATAGAATCCTATTGCTATTCTATAAACCGAACGTTCGGTTTATAGAATAGCAATAAGATTACATGTATTACATAAACCGAAATCCTATAAACTGAACTTTCGGTTTATAGACTTTCGGCTTATAGAAAACGTATAGTAGTATTGCCTTTCTATGAACCCATTCATAATTCTTATGAATGGGTTCATAGAAAGGCACTACTACTATATGTTGTCTATAAGCCGAAAGTCTATAAACCGAAGGTCGTTGGTTTTTGGGGCAAATATGGCACAGATAGGCTTTTCTGGGGCACTAAAACAGTAAAATTCACTGCACCTTTATGTGATGGATAAAGCAGCACCGAAACAAACTAGTGTTCTACTTCTAGTAAAACATAGACAACAATACAACAGGTGAATAAGTACGCTACTCCAAACACTCCACACACTTTAATTACCCTTTATATGAAGTACAATCTCCTCCAAGTGTTATGCAAAGGGAAAAGACATAAAAGGAAACTATAGTGTAGTATATCGTGACAAGTGTATCTACAACCAATAGGATAAATCCACTCACATTTACTTAGGAACATAGAAACATAGAAACATAGAATGTGTCAGCAGATAAGAACCATTCGGTCCATCTAGTACTTTTATTAGTCCCCCGTTCCCGGTCTTATAGCTAGGATAGCCTTGTGTCTATCCCATGCATGCTTAAAATCCTTGACTGTGTTTACCTCTACCACTTCTGCTGGAAGGCTATTCCATACATCCACTACCCTCTCAGTAAGGTAATACTTCCTGATATTACTTTTAAATCGTTGCCCCTCTAATTTAAGACTATGTCCTCTAGTTGTGGTAGTTTTTCTTCTTTTAAATATACTCTCTTCCTTTACTGTGTTGATTCCCTTTATGTATTTAAATGTTTCTATCATATCCCCCCTGTTACGTCTTTCCTCCAAGCTATACATGTTAAGATGCTTTAACCTTTCCTGGTAAGTTTTATCCTTCAACCCATGAACCAGTTTAGTAGCCCTTCTCTGAACTCTCTCCAAAGTATCAATATCCTTCTGGAGATACGGTCTCCAGTACTGCGTACAATACTCCAAGTGAGGTCTCACCAGTGCTCTGTACAATGGCATGAGCACTTCCCTCTTACTACTGCTAATACCTCTCCCTATGCAACCAGGCATTCTGCTAGCATTTCCTAATGCTCTATTGCATTGCCTACCTACCTTCAAGTCCTCTGAAATGATTACTCCTAAATTTCTTTCCTCAGATGTTGAGGTTAGGACTGTACCAAATAGTCTATATTCTGCTTTTGGGTTTTTACGCCCAAGGTGCATAATCTTGCACTTGTCCACATTAAATGTCAGTTGCCACTGCTCTGACCATTTTTCTAGTTTAGCTAAATCATTTGCCATTTGGCTTATCCCTTCATGAATATCAACCCTGCTGCAAATCTTTGTATCATCAGCAAAAATACATACTTTGCCAACAAGACCTTCTGCAATATCGCTAATAAAAATATTAAAGAGAATGGGTCCAAGTACAGATCCCTCAGCCATTGTCTAATCCATTCAACAATATTGAAATCCAAGCTCAAAGATTTCAGTTTATTGATAAGCCTTCTATGTGCGACAGTGTCAAAAGCCTTACTGAAATCTAGGTAAACAAAGTCTACTGCACCAAACTGATCTATTATTTTAGTCACCCAATCAAAAAAATCAATAAGATTAGTTTGGCATGATCTCCCTGAAGTAAACCCATGCTGTCTCTGATCTTGAAATCCAAGCAACTTTAGATGTTCAACAATCCTATTCTTTAACAAGGTTTCCATTATTTTCCCCACTACTGAAGTAAGACTTACTGGTCTATAGTTGCCCGCCTCCTCCCTACTACCTTTCTTGTGAATGGGCACAACATTAGCTAATTTCCAATCTTCTGGAACTACACCACTAAGTTCTTTTGATAACTTTGGATGTATCCCATCAGGTCCCATCGACTTATTTGTCTTTACTTTAGACAGCTGAAGTAAAACCTCTTCCTCTGTAAACTTACATGCATCAAAAGACTCATTAGTCTTTTTCCCTAAATAAGGTCCCTTACCCTCATTTTCATTTGTAAAAACTGAACAAAAATATTCATTAAGGCAGTCTGCTAAGCCTTTATCCTCTTCTACATAGCATCCTTCTTTTGTTTTTAATCTAACTAATCCTTGTATTAATTCAACAATAACTGCTCAGTTTCAAATAACATCCAGGAGCCCCACTGGGGTATAGCAGGCAGATAATTTCTTCAACTTACCTCAACTCCAATGCAGATAAAATAACAAGGGGAGAAGGAACCAGGCTTGAGTAAAACACATTTAATACACCACACAAAAAGAGTAAAAGTCTTACATTAAAAAAAGCAATATTCCATGTTCTGGGGGCACTTATAAACTATTTTGGGCATAGATGACACAGAAAGGATTTTTGAGTGCACTAAAGCTGTTTGGGGGCATCTATGGTACCTCAGGAATCTGTACTTGGACCCATTGTCTTCAATATTTTTTATTAGAGATGTTGCTGAAGGTCTAGAAAGGTATGTCTTTTTTCTGATGATATAACAATTTGCAGCAGGGTTTATTTTCCTGGAGGGATAAGCTAAATGACATATGATTTAGCTAAACTAGAAAAATGGTCAGAGCTGTGGCAACTGACATTGAATGTGGATAAGTGCAAGATTATGCAATTTGGGCATAAAAACACAAAATCAGAATATAGAATATTTGATATAGTCCTAATCTCAACATCTGAGGAAAGGGCTTTAGGAGTAATAATTTCAGAGGATAGTAATAATTTCAGAGGATGTAAAGGTAGGTAGACAATGTAATGTAAAAATACTTGCTTGCATAGGGAGAGGTATTAGCGATAGAAAGAGGGAAGTGCTCATGCCATTATACAGAGCACTGGTGAGACCTCACAGAGTATTGTATCCCAGAAGGATATTAATACTTTGAATAAGAAAGGCTTCATGGGTTGAAGGATACAACTTACCATTGAATGTTAACCCCTTTGCGACAATGGAAGTGCCTGGCACGTCCTGCGGTGAAACAAGCAGTTTTGATCGTGAAAACCACTCTGATTGTGCTATTCTATTGCCTTGATTTTGAGCACTGAAATTCTGGAGCGATCGTGGGCGCCATATTGCAGGAGCAGCATGCTCCTGCAATATGGTTGTGCCCTCTTGTGGTCAGAGCTTTGGAAGTGAATCTTTGTTTACTTCCATCGCTCTGAATAGCAACAGTGCAACAGTGCAATGGGAAAAAAAAACTTACTTAACTTAAATCCAGGATTAGGGTTAGATTAGCTGTTAGGGTTAAAATTAAATTAGGGTTATCATAAGGGATTGGGTTAAAAATTAAATTAAAACATATTAAGAGTTAGCATAAGGGTTAGAGTTGGGGTTATATTTAGGGTTAGGGTTAAATTTAGGGTTCGGGTTGGGGTCAAAAGGTCAATATATGGAAACAAGCATATTTCTGAACTCGGGACAACATTTAGAAACTATTTCGATGGGATATTTTTCAATGATTGTATTTGTGTATATTATATTTTAGGTCAAAGTTAGAAAAAGTGTTTTTTTTCTTTTTTCATCATATTTTATGATTTTTTTTGTAGTAAAGTATAAGATATGATGAACATAATGGTATCTAATGAAAGCCCTTCTTATGACAATAAAAATAACAATTAATTTGTGTGGGTACAGTATGCGCGAGAGAAGAAAATTACAGCTAAACATAAACACTAGAAAATTGGGCAGACTAAATGGTTCTTATCTGCCAACATATTCTATGTTTCTATGACAGGCTGTTTTAGGGCACTGAAGCTGTTTAATGGCAAAGTTGGCACGGACAGACTGTTTTGGTAGTACTGAAACGGTTGGGTGGCAAATATGGCATAAGCTGACTGTTTTGGGGGCACTGGCTAGCATTTTTGACAATAGATGACACAGGTAGGATGTTTTGGGTGCACTGCAGCTGTTTGGTGGCACAAATGGCATAGACAGACTGTTTTGGAGGCACTGGCACAGGTAGGCTGTTTTTGAAGCACATAAGCTGTTTCGGTCAAATATGGCATAGGCCGGCTGTTTTGGTGCACTGAAACTTTTTGGGGGCAAAGTTAGCACAGGCAGGCTGTTTTTGAGACACTGACACTGTTTGGTAGCAAAAAGCACATCAATCTGTTTTGGAAGCACTGAAGCTGTTTGGTGGCAAATATGGCACATGTAAGCCATTTGGGGCAGTGAAGGTGTTATGGGCAAAGGTGGCACAGGCAGGTTGTTTGGGGGCAAATATGGTATAGCAGGCTGTTTGGAGGCACTGGTACAGGTCAACTGTTTTAACATTGAAACTGTTTGAGGCAAAAGATGGCACAGGTAGGCTGTTTTTGGAGCACAGTACTTGTTTGGGGAACATATGGCAAAGTCCGACTGTTTTAGGGGCACTGGCTAGCATTTTTTGAGCACAGATAACACAGGTAGACTGTTTTGGGTGCACTGCAGATGTTTGGTGACATATAGGGCACAGGAATAATGTTTTGGTGCACTGAAACTGTTTGGTAGCAAAGTTGGCACAGGAAGGCTATTTTAGAGACACTAAAGCTGTTTGGTAGCCATCAGCTCTGCAATCTGTTTTGAAGGTACTGACATTGTTTGGTTGCAAATATGGCTACGGTAGGCTGTTTTAGGGGCTCTAAAGGTGTTTGGGATAAATATGGCACAGGTAGGCTGTTTTGGGAGCACTGAATTTGTCTGGGGGCAAATATGGCACATGTAGACCATTTTGGGGCACTGAAGGTGTTTTGGACAAAGGTGGCATCGGCAAAAGGGGGCAAATATGGTACATTTGCATGATATACAAAGTTTGTGTATTAATTGCTCACTGGAATGATATATAAAGCACAGTATGTACATTTACTGAGTTTTGGCATCATATTCAAAGTGTATATATTAAGTGTTCATTTTCATGATATACAAAATGTATGTGTTTACTGCTCATTTGTATAATATCAAGTTTATGTTTGTATTGATCGTTGGCATTATATATACAGTTTATGTATTTACCGACCATTGTCTTTATATTTAAAGTTGATGCATTTACTGCTCATTAAAATGATGTACAAGTTTTCCATATTTTCTGCTCATTGGCATTGTATGCAAAGTTGATGTATTTCCTGTTCATTGATATGCTATACAAAGTTTATGTATTTCTTGCAAATTGACATGATACATAAAGTTTATGTATTTACTGCTCATTGGCATGATACATAAAGTTGATGAATTTTCTGCTGATTGCAACACAACAAATGAATGCAAAACATGGAAGAGAAAAAACAAAGTATCATAGTGTAACACTGTATGGTTTAACAGGAGGTGTATAGTGGGGTGTATATACACTCACAAACGAATCTTCTGAAAAAGCCCGTCAACAGATAACACTGATGATCCTCACGTTCATGGAAAGTTTTCTTTTAATAAATCTATAAAAGATTAAAAAGCCAATGGTGCAGTATCCAAAATCAAACACAAATGAAATACAAAATGACACTTACAGCTGCTAATCTGCACATGGACAGCGGAAGCCCGATATTATCAGTGAAACGCGTTGAGAAAACATCATATTTGTACCTCGGAGTGGTGGGAGTTGGAGTTGCACACAGACTCTCCCACAGTTGCGAGCTCATAGCGCACATGTGTATGTGCCTATGTTTCTGTAAGTGTCATTTTGTATTTTATCTGTGTTTGATTTTGGATACTGCGCCATTGGCTTTTTAATCTTTCATAGATTTATTAAAAGAAAACTTTCCATGAACTTGAGGATCATCAGTGTTATCTTTTGACAGGCTTTTTCAGAAGATTTGTTTGTGAGTGTATGTATACCCCACTATACACCTCCTGTTACACCATACAATGTTACACTACAATACTTTGTTTTTTCTCTTCCATGTTTTTGCGCTCCCTCATTTGTTGTGTTGCTGTTTAAGAATACCAGAGGAGTATTTTGTGGGAAGCTGCATTTTCGCTGGAGAGTATTGTTTTCACTTTTGTGTTTACTGCTGATTGGCATGATATACAAAGTTTATGTATTGGCTGCTCATTGACATCATACACTATGTTGATGCACCTGCTACTTAATTGCATGATATCAATGCAAGGAGCAAAATACAAAAGAATAAATTATTTCAACTTAAATGTGATTATTTCACATTAGATAAACTCAGATAAATATTATAAATGCTATATAACTACCACCACACAATAGATAAATAAGAACCAAAAAAGTACATCATAGTAATTAGTATTTTGTGGTCTGTAGCCCCTCAATTGGTCCTAATTTAGCCATGGAGTAATTTAAAACCAATTAAAAACTACTTAGATAGCTGTACGTGTTACTAACTATAAATACATATGCCTGTAAAGCTTCAAACGCCGGATCCCCAATCAAATACCAGATCCTTTGCAAGGGCGGAGATATTTGACCTTTAATGTGCAGTGAGAATTTTTCTTCAAAATAGGCACAGAGAGCAGGTGTTATCCCGATTTCTGGTCAGATAATTCAAGTAAAAAATAGTTGTGAGGAAAACAGAAGGAGCACACTTAAAACAATAGTTAGCCAAATGATATGTGTGCACAAGATAAAGCATAGTTATGAAATGTGGCTGTTTACTATTGTCTTAAACATTGCAACCTGTATTGAAAAACTTTTAATGTGCTCTCCTTTTCAATCCAATTTCACCAAAAATTAGGAGATTGTACTTACTGTCAATGTACACAATAAATCATCAAAATAGTATCAATATTATTTTATTTACAAAAATGAATACATAATCCCCCAACCCCCCTAAATCTCCAATGAACTAGTTGTCATCCATTTAATATTGTTGGTTTAAAAACTGTACGGTACATATAGCTTACAGGCAACAATAACTTATTTTTACAAAACTATTTCAACATAAAGCATAAAAACAAAACATGCTGGTAATTAGATAAATCATTTAATGGGGGGGGGGGGATCAATAATTATCTTTTTCAATAATGTGCACATGAAAATCTTGTTTAGATATGATAGAAATCAAACAATTATGCTGTCCTGAATTTTCTATTCTTTGAGTTTATTGGTGGCTGCTTTCACGCTAGGTTTCTGTTGAAAGGCTTTGTCAATTCACATCATAATTTTAAAAACTGCAGGTAGGTAACCACATTTTCATTTCTGCAATAAGCCAGGGAGATTTCTTCAATATATCCTTTATCTTTAAGACCTGTTATTACTCTTCTTGCTCTATGCTATACCCCCTAAAGTGCATTTATATTCTCTTTAAGATTTAGTGGCTAGACATGTGGAGTATTCTAGGAAATATATAACCTCTGCTTTATTCTGTACCTCTTTCATTTGTTTCTGTATTGTATCCCTCAAGCATTGAATCCCGATATCCTATTTTGCTTTCTTCACTGCAGATGTACATTGGGCACAAGGCTTAAGGGATTTTTACACAATAACTACCAGATTTCATTCCTGAACATTTGCTGCACATTTTTTTTCTATTTAGAATATATTCTCTGATACTGTTTGCAACTCCCTTCTTCCTATATTGGACACCATGCTGTCTTCTGGTTTATGTTCTTATATTAACTTGGTGTATTGTTTCTTTGTTTATAACATTCTCCAAAGTCTCTTTAGACTAAATCAAAGCTTTAAACCTTTCTTTCCATGTAACGACATGCGTCTGTACTCTGTGGTTGAAACATGTATGCAGCTATTCCAGGAAGAAACCATCATATCATCAGTCAGGTGCATAATGACTAAATTACAGATTAGAGAGTCCTGGTATTGGCTCAACTAAAATTATTTATTGAAATATCAATGCCAATGTTTTTGTAGGCAGAATTTTTTTTTTTTCATTTAGCTATACAAATATTGCTTGTATGTTTCTGGAAGTAAAACATATATTTTTGTAAAAACAAATGGTTTGTTAAAACAAGATGAAAAAAGATGATAACATTATGTGTCTACTTAAGCACAATAAACTATATTAACGGAAAACAATGAAGGTTCCCCGACTCCACTTGGGAAGGGTGGCCTCTGACTGACTGCACCCATGTTTTAGATGAATGATATAATCACTCCCTGATTGGTTAATACATGTAGTACGTTTGTTCCCAAAGTTCTATATCCATTTTTATTATGTGTCACTTACCCAGTCTCAGCATCTGTGGAAACATCTCCAGGTCTGTGCCACACCTTCTTGACATGTTTTTCTTCTTTGTATGTTTGTCATTATATTTTTCAGTTATTGTCACAGCGGAGGTGTTATCCTGGCCAGCATTGGACATTTGCTCTTATGGGCCTGGTGAGACTTGGGGTTGAAAGAACTGCTGGGCCCTTGAACTCAAGGGAAAATTTGGGTACTTTGTCTGTGTTAGCAGCTGTCAGGATGTAATCATGGAATGTTTTGTCGCTGGCTTATGTTGTTGTTGTTAAAAGCGGTGGCCACTCCACCCTACTCCCTTTGCGCAAATTGGCACGCATGGTGATGGCAGTGGCCAACAAAACCGTATTACACTGCTGGGTTAAACCAGATGCCCCCTCCCTGAGCGTTTTCAAGGAGAATTTATTCTACCTATTCAGGATGTGCTGGTTATCTGCACAATCCACAAAAGAAGTAAGCAGGGAACGCTTCTTTACTGCATGGCGCAGAGACATTGCCTCTCTGTCGCTGGACTCCCAATCCCAACTCAAATCCATTTTTTTTTTTAAATACACCGTGGTACATGGGTCAGCTTCTCCAGGGCACTACCTAATTAACCTCCCACTTAGGGCTAAGACACATGCCCTGCGGACTCTGCGAGTTCACTCACAGACTCTGGAGGCGTTCACCAAGGATTATGTTTTACATACTTCATTATTGAACGGATTGTCACAATGTTTGTCCCACTTACCCAACAAGCTTCCCAAATATAAATGGAGTTAAGCTAAACTGACTGTATAGGTCACAAAGACTACGGGAGACACAGGTTTGTTTATTTTGTTTATTTTTATATTTCACTGTCCCATACAGTGTACAACCGATTCTTTCTCCACTGAATCCTATGCTATACATTTTTTATGATGCATGTAACTGCCTATTTCAACATGTTTGTCATATGTGATTTTTACCAAAATAAAAGTGAAAAAACAAAACAAAAGCGGTGGCCACAGCCCTTTCACCATATTTCATGTGATTGCTTTATGTGGTCTAGACCATGGCTGGTGATATTTGTATTTAGGTCAGGTTGTTTTTGAATTTGACATTCAAAACCACTCACCAAATGAATAAACCCTCCTCCTTATCATATATTCAGGGCCGGGAGCAGTCCAAACTTTCCTGGCTCCCTAAAATACACATGGGGGTGCCAGGTCAAGTTGCTGTGTCCCCCATATTTCGAACAGTGTTGGGAAATGCCATAAGATTCCCGGCACCTTACACACACACATATGGGGGCGGACCAAGTGGCTCTGACCCCCCTAATATCATCAATGGGAGCTTCCCAATGGATCCGGGTCCACTAAAATACTTATGTTGGGCAGGGCAAGTGGCCCTTACTCCCCAGCAGTGGTGTATCTTGGTTTTGTGCTACCCTAGTCAGACAAAATTTGGGCACCCCCCTACCCACACTGCACACCCACAACATGCCCCATAACCCACATCACCCCATTACATGACCCCATCCCATTCCTTCATCATCCCCATTACATGCCTCCTCACCTGATTAAATGCCCCCATTACCGCCATCATCCCATTACATGCCTCCATCACATGCCCCCATCACCACATAACATGCCACCATCACCACATTACATGCTCCCCATCACCCCATTACATGCTCCCCATCACCCCATTACATGCCTCTGTCACCTCTATAACATGCCCCCATTACTTCATCCGAATCACATGCCTCCAACACCCCATTACATCACTCCCATCACCCAATTACATGCCTCCATAACCCCATCACATGACTCCATCACCCCATTACATCCCCTCCATCACCCCCATCACATGCCCCCATCCCCCCTCACCCCAGGACTTACCCTTGTCCCTGGTTGATAGTGGAAGGCAGCATGGTGTCCTGCAATGCTGCCTGTTCAGCTCCCCGTGTGGTGAATGCAGATAGGTCACGTGACCTTTCAGCACTTTCCCCGTCATACTGCATGAGTAGCCGAACAGGCTCCCCGTGCAGCCTGCTGGGAGGCAGAGCGGTGGGAATGGGAGATCTTCAAATCTCCCCAGCCTCTGCTGGCCAGAGAGTTTATTTTTTTTTAAAGGGGCAGCTTTTTTTATTTTTTATTTTGTGCTGCCCCCCCAGGGGAAAACAAGGCAAGTGCCACCCTAGGCACTTGCCTTATTTGCCTCATGCTAAATACAGCGCTGCTCCCCAGACCTCTGTAAATTAATGGTGCCAGATATTGCCCAAGGACCCTATCCTCATTCCCCTCCCCATAAATGACATCAGACCAGGGTCTGCCCAAAGACCTTTGGCCCTGTTACTAAAAACATGTATCCCCCCTATTATTGAGGGGGCTAGGACTTCTGCAAGTGCCCCTGCTAACCCACCCCAATAAAGTATCTGGGTCCGGGGACTGCTCCAAATGAAATAATTCAAATAAATGAATAAAAAAACCCTACCTAACCCCCCACACTCCTCTACCTTACACTGGTGGGAGGATGAAATATTAAGAAATCCTGCTCCCCCACCCCCAATAAAGTACCTGGGTCCAGGGGCTGCCACAAATGCCACCAGACACCATGAAAGAATTCAAATATAGTTTTGCAGTTTTAAAGAAAAAGTGTGCACAAGTGATGTATGCCAGTAAACTAATATAAAAGTATATATATGAAAGTGCACTTAGCTTGTTGTTTGCAGTTGTATCAATCTTGTAGCCAGATATACATACAGTGAAATATCCAGGCTCAAAGTGTTATCACCAGAAGTGGACCACCAGGAATTATATCACAGCGGGTGGCGTTGTAGTTGATTCTCGGAGTATAAGAACGATTTCCAGGATGAAGGAACAAGGAGGGAAGGAGAGACAGAGCAATCAGAGGCAAGTTTGATTTTAATTAAGAACAAACAATCCGCTTCGACTGGGGACCAGATGCTGCTGAAAACAAGCCTGTATTTGTGCTTGTGAAACTCGGAACAGTCTCCATAACAGATAGGTGTGTATTTCAGTTTTGGCTCCTCCACCTCCATTCTACGTGACCAACCCATGGGGAGTCCTGCATCTAGCCACATAGCTATTGCCTTGTGAGTTGGCTATACCTATGGTGACCTACCAGTGGCATTGCAGGGGTGCTAGAGGGTACCATGGTCCCCCTACAAAATAATCTACCCCTCCATTTGCCCACCCAACTGAAACTCTGTACCTGATTTTTATTTATTCCTGCCATAAGGGAGCACTGATCAAGCCTAACAACTGCAGTTCAGGAACCAACTTTAAAAGAGCCTACCCAAAGCTGATGTCTGGTGTCCGTTTAATGCCAGAGACAATAAGTGCTGCACAGTGATTTTCATTAAACCACTGGCCTGTGTGTCTTGGACAACCATAACTCCCACCTTGTAACCTCAATGTTTATTTCTAAGTGAGGCATCTACCTACAGGGGGTGCAATATCACAGTCTGTCTGCCTTTGCTGTGAATCATCTGCATGCTATAACAACAACAGTAGCACACCTACCAGGGACTTTTCAGGAGCAGTACTAACAGGCCAGGTAGAAAACCCCGTACCAATCCGAAGTGCATGAAGGTAGCGGGTGCAGTAGAATTGGGGTGACAAAATAGCTGGAAAAAGGAGGTCAGGAGAGAGGGGAGCTGGAGCAAGTATGAAGTAAGAAGTATAAAGAAGATTAACAAAAGGTACAGAGGATGGGCAGAGGAGCTGGATCAAGAAGGGAACTGTGGCACTAAAGTCACATGAGGAGCGTGGGGAGTAGGGCAAAGGAGCACGTATTGTGATAGAGGACCTGGAGCAAGGAGGGGTTATAGAAGAGCTGGATAAAGGAGGGGGTATAGAGGAACTGGAACAAGGAATGGGGATTGAGTAGCTAGAACAAGGAGCAAAGAATGGGTATAAAGGAGTTGTAACAATGAATGGGTATAGAGGAGCTAGAGAAAGGAGAGGATATAGAGCTTCATTTCTTACATTGTCCTGGTTGCTCTACTAGAATACTAATTTGTAAAGCTGTAAAAATATCTGGCAATCCTTATACATCAAAAGTCTCTTGGCAGTTGAGCTGGTAATCATTTTAATCAGGTTAACGCGCTGGATATCAATGGTATACTGGTGCTCAGAAGAAGACATGCAGGAATTAGAGCCACACACAGGTTTAACAGTCCCCCTTCCTGCAAATAAAAGGTAAATGAGCAGGGAGGAGGACAAACAAAATTAAAATTGTCTCTGTGTATGTGTGTGTTTGTGTGTAAGTGTCTATGTGAGTGTGTCTATGTGACTTTATAAGTCTGACTGTATGTAAGGTTGTTTCTGTGTGTGGGCACAAATGTGTCTGTGTAAGGTTTGCTATCATCTAATAACTGATTAAGCTAAGCTAAGTAATTACAAACTTTTATTTTAGTTACTTGATTTTTTTTGTTTCCTTTTATTAATATTACGTTGTATATCTGATATCATATACTTTGTAAATAATTCTGATACATTCTATAATCTTGTTAAACAATTTCATAAATTGACACAATGTAATATTCAGAAGATACGTTTATAACCTGATAAATCTAAATAAAGATATACAGTATAAAACGAACTATGTGTTTGTGTGTGTGTGTAAGCCTGTCTGTGTGTAATGTTGTCTGTGTATGTGGAAGTGTGTCTGTGTAAGGGTGACTGTGTGTGTAAGTGTGTCTATTTGAGTGTGTATCAGTGTGTCTATCTGACTTTCTGTAAGGTTGTCTGTGTGTGTAACTTTGACTCTGTGTGTGTCTGTGTTTATAAATGTGACTCTGTTTGTGTGTGTCTATCTCTGTTTATAAGTGTGTTCTATATGATAATATGGCTATCCACTAATGTATATTTGCCCTGTGTAATAGCATTGGCATATATAATTACTGTAACATAGCTGTATTTTAATGTTAATTTCTGCCTACCAAATGTAAGTGCTCTCTAATATCCATGTAAACATTTGTAATATAGGAACTGAGTTCTTTCATTACAATGCTGCATAATAAGAAGGTATACATTTTACATATACATATTTTGTTTCATATATACATTTTATGCACTGCAATTGCATGCCAGTGGGGAGTGGGGGCAGGGGATGGCAGGGTCCAGGGGCCCCAAGCCCAGGGTCCAATCAATATTGAAGACGGCCCTGAGAATATTGCAATGTGGGTTATAGGATACATCCTGTGGGAGCAATCTGGTACAATGTGAGTACTTGGGCAAGTCCTAAGGGTTTAATCTGCTGTAATATGGGTGCAGGGGCAAGTCCTGTTTTCTGCCTTTGTATATTTTCATTAAAACATTGACTATAAATTATGTTTTGACATTATTTGTTAAAAATATATTTGATTATAGACGGATCTATTTTTAAAAGGAACGTAGCACAGGTTTTTTTGTATTTAACTGAAATAGATTGTGGTTCAATAATTAATGAATGTGATTTGCATGACAAATGACTGTCATTTGAAATGCATGGTCATTTGTATGGGCAAATCCCAGTAGGGCAAAGAGGCAGGTTGGATGACTCCCAAATGTCACAGGTCTCTCTGCACTGCCCCTCATGCTGCTTGCGAGCAAGTGGGTTAGGTGATACATGGAATCCCAGTGCTCTGACTCATTGAAGAGCACAGGAAAGCATAAGGTAAAAGAGAAAGCTGGTGCAGGGGGAAAGACATTATTAACTGTTCATTTAATAGAAGATGGATACATAAAACACAATTTGCTAAAATAAACGCAATGTAAAAATAAAACATAATTGCATGCCTTCAGTTATAAAAATAGGTAAATTATAACTTGAGAAAATGTTAAGTTCAGTTTATAATATTATTATCGAAGTTTACGGTGAAAAATGAGTGCTTTCTCTTTGAATCCAGACTAGAATGATTTGTCCTGTAAATCTCAGAGCAGGCAGCTGAATAGCATTAGGGCAAGTGGAATTTAGAAATGGGGAATATGATTGTATTATAAACTTAATTAGATGTGAGCTAATTAAATTTGTTTTTCTTATATTAACATGATCACAAGTATTATTGCTTCTCATCTGACTCCTTTCTTCTAGTCCTGCTGAACAGCGTTCTGTGGTAGTTTCAGATTGCAATAAGTTCATTAAGAAGATAAGGTGGAATTTGTGTATGAAGCTCAGCTGGTTGGAGGGGTCCCTGCTTTAATTACTGCAGAGGGTGTGCATATTAATTACAACACTAGTGATATTTACTGTACCTCTGGAACATATGACAGGCTAAAGATACTGACAGCACCAGATAATAAACTCAGTATGCTAATGAGCAGGGGAAAAAATAGACGAACTTAAAAATAGAGAGAAATAAAATTATTCATAAAGGATATTGATCCCAAAGTAAAGACATTAAGCTCTGATGAAGGGCAACAAAAGTGAATCTCCTCACTTCATCAAACAAATAACCAAAGTACAGAAATGCTAGCAGGGAGACAGATTGTCATTATATTTGTCACATTACCACACTCTTGAGAATACACACAAGCAATGAAGCAGTAAAAAAAATAAGATTTTTAATAAATCAGCAGCAAGCCAACTGTCACCTGGAAGAGTTCAGGTCGAAGGGGCTATGGTTTGTTTCTGCGAGATTGGAGGCAGGACACGGATACTACAATCTGAATAGTGAAAACAGATGAATGTGCTGCATATAAATATATTTCCAGTGCATCATGTGATAGAATATTGATGGTCAAGTCCATTGGGTTACATTGGTCAATTACATTATTCATAGAATTTGAGCACTGTCTATATATGGCAAGAACAACCAAACATATACTATGAAATTGAAAGTAAACAATTAATACAAAGAGCTTGATCTGTCTCCTGCTTTCTTCTACTGAAGGCTGCAATAATAATGCAGATCAGAAAACACAGACAATTAATCTAATAAATATGTATATATCAACATAGCTAATAAATATTCTGATCTGTATAATAAAAGAACTATACACACATATGGCGTCTTGGTATAAAACAATACACACATGTATTGTACTAATTCTAATTAATGCTAAGCAATAGTGCTAGTTTGTATCCTACATAGATACAGTTTTTGTTGGTATTTTGAGAAGAGTTTATTCTGTATTGAAACATCATTTGAAAAGACTGTACTGGATCTCTTTATTGTATCTTGAGGCCATCAATAAGGTATTTTTTTTACTGAATGATTTTGGTTATTATCCCATATATTTTAAACTGTAGAGACGAGTGAAATTCCTATGAAGTCAGCTGTATAAGAGATGATGGAACCATTATGTCCTGCACCGGCCATCTTATCACATATAGAGTGGCAAAAGATCACTGGTATTTCTCTTTTTTGTTTGATTCAACAACTTTCAGGAGAGGTGTCATTTATTCCAACATGCATGGCAACGTTTCGACCCCTTTTGGTCTTTCTCAAACCATGGCCATAAATACAAAACAAGTTTCCAGTGTGCTATATGGTGTGCTATAAATATGATCCTTAGAAGTGTCCTCATGTTTTATATATTGAGATGCAACCACACGATATTCGACCTGTTTGTTTTAATCAACAGGTGCACTTCATCTGTTTTCCAAAAGTGTCAAGGAGTCTGTTTAGTGTCCAACAAAAAAGCCACCTTTTGTATATTTACTGTTTGTAGAGCTATTAAATATTATTGATTGGGCTTGTTTTACAGGCACATGACCTGGGTACATTCTAGTTAACCATGAACTCGTCTGTGTTCCAAATTATTCTAAAGTCAAATGTGAGGCCATCTGTCTGGCAGCTTGGCCATGCAACAGGAAAATGATCCCAAGCAAACCAGCAAGTCTACAACAAAATGGCTGAAAAAGAAAAGAATCAAGATGATTCAAAGACGTAGTAAAAGTCCAGATCTTCACCAGGTTGAAAAGCCGTGACGGGATATAAAGAGAGCTATGCACAGACGAAGGCCAACAAAGCTCAATGAACTGTAGCAACTTTGTAAAGAAGAGTGGGCCAGAATTCCTCCATAAATATGTGAGAAACTGATACAGAAAATGATTACCTCAAGTTATTGCTGATATTGGTGGTTCTACAAGGTATTGAATTTTAAGGTCTACTTAGTTTTTTAAACATGGCTTCTTCATTTTGGTTTTACTTTTGTTGTGGGGGTCGGGGGGCATCTTCTTATAATCAGGGTCATCTTATATTCAAGCAAATACGGTATATACAGTGTAATATGTCATGTGTTGTTTTTCATATGTACCTAATTTTAAGACCTCCAAAGGAACCGATGATTGTCTCTGAGGGATGCCAACCAGAAAGCATTTCTGGCTGATACTGCTGGGTTCAGAGTGTCTAGGCACATGCTTGACATGGACATCCTGGAAAGTTTAACACATTCTCAGGAAGTTTAGGCTGTCCAGTGTAGCTATCCTGTTTTCATACCAGCACATGGATCTGGAGCCTCTGACTGGAAGGAACCATTCATGACCTGGGCTGGTGAGATTCTTAGCAGGACTGCATCCAGTGGTGTATCTTGGTTTTGTGCTGCCCTAGGCAGATACAATTTGGGCACCCCCCATACCCACATTGTACACCCATGACATGACCCATAACCCACGTTGCACACTCAGGAATGCCCCATCTCCCCCATGCACACACATTAAATGCCCCATCACCCCAATTACATGTCCCCATCACCCCATTACATACACTTTACATGCCACCATAACATGTCCTCATCACATGCCCCCATCACAGGGCTACTTTAAGACCCTAGTGGGCCCTGGGCAAAGTCTTTAGCAGTAGATCCCCCTAGACCCAATTTTTCTAAAGTTGCTCTGTAAAAAACTGTAATGTAAATGTAAACTTTTTAATATTATATGCAACTATTTTCATATCACATTCAACTATTTGTTTATGTATTAAAAATGTTACTGAAATATTGCATTTCATGTTTTTATTGCCTTTTTCTGCACCCAAAGGACTTCACACAGCACCATACAGTACTCACAGCACTTGCCATGCACCTATATTGCACCCACAGCACTTAGCTTGCACTCATATTGCACCCACACAATTTGGCATGCCACAGAAAATACCACAGTGTCACTTTGTCCCACAGATCTGCCCCTACAGAACATGCCACAGCATCACTTTGCCAATTAAAATAAGCCACTGTCAGGTACCAATTAACATGCCACAGTCACTTTGTCATTAACATATGCAACAGTCAATTTGCCTATTAAAATATGCCACCGTTTGTCCATTAATATGCCAGTGTTATTTTGCCATAATATGCCATGGCCATTTTGCCATTAATATGCCAGTATTATTGTGCCATTAATATACCACCACCAATTTGCCCATTAGTATGTTAGTATTATTTTGCCATATGCCAGTATTTCTTTTGCCATTAATATACCAGTATTACTGTTGCCATAAAAATGCCACAACCAATTTGCCCAATAGTATGCCAGTATTATTTTCCCATTGATAAGCCACAGTCAATTTTCCCAATAATATGCCAGTATTATTTTGCTGTTAATATGCCCCAGCTAATTTGACTAATAATATGCCCGTATTATTTTGCCATCAATATGCCCCAGTTAATTTGCCCAATAATATGCTAGTATTATTTTGCCATTTAATATGCCCCAGCCACTTTGCCCAATAATATGCCAGAATTATTTTGCCATTAATATGCCCCAGCTTATTTGCCCAATAATATACCAGTATTATTTTGCCATTAATAAGCCCCAGCCAATTTGCCCAATAATATGCCAGTATTATTTTCCCATTTATTATGCCCCAGCCAATTTGCCCAATAATATGCTAGTGTTATTTATCATTAATTTGCCCCAGCCAGTTTGCCCAATAATATGCCAGTGTTTGCCATTAATATTCCCCAGCCAAGTTGCCCAATATTATGCCAGTATTTGCCATTAATATGCCCAGCCAATTTGCCCAATAATAAGCCAGTATTATTTGCCATTAATATGCCTCAGCTAATTTGCCAAATAATATGCCAGTATTATTTTGCCATTTAATATGCCCCAGCCAACTTGCCCAATAATTTGCCAGTATCATGTTGCCATTAATATGTCCCAGACAATTTGCCTAATAATACTGGGGGTACAGACACAAACTTGACGCTGGTTAACTACTTATCAAAGCCAATCCTGTTTGTATGGGTCTACAGGACAGGTCAGTATTGCAACCAACACAGCTAAATCCTTATGAATTGTACAGATCTCTTGCAAGAATTGGGTCTGAGACAGGTTTTTGTGAATGATTTGCTGGGGCTGCGTATGTGTTTAAGGGGATTCTCTATCATCACCCTGAACATGATCAGCTCCTGATGTTCTTCAACATCTCAATTCTCCATGTTGTTCCACAGATGGATCTAAAATGCAGGATATTTGTTTCCCTTGATGTCTACTATATCATGTAGCATGTACATTCTACCTTCGCCCATTAACTTGTTATTTATCATACATATTGGACATGTGCAAAACTAAAATTTTCGGACGAAAATGTTATTTATTTAGTCTAAAACGAATTTCGTTCATTACTGCATTCGTTTCAGACGAAATTCGTTCATTATTTTCGTTTCGTTTTATTCGTTCGTTTTATAGAATACGTGTAATAATATTGGCTTTCTATAAACCGAACGAGAGCCCCATTCATAAGAAATTCTTATGAATGGGGCTCTCGTTCGGTTCATAGAAAGGCAATAGTACTACACGTTTTCTATAAGCCGAAAGTCTATAAACCGAAGGTAGTTCGGTTTATAGACTTTCGGTTTATAGAATACATAGAATTACATGTAATTCTATGTATTCTATAAACCGAAAGTCTATAAACCGAACGACCTTCGGTTAATAGACTTTTGGCTTATAGAATACATGTAGTACTATTGCCTTTCTATAAACCGAACGAGAGCCCCATTCATAAGAAAAGTTTCAGAGCAGACCTGTCAGGGTTGTCTTTTTCATCTTCTTCAGTACCTGTGTCTTGATATCTGAGTACCTGCAGTGTGACAGCAGAATATGAAGTGTGGTATAATAAACTACTATTGTCATGTTCCCTGTCTATGGGAAAATGGGGTTATAAATGTACTAACAGTTTTTTGATCTTGGCTACCGAGTGGGTCACCTTAGCAACTGCACAAACACTCGTGGCTGTTTCATTCCATAGGATTTTTCTGATACCCGGGCTGGTTTTTCTCGCTGCGGCTCCAATTACCTGATGTATGATTTGGCCAATTCCTACATTAACGCAGTCTTTTCATCATATGAGAATGTCTGTGCTCTTGTGAACTTCATCATAGAACTAATTTTCATGTCCACACAGAGATGTAGCTAATTTCCAAATGTGTGTATTCTTTGTTCTAAGTTAATAGCAGCACTGACTGAGGTCTCACAGACTTGATGCTACCCGCGGCTTCACAGAGTGGGGAAAGACTGGCACCTCTGTTCACCTCAGCACTTGATGAGGTTTGTCCTCCCCCTTATCTACCACTGTCCTGGCACAGGGAGGAGCCTGCCCAATGTATTTTTTTTTTTTTAAATAGGGGGCCGTGGCCAAATAGAAAAAAATGGCCCGGTTATATAAAAACAAATCGCAGTTCTGCATGGCATGGCACCCCCACCTCCTCTGAATCCTGTTGCTTGGGCACAGGGCACACCATGCACCGCCTGGGCACAGCCCTGCTCCAGGACCTGTAACTAGGGAACTCACACAGCAGGAGTATTTCACTCAAAAAAGCCTAGCCCCAAAGCCAGAGGTCCAGCTGGCCTATGACAGTGGGAAATACCAGTGACAGACCAGCATTGAAGTTGGTTGTATAACAGACACACTTCCAGGCATTTTTTGTCTGAGTCAACTTTAATAATATATGTATGTGAAAAAAAGCATTTTCTGGACAAAACACCATTTGAAAGGAAGGAGACAATTTTTCTAGTATACGTGATGCCACTCCTGATGTTTAACACCACCGAACATAATGTAATTGTTCTGCAATATGTCTGTAGAGATTTGGTGATGTTAAATTGGATTATTCAAGAAAGGCTTATTGAATTTTTTTTTTTTCTCTCACTAGAATGAAAAAAATATAGCAGAAATGCTATTATCAAGATTAAATGAACACAGTATCAATATTAAAGATTCTAGAGTTCAAAGCTTTGATGACACAAAATAAAAGTATGGAAAGCTTGCACAAGGGATATTTCGTATACCTACATGTGTCTATGTGATCCCCATTCGTTGCATGCCCTAGGTGTTCAGTACAGTAACATACTGTCTTGACGTACTTTTGAATGTTCAAATAACGTATATGTCTGACAGAAAAGACGAGATTTAATTGTATGACCTTAATGGTAGAATGTGGGTGGTTTAAGTGGAAGTTAGTGGATCAGAATTCACCCAGCATTATTCAATTATTATAGAAAAAAATAATTTCATCTAGCATAGGGTTTGAGTACTGGTGATTTTTTTTTTTTTATCTTCAAAGTGGTCACATTTGTAATAGAAGGTCAGCAAACATTTGCAGAACCGAAATGTGTTCCTTTAGTTAAGATGAATGGCACTGAAAATTGAAACAGGAAACAGGAAGGGTCATTCTGCAGAGAAAAATACTTGATGGAAAAGGTGGACTGGTAACCTGTTGCCTCACACCTGTACCTGTAAATCTGGTATAAAAACGAATTATGTTGGACCCAACAATATATCAAGCAAAATATGTAATACAACATAACCACAAAACATCGAAACACTAGATTAAATGCATACCACCCTGTAATAGTGAAAGTAATATTAGGGAAAGTTAGAGGTTAAAGGTCATATATAGCAAGCCTATGAAAACCACAAATAAGGAGTCCTAAGTAAAAAGCCACTCTAATCCAAACACAAAAACAAGTTGCCATTATAATATAAAAATGGGGCTACCATATATAGTGTTCTGAGTCTGGTACTGACTCGCATACTAACTGGGCACACTAGCTCTTGACACTTGTTTAGTGCACTTTCTTTTTGGCATAATGTATAGTAGTTGTTAAAATATCCTACTTGTCTATTTTTGCAAATCAAATATTTTGATCTGATTTATGATACTTGTTTGTCAATTCACCATTTTTTATCATTTAGATAAAATAGATCCAATGGCCTAGATACAGTGCTGGATGGTAACTCTGGCCAAAGTTAAAGATTTGTTAACGGACCACTATGAACTAACATATAGCACTATTCCGGCTGTAATAACAGTGTTTTGTTAAAAAAACTGTTATTCTCAATATAAGCGTTAATTTAATGCTTGGGATTGGGGGTGTAAAAGTCACTTTCAGTCGCCTAACGTCCCCCCTGGGAGCCCATTAATTAATGTATTACCCCCAAGGGTACACTGTGATACATGTAATAAAGGAAAGAAAACTGTGAAGAATGAAGGAGAAGTAAACTGCTAGAGAGTAGAATCCATAACTGAGTGAGAAACAAATATTGGGTTTCCACCTTGGCCATTTAGTTGCCCCATGAATAAAATAATATTCCCCCATGGAAAATGGGCTGGCCAAATGCCCCTAGTCCCAATAAGCCCATGCTGACATAGAACAGACCAGGTGCGTCCTGTCCGGCAAACTGTTGCCAACATTAGACGAAATTATCCTGCGGTTAAATAAGCGGTGCGTGCGATCTAAGCTCACAAACACCGCTCAGATGGTTCAGAGGCTTTAATACCTCGATGTCAAGGCATTAAGCATCACTGAAATTTGGTGCCTAGTACAACCGCAATCACTCCACGGAGCAAATCGCAGGCGCCATATTGGAGAGCAACATGCTCCTCCAATATGGCTGCTGCCCGCTTGTGGGAAAAGTGTCGTAAGTGATACTTTTTCACTTCTGTCACTTTGATTCTGTTGCTAGATTGCTCCTAGAGGCAGTCACCAACATTGCATTGATAAAATATTCTTTATTACCTTAATATCTAGGGTTAGGGTTGGAATAATGGTTAGGGTTACAGTGAGATTAGGGTTAGCATAAGGGTTAGCGTTACAATTAAATTAAAGTTAGAATAATTTAAGGGTTAGCATAAGGGTCAGAGTTAGGGTTAAAATTAGGGTTTGGGTTGGGGTCAAAAGGTAGGTGTAGGTGAAAATGGTTAGAAAACAAAAAAACACTAATTTTTGTTATTCCCATACAACTCGCAGAAAACAACAGAAAAACATGGAAAGTATATTTCTAAACTCTGGACAACATTTTTAAACTATTTAGATGGGTGTTTTTTTGCATTTATAATTGTGTAAATTATAAGTTAGAAAAGGTGTTTTTATATTTTTTCATCAAACTTTATGACTTTTATTGCAGTAAATTACAAGATAATTTACTATTTGTGTAGATACAGTAAATGAGAAAGAAGAAAATTATAGCTAAATGTAAACACCCCAGAAATGTAAAAACAGCCCATGTCACCAAGGGAAAGACAAGGTCAAAAGGTCATGTCACAAAGGGGTTAAATTAATAAAACTAAAGGTGTTGGGGATGGTGGCCAATGATGTGCCCCCAGTCTCAAGATATATTAAATTAATTGGCCAAGTGAGGCCACGAGCAGGCCTCATGCCCATGCAGTTGCTATGCCTGTGGACCCATACAATAAATGAATGAAATAAAAAAAGTCAATCTGTGTTGAGCGAACCCGAACCGCACTGTTCGGGTTCGTACCGAAGATTGCGGTTTTTGGACCCCGGACCCGAACACAGACATTTCACTCAAATCGAGGTCAGACTATAAGACTGGGATCCAGGTCCCCCGCAGAGCTGCAGGGGACCTGGATCCCCCTCTCTAAAAGCAGGGGAATGTCTGCACGATGAGCGCAGACCTCCCCTGCTGTTGCCCGGCACGACCGTCGGGACTTCTATGATGAAGCCGGGTCCTTCCGGCTTCATCATAAAAGTCCCGGCGGTCGTGCTTGGTGGCAGCAGGGAAGGTCTGCGCTCATTGCGCAGACATCCTCTGCTGCCCCGCTAGCCACCCGTCCTCCGTCATAATAGACGGAGGTGTCGGGCAGCATGGCGGATGTCTGCACGTATCGTGCAGACATCCCCCGGCTGCCCCCACTAGCAACCAGGGAAAGAATCAAGGTGAGGGGGAGGGAGGGAGGGGGTGGGAGACACACAGAGACAGGGGGGGGAGGGGGGAGACTAACACAAACAAGGGGAGGGACAGAGGGGGTAGACACACACAGACAAGTGGAAGGAGGCGGAGACACACACAGACAAGGGGAGGGAGGGAGGGGGGAGACACACACAGACAAGGGGAGGGAGGGAGGGGGAGACACAGACAAGGGGAGGGAGGGGGAAGAGAGAAAAGGGGAGGGGGGATAGAGAGAGACAAGGGGGGGATAGAGAGAGACAAGGGGAGGGGGGAAGAGACGTGAGAGGTGGAGAGAGAGACAGAAATTGGGGGGGAGGGAGAGAGAGACAATGCTGGGGGGAGAGACAGCTGGGGGAGGGGGAGAGAGGCCGCATTGGCACATAAAAGGAAATAAAAACAAGAAATGCATTTGTATAATATCAATTTTTTTATTAAATATTAAAAAAGCAATTTACACTATACAAGTTAAACTTTTTTTTCCTATAGGGTAGTCTTATATTCAGGCTTTTAGTTTTTTTCATAAAGGAATATACAAAGTTTGGGGGGTCGTTTTATAATTAGGGTCGTCTTATAATTGAGCAAATACGGTATAAGCTGGAGTCACGTACACGCACATCACATGAGCTCTTCTTAGTGTAGGGAGAGGATGCTGCAGCTGTGAGGGACAGATTAAAAAAGAATTCTGGTGTTGAATCTGCAAACTACAGCAATTTTTCAAACTACAGCGATTATTCAAATTACAGTGATTATTTTAGTGGGTGCTATACTACATATTTGTACCCTGCCCTGAGCCCAGTGCCACAGAGAGTGCAGTGCACTTGCAACTGCATGTGTGCCAGGCACATGACTTTAATCCTGTTCTGTTAGCTCAGTGGGCAACATCTAGGCATTTTTAAATACTGCAATTTATTACATTTGCGTCCTGCATTTCATATCTGAGAGTCAAATAGAACTGTCAAATACTGTGCTTACAGTGCACTTTGAAAAATTCTAATTGTTTTGGGTGCTAAATAGTACATTTGCGTCTTGCGGTGCACTTCATATCTGAGAGTCAAATAGAACCGTCAAATACTGTGCTTACAGCGCACTTTGAAAAATTATTATTGTTTTGGGTGCTAAATAGTACATTTGCGGCCTGCACTTCATATCTGAGAGTCAAATAGAACCGTCAAATACTGTGCTTACAGCGCACTTTGAAAAATTCTAATTGTTTTGGGTGCTAAATAGTACATTTGCGTCTTGCGGTGCACTTCATATCTGAGAGTCAAATAGAACAGTCGAATACTGTGCTTACAGCGCACTTTGAAAAATTCTAATTGGTTTGGGTGCTAAATAGTACATTTGCGTCTTGCGGTGCACTTGATATCTGAGAGTCAAATAGAACAGTCCAATACTGTGCTTACAGCGCACTTTGAAAAATTCTAATTGTTGTGCTAAATAGTACATTTACGGCCTGCACTTCATATCTGAGAGTCAAAAAGAACCATCAAATACTGTGCTTACAGCGCACTTTGAAAAATTTGAATTGTTTTGGGTGCTAAATAGTACATTTGCGTCTTGCGGTGCACTTCATATCTGAGAGTCAAATAGAACATTCCAATACTGTGCTTACAGCGCACTTTGAAAAATTCTAATTGTTGTGCTAAATAGTACATTTACGGCCTGCACTTCATATCTGAGAGTCAAATTGAACAGTCCAATACTTTGCTTACAGCGCACTTTGAAAAATTACAATTGTTGTGCTAAATAGTACATTTACGTCTTGCGGTGCATTTTTTGCAGTCTAATAAACAAAAAAATACAAATAAAAAACAATGTTGGCTACCTCCTCCTCCTCCAGCGCCACTTCATAGAAACATAGAAACATAGAATGTGTCGGCAGATAAGAACCATTCGGTCCATCTAGTCTGCCCAATTTTTTTTTTTTTGAGTACTTTTATTAGTCCCCCGTTCCCGGTCTTATAGCTAGGATAGCCTTGTGTCTATCCCACGCATGCTTAAAATCCTTGACTGTGTTTACCTCTACCACTTCTGCTGGCAGGCTATTCCATACATCCACTACCCTCTCAGTAAAGTAATACTTCCTGATATTACTTTTAAATCGTTGCCCCTCTAATTTAAGACTATGTCCTCTAGTTGTGGTAGTTTTTCTTCTTTTAAATATACTCTCTTCCTTTACTGTGTTGATTCCCTTTATGTATTTAAATGTTTCTATCATATCCCCCCTGTTACGTCTTCCACCTACACCGCCATGGTCACCGCCTCCTCAACCTATGGGTCACTTAGTATAAACTGAAAGAGAATACCCTGCACTCCAACCCTCTCTCAAATGAATAATTATGTTGATTCTCCTGGCAGCCATGCTTTAGATTTAGATTTATGTTCTTCCACAACTAAAATCAAAGATTCCATCTAGTGCTATTTTATGGCTCAGCTGTATTTGTAATTTGTATGCATTTTATGTTATTTTAAGTTATTTCCCTATCCACATTTGTTTGCAGGGAACTTGTCCTACTCTTACTCACATTTTACTTCCTTTTCCAGCCCCCTAGCCCTTTCCATGACTTTTTTAGAGGCATTTTAGTGGCCAAAAGTTTGTGTCCCCATTGACTTCAATGGGGTTTGGGGTCAAGTTCGGGGTCAAGTTCGAGCCTGCTGAACCCGTACATCCAGGTGTCCGCTCAACTCTAAAGTCAATATTAAATCTACCCTACCTACCTCTACTGTGCTATGGAAGAGGTGGCAATTACAATGAAATGAAGAAACCTGTAAAATAAAACCGTTTGAGTGCCATGAGGGAGGGCAGTGAAGCTGAAATGGTCAATTATATTTTTGTTTTTTCCCCAGGGTTAACCCTTTCAGTGCTATAGGAAGCATGCATTTAAGCAGATGATGCACATTTAGTTAATCTTTTTTGTGCCTGTAAGTTAACATGCATTAGCATGTATGATATTTTTACTGTTTATATTTACCAGTCCTCACTGAATCATTGAATGATTTTTAGGCAGCGATTAATAACGTTAGTGGTGGGCAATGAAACAAGAATGTCTGTTATGCTTAACGGGGGCCATTGAATCTAGGCAATATCAGTTAATGAATGCCCATGCTACTATGTCTTTATATATTTTTTATATTTATTGATGTCATTGCCTTTCTATCATGCTCATTTTAACCCTTTAACAGATTTATAGAATACATTCTCATTGTCATTGTACTTTTATTTGTTAAAATAGAATACACACTTTATACTCAAGTTTTGAATTTCATTTGTTTTATTATTACTATTGTTTCCTGCCAAGCGTAGCAGAAGTCCTATTTGGAAAATCCATTTGAAATCCCAATACCTCAATAACCTCTATTATTATTATGCACATATTTTATTCGTAAAAATTGTAAAACTGCCAATAATCAATGAAGGGTCATCACCAGATCATAACATTACAATGTGATAACTTTGCTTTGTAATGAAATTATGACAACTTGGCATAGGATTGCAATATAATGTAAAATCCCATATGCTGTTATATGTTGCAATCTGTTTTAGTGCTGCTTCAATTCTAATGAGTGAATGCTGCCAATAAAGCAATTGAAGATAACACTAATTGCTTATGTCTGTGATCCATAATTTTTATTGCTGCAGTATAGCTCTTTAGTCAAAATGCTGTTGTGGTGTTCTAGAACCTCAAGCATTGCTGCAAGGGACATTCTACCATATTGGAATCACCATTAGCTCTTTGCTTTCATTAGCTTCTTGTTCTCTACTGTCTTTCTGTCTCAGTCACTGGATTCTAGCAGTTTTTTTTATTTCTCATATTCTTTTATTTTATCATATAACAAGATTAAAAAACAAACATTTACACATTGGACATTACAGAACAAGAATAAAGGATGTTACATCATGTCTACAGTATTATAAAACAAACAAACATACATGTGTTCAGAATTTACAAATACTTTGGTGTCTGCGTAAGAGGGCAGGAGCAAAGAAGGGGAGTCGACTAATATCAAATTGTGTCCCATCACTTCACAAGGTCCAAGAGGCTTCACATTAACCCCTTAATTCTAGCAGTTTTAATGTTTTTACAAATTATTCTCAGTCTCTCACAGCAGGTTCAACCACAATTCATACACAATATAGAAAAATATCATTGCACAACCAAACATTGATAATCTCTCTTAAAACTACTTGTGTGTGGGTGGGGTGATACACCAAAAGCTTGGCCAGGTTTCAAATATTCACGCAAATATAAGTGTTGGATTAAGCATGATATGGACATATGGTATGTTTTAATCTATCCAGTGAAATGACCTGCTCAATGATGCAGCTGATGCTGAGTAGCTGACCGTGTAGTGGAGTCTAGCCAAAGTGTTACCACTTGGGACTACAAGTACAAGAAGGTATAGAAATCAGTCTAGAACATAATGAGTGAATGGGTCAAGATTTTTGTGGAGTTTTGTACTTAAAATTCTGGAATATGTTTGAAGCCAATGTGGCATAGGAAGATGTGATACCAGGAATGAAGGAAGGAAACTTGTGAAGAATGAAGGAGAATTAAACTGCTAGAGAGTAGAGTCCATAACGGAGTGAGAAACTATTATTGGGTTGCCACCTAGGCCATGTAGATCCTTGGCATCTATTACTTTTACTTGCCACCCTGCATCATGCAGATGTCATACGTGAACGGAAGGAAATCAATTAACTAATCAATTAACTAATGTTAGCAAAATTGTACGCAAATGCCTAAATTGGGAGAAAAATGTATTTTAAATGTAGACTTATGACATCACCAGTGGCTTCATGTGAATATTACACAGTGCTCCAGTGAAAACTGGTTCATTTGCATATCAAGCCACAGTTGATGTCATAAGCAGGAGACTCCACATCTACATTTAAAACACATTTTTCTCCCAATTTAGGCATTTGCGTACAATTTTGCTAACACAATACATAGATCAATGTTCAAACAATGTTTAGGTGATACAGTCCCTTTTTTTCATTTTATTTCAATTTATAAATTCAAAGACATAAAATATACATAGATACACATATGAGATAAATTATTACATTAATAATAAGAATATTTTGATTTTATTATACATATACAGTAAATACATTTAGATATATGTTTTAGATCTATATTATAAACATTGCTATAAAGTATGCAACAATTTTGAAACATATTATTTTCTAAATATGGATATTAGGATAATAAGTAATGTTATATAACATAAACAGTAAATACATAGTAGAGTATTTAAAGGTTATATGTAAAACTATCCTTATATTTAGTATTGTATAACATAATTTATTTCTTATAATATATTGGTAAGGTTAGATATATATGTTGATTCTTCCCTTAATGGAAATAAATCCTGATTTGTTTGTGTTTAATTCAGGATTATTTAGTTGATCTATGTATTTATGAAAAATAGATCCCCAACTATGTGTATCTAGTATGGAATACAGTCCCTTTAATTAACTTATTTCCTATTGGATACCTATGACTTCGGGGCTGGGACTGTTCATGGTGACTGCTTATACACAGACACTTCACTGCGACCTCTTGCGCAATGTGCAGTTCCAAATGTGACAGGTCAATGGAGGACAGGTGCTAGCGGGGCAGTTTCATCATGGGATCGCATAGAAGGTTATTATTATTATTAGGATTCAGGTTATTTGGGGTTAGTATTAGGGCTTAGGATTCGTGTTAGGGTTAGTATTAGGTCTTAGTATTACGATTTAATATTGGGGTTCAGATTTAGTGTAATGGCTCAATATTGGGGTTTGGGGATAGTATTAGGGGCTTGTACTGTGTGAGTATTTAGCATTAGGGTCAATGGTTAGGGGTTACTTCTAGGATTGGTATGAGGGCTCAGGGCTAGTTTTAGGGGGGTTCATTTTTTTGTGGGTTATTACTGTATTTTTAAGCACTGACATTTCAGCGCTGAACTGATAGTGCTTACACTGCCGCGATGAAACGGCTGCACTGTCAAACACCTCTGACAGTTCAGCGCTCAAACTGCCGCTCTTAACTGTCAGCATTGAAATAGACGAGATGAACTGTCCTAGACTGCAAAGTTACATGTGTCCGGATAAAAATGGCTGAGGTTATTGATCATGGAAATATATGGTCCTTTTTAAATGGTAGCAAATCTACATGACAACTAAGCGCATAACTAATTTGTAAAGTCAATGTAATGTAGCACTTTAAAAACAAACAAACAACATAGCCTTGTATATCTGCAACTTAACATATGGCGAAAGCTTATTCTTTACAGCTGGACTCAGATAGTTGCACAGATATAGGATGCCAGTAAGGTTCCAATTCCTTTCCTTCATAAATCTCCATTGCAGCCTGTCCTACATAATCAAGGGTAGCACAACAGTTTTTATGCCTGTGTGAAACCCTAGCAGTATTCAGACACAGCACCGCTAGTTGTTTTATTTAGAAACACAAGCTTTCCTATACCTGCAGTGCCATGCTGAAACTGGTTGATGATCTTGCTATTAAAAATCCCTTCCAATTCATCCCATTCTTTGGAATTCCTAACATAAAATAACTCCTATATATCCTTTTGCACATTACATAATTTCTTGACCTATTTCACGCTTCTATAGTTAACAATTGTTTCATTTTTATTGATCAGAAATAATTACTGAATAGTAGATGCATTTTTTTCGCTTTAATTCAGTAGATATAAACAACGTGGAGTTGGAGTCATGGCTTAATGTATTTCATCATGTATTTCTTGCAATAAGCAAGCTGATACATTTATTGTTAAATGAGAGATGCGTTCCTATTTCATATCATTTTTAAAATAAACTTAATTAAGCGTTGATCGTTTAATGCTACACAGATAAATAGAGTATCTAATGCCAATTAACATTAATTCCCAAAAGCAAACGTCTGTTGTCAAAATGGTTTAGTTCAAAGATGGATTCGGAATACGTTTTCAAATAAATACATAAATAAATAATAATAAAGTTACTGTTGAAGAAAAGTCAGAATAGTATGTGATAAAATACAACAACAAAGGAATTTTGAACTAAAACAAAATATATAATATAACGAAATCATTGTATCAAAGGAATTTTTACCCAAATGATAGGTTTTCTGCTTCAATATGGGTACCCATTGTTGGTGTTAAATATGCTTCTGTGTAAGACTGCATTTATTTAATTAAAATTATTATTGTTATGTGCAGTATTTCTTCATATCATTTTCTTATATCAATTATAGGTTAATATTCTTTGTTAGTTGTACATGTTTTTAAGTTGTATTGGGGAGACATGTTATATTATCATTAAGAAGTATTTACAATACTTTGTACCAGCATGTAATAACGAAATCATAAAAAAGAAATGCTAGCCATGCCATCCCATAAAAAGTCCCATGTAGACAAAAACAGCTGCAATAGAATAAATGAGTCCAGCGGGGAATATTACAAAGTTAGTGTATAGATAACCATTAGAGACTTGTAATAATAATACCCATATTGGAAATTAAAAAAATGCAAACAACCAACAAACAATGTAAGCAATTTCACTTTTTTGTTCTGTGTACTACTGACTATATGCATTTTATGATGGTCTTTAGTAATCCACAATGGTTCCTTTGCACTACTTAAATACAATTTAAACACATATTATAGGAATTATCTTTTAATACTCATGGCTTGCATTTTAAGGCTATTTGTTCTAGTTTTGTGGTGTAACTTGTCAGCCGTGCTAACAGCAGCCCAATGCCCAATCACATGTATCCTTTGCCTATTTGCACCACACATGATTTTAGCACTTTTTTTATTTTTATTTTTTATTTTATTAAAAAATGTGATAAAAAAAAAAATGACATTTTCATATGAAATAGAAAAAATTATATCAAGTTGTATACATGCATAAAAAAAACACAACAAATAGTCCAAAAAATGGTATGGTTAGTGCACTGACCACCCCCAAAACAATGAAGAAAACAATAATTGCCTGATATGTTGATTGGTCAGGTAACTGACCAAAATACATAGTACAATACAGCTAAACAATAGATGAAGTGCAGAAAATTGTTTGCAGTTGCACTCACAAAACTTAGCAGATTGTACGGCTCATCAAATAAATGACTGCATATGTTCACTGTTCCCTCCTCAGCCGATTTTCCAGGTGGTTAAGTTGGAAAAAAACAATGCAGGAACATATAAGAACAACAATGTATACAAATTTTTATAAATAAACAGTGGTATCTTAGATGTGCAGTTTGGATATGTCAGCTTGGCAGTCTTCCCAACTGGGTGCAAAACTTAGCAAAACAGAAATGAAGATCAACAGCTTTAAAACAATGAACAACTTTAAAAACAATAAAAAGTCCCAAATGTGGCCAATATGGGATCCAGAAGGCAGTACAGGGAGAACATAGACCACACACAATGGGTTTCACTCCTCGTGGGCTTCCTCCTGGCGTGTATCCCCTGCACTGCAGAATCAGTTGAAACATCTTTTTTGTAAAATTGACTCATTTAGAGCTTTGGGAATGTTCTGTCCTTAAAGTAATCTACTATCTCCCTGTTATTTGTATTTGTTGGTAGGTTATATAACGATGCGTAAAAGTCATTGAAGAAATTGCCAATTTCTTCAGGAGATAAGATGATTTTCCCATTTACCAGCAATTTAGAAATATTTCTCTCTGTTCTTTTAGCCTTCAACATATTAGACAGGAGACAATCCCCTGGATTCCCCTTGTAGTACCAATTGCGCTTAAGTTCTGTTAATGATTTATTTACCCTTTCGGTCAGAATCTCATTAATATTTAATTTGATTTGCAAGATCTTATACGCAACCTGTCTAGTTGGTGCCTGTTTATATATTTTCTCCCATCAGGACATGGCTATGTATAGATCTGATAAGGAGGTTTCTGCTGTCCTCTTTGACCTAGCCCCCATTGTGACACACTGTGCCATGCATACTGTGCCATGCTGATGTGAGAGTGTAAAATCGAGAGAAGGCATGTGCAATAGTCGCGATTTTAGCACTTTCACATCAGCATGGTACAGTGTGCTGGAAATTCCAGAAGCTATTTTTCCATATTTTCTTAAGAATCATTACTGTATTGAATAAGGGCATTCATGGGAGAGAGGAAAGAAGTGGGCATAATTTGGGTACTATATTTATGGGTCAATATAATAAGATGTCGCCTGTCACTGTAAATGCTGTTTAGTTGACATCACTTTTGTTCATCACCATAATGTCATTCATTGCTTCAGATTCATGCTACTCTTGATGGCATTGATCTGAGGTCTTACACAGGGAATGAAGTAAAATATGAAGCACATGGTACAAATCCTATAATGAGTATACAATGGTCTACTGAGATAGCTCTGAATATCGGAGTCAAAATCAGGCCCCCGGACATATTCAGATAATTTCAGTAAGAAGAAAACACTGGAATTTCGAACTCTGTAGTAAAGACCTCACTCTAATATGTTCCAAATCTGAAAGCAGCTGAAATGCAGCCAAAAGTCACCAAAACTAAGTGATAGCATCAGGAATCCCATTATATGCTCAGGGAGGTTTCACACCCTGAAAAAATTGTTGGAAACATGCAAACGCCTTCCAAATTAAAAATGGAAGCAATGGCAGAATGCCTTCGAGGGTTGTTAATTATAAACAGCCAACCAGTGACAAGAATTTAGTAAACATTGTGAGATAACCACATACCACAGGATTACAGAATAATACAATGATTTTATGTGAAGAAAAAACATTTGTAGTCAAGGTTCAAAATGGCAAGCAAGCTCCGAGCAATATTTGTGACAATAGTAATATGTGTTTATTGCTAGCAGTATATGAGGGACAGGCAGTACAAACGTCCTCCAATGTTAACTTATGGAGAAAATAAAGCGCTAGTTATGTCCCATTGTACCTTTAGACATACGTTCTGACAAGTAGTCCTCCAATTAGAATCCAGTCTTCTATTGATTTATTATGCATGAATGGTGTCCACAGTGTGGCAGTGATCAGTCTCCAAATTCCTCTTTATACTCGTAAAAAATAAAAAAAAACACATTTGTACATGTAAAAATTAAATGAATTAATTTACAAAAGCCAAATGAACAAACACTCTGAACACCACTACAAACCAAATAACCCCACATCAACCAGAAAACTGAACAATTAATAGGGGATTGAACTGTATGCATCCCTAGGAAACTTGAAATCCTATGTCTATTAATAATTCACAAAACTGGTTATTAAAACACTAATCAGTACAGCAATGACAGAGTGAGAAGAACATTTTGAGTTTATTAACCGATGCACTAGAGTAATGTGTCACAAGTCAACCTGCATGCAGGCTCATCTAGGCTATATCCAGGCATTTCTGTATACTTTTTGCTTTGACTGCTTGTTTATTATTTATGCTGGTTCCTGTCTTCTATATGTTTTCTTGTAATCTTGAATATCTTCCCTCGTCCTGTCTTAGAGTGGCATGTTTCTTTTTTTGGCCACAGAATGGTGCCTTTCTTAGTTCGGCCACAGAGTGGAACTTCCCTAGTTTGGCATGAATTGCGAATACAGCTCTGAGACATCCTGAGGGGGGCGGACAGGTGCCGAGGTGAGTGGAGGTGCCAGTCTGCCCCCATGCAGGGAAGCGAGTAGCATCAGTTCTGTCCGTGCTGCTCGCACTCCCTGCGCATAGTGATGATTCAGAGCATCGGCGAGAGAGAGACACTCTATGGGGTGGGGCAAGGAGAAAGGGAGAGAGACACAAGGCTATGAGGTGGGGGGATGGAGAAAGGGAGAGAGACACCAGGCTATGGGGTGGGGGTGGGAGAGAGACACCAGTCTATGAGGTGGGGGAGGGAGAAAGGGAGAGAGACACCAGGCTATGGAGTGGGGGTGGGAGAGAGACACCAGGCTATGGGGTGGGAGGGAGGGATAAAGGGAGAGAGATACCAGGCTATGGGGTGGGAGGGAGGGGGAGAAAGAGAGAGATGCATGGGGGAGAGGAATAGACAAACATGAGGGAGAGAAGCAAAATAGGGGAAAATAGCGAGGGAGAGGATAATGACAAAAGGGTAAAACAGACAGATGAATGGCATGGAGGAGAGCGAGGCAGACAAGACACAGATGACATGGGGAGAGCGAGACAGACATGGGTGGCATGGGGAGAGAGAGACAGACAGGGATGGCGAAAAGGGAGAGTGAGACAGACATGGAGGGAGAGTGAGGCAGACATTGAATGTCTGTGTGTGAATGTTTGGCTGCATGTGACATTGCATGTGTGACTGTATGTGTACATGTGGCTGCATCTGACATTGCATGTGTGTGTTCATGTGCCTGCATATGTATGTGACGCTGATAGTGTTACTGTGAGTGTAAATGCCTGGGAGTAGCAAGGGGCGGAAAAATATATGTTCGCCCAGGGCATCAAAAGGTCTTCCACTGGCCCTGCTTTAATGGCTGAACATCGAGGCATTAAGAAACACCGAAATTTGGTGCTCAGGGCACCTACGAATGATGGGCACCATCTGAGAATCGGATGTCATGAATTACCACTTCTGTCACTCTGTTGCTATTGCTAGACTGCATAAAAAGGCTAAACTAGCCTTACATCTTGGGTTAGAATAGGGGTTACAGTTACATTAAGGTATAGCTAGGCCAGTAGTGTATCTTCTGCAAGGCAAACAAGGCACTCGCCTAGGGCGGCACTTTGCCAGAGGGTGTTAAAGCACACTTCTGGTGCTTCAAACATTTTTGCTCCCTCCCCGACCGTCCAGCAAGCTTTAGCTCCTTCCAATTAATTGGGGTGATGGGGGCATGTAATGGACGTGGTGGGGGTATGTAACGAGGGTGATGGGGCATTTAGTGTGTTTGCAATGTGGGTGATGGGGGCATGTAATGGGGTTATTGGGCATTTAATGTGTGTGCAATGTGGGCAAAAGGGCATGTAATGGGGTGGGTGGGTGATGGGGCATGTCGTTGCGTGGGGGGTGCCCAAATTTTGTCTGCCTAGGTTAGCACAAACCCAAGATACACCATTGAGCTAGGCATAACTAAACTCCTGCATCACAACCATCATTTGTTGCACACCTCCATCTACCAAGTTGCAACACTTCCTCACATCACATTTTCACTATAACATCTTGCCCTTATATTTCTTTCTAGTATACCATATATCGCTCTGGTGAATTAGTAGGGACAGCCCATAGATGTGTACGTACAGTACAAGGCAGTGTGGGTCTCCCCTCTCTTCAGTCTGCCTGCCTGGCCTAGGCAGAACTACAACATTGGCTGTGATATTGGCAGCTTTCCAATGAATGTATAACATTTCCTTATAGGACATCTTCCTTGACCTTTACCTGTGCTACCAGCTACTGTTTTCATCTTTCTTCCCAGAAAACCCACTTGCAATTTAGACTGCTTTGTATGCCCACTAGACATTAGGTAAGAATAGTTTCTTACCATAGGAAACTATAGGTAAACCTATCATGTTTTGGCAAAATCATTTGACCAAAACCTTTACTTCACCTTTAAGTTAATGGCAAACAGATATTTTCCGGTCATAGTTAATTATACTCTTGATTTACTTATAGGTTGATGCTTTCATTAATGAATTGAAACCTCTTAGTAGATTAGATATTTGACATTAACGGACCTCTCTCATGCACAATAGTCCTGTTACAATATACTGCCAATATCATCTATACATTTTCTAGCCTACAAACTATCAAATGTTTCTGGTTCTGTTACTGGGATGAAAGTAAGTGTTTGGTGTGCAAAATACACTGCATGGCAGGCACCTCATAGCCTTATTTTAATATAACTCCTTCGTCATTCATATGGTAGCTGTAACATTTGCTTATGTGAACACTCCTCATTCACTCCTACTTCCTAACTGTTAAAAATTGCCTATGCATTCATATTTTCATTTAAATTCCCATTCATAAATATTCTCCATTCTCCCAAGCTTACACAATACTAACCAGTGGTCACAAGACTTTCTCAGTGAAGCTTCACAAAAAGTTTTCTCCCAAGTCTTTGTTTTTTTAGACAAAGACCGTGGAATGGTGTATAAAAAGCACTTTGTAGAAGTACCATTCAAAAATGAAATAAAACAGTTAGATACAGCTTTTCATAGATAAATATTTGCAGGGGGGGGGGGGGGGGGTTTAATCCCTTTTTAAGCACTTGAGATATTTCTATTTATAAGCACAATTTTCTTTTATCACTCTAGCTACAGTTGTCACAAGGGCAATTGGTCAAATTGTACCATGCAACTCGAATAAAGAAATCTCCTTTGCTGGAGAAAAATATTTAACATGAAGTAGAAGACATTTAAAAATATCGATCATACCAACAGACAGGAAAACAAACAGTTTATCTAACCACCCCAAAAAAGTATTCATAGACATTTCATGTTTTTAATAGAAAATATAACTTATTGTCCTTCACATAAGACTTCTTCTAAAGGTTTAAAGAAGATCATCATTTGGTATGTAACATTTTAAATGCCATTTGTCAGACCCCATTTCTTTTAAAATTGCTTTTGAAATATGAGAAGATTTTACACAACATATCTAGCTTGTTACCTACTGATAAAACTGGAAAAACAAAATACAATAGGTTAGAACCTAAGAAAATATTTTAAAATTAATATTCGGACTCCGACGTTATTTTAGTCAACAAGGCCTATTGATTTGTTTTTAAATAGGTATGATGAACATTTGTCACTTCAAACATTTGCATTAATGTTTATATATTTTGAAACCAAGATGGCAAGAATAAAATAATTGTTTTGTAAAATATGTAGCTTATGTGTGAAAATCAATTTTATTTAGCGGATATAATTTAAATGAATAAGGATCTACTCAATAAAGAGAGAATTGCAGGGAATTGAGATGGGGATTTCAAACTTAAAGCCAAAGTAGCTAAACTGGAAAAATTGGGAACATCTTCCAACTCACTATATTGACCAAAACGTTTTAACTTTCCATCTCAGTTCCTTGGAATTTCCTGCATCTCTCTCTTTATTGAGTAGATATACTATATTATATATATACTATATTAAAAATAAGCACTTGTTTTATGTTATTACAATAAGACATGACAACAATTATGATAAACGTATTATGCTTTGTTTTGTAAGTTTATGATGTAGGGCTTGACACATTTGTAGATTTTAGAAGTCAACCAGACCTATTCAGGAACACGGCTAGCTATGTTTAGGAGCCAGGGAATCAATGCTCCCATAGTGCTCTATAAGAAAATGAAACAAGTTAGGTGTTAGCATTTAGGCTTTTGGAAACCATAGCTCCCTGGCTCCTGGTTTTTGTGAAGCCCTGTATAGGTAGGTATGCATATAAAAACACAACTTACCATGAACGCAAGCAAAAATTAACAAAAATGTTACCCAGCAATGCAAAAGAAGTTCCCTGGAAACAACTTGATAGCGAGGTGGTCAAGGGCCATGTACGAATGAGGGGAGTGACATGGATATGAGTGTTTGGGTGATTGGCATATTTGGAGGAGGAGATTGAAAGAGGCGAGGGTATATAGGGAGCAGGGCCATTTTCTTTAATTCCAGGTCGGTAACAGCTTACCACCCAACCTCCCTGTTTTCGGTTGTTTCGTACTAATCTGTATAAAGGAGATTGTGTTATTTGGAATGAAGAAGCTCGGGGGTGCCTTTCCCTTAATCTTAATCTGAAAAATGAACGTGCCCACAGAGCTTATAGTCAGCTGGTGGTCAGCATTAGAAAAGAAAGGTGTTAATTAGAAAAGGCTTGGGGGGGGGGGGGGGATGCCCCCTAGGGTAATGTTAGAATGTTATATTTAATAAAGTCAGAGTATTTAAGTTACGTATTTGAATAAGGTATTTAAGTTAAGAGTTATTAAAGGATTATATTTAAGGGATAATTGGTAGATTGGCAAGGATAATGAACAGGTAGATTCTGTTTTTCTTGGGGGGGATCGGGTAAGGTAAAAGGGGTGCTAAGATTAAGGGGACAATCCCCACTGCTCACATACAAGAGAATCATATAAATGATTGTACAGTTTTGTAGCATTAGTGGAATATACAAATCCAACAATCATCTTTATCTGAAAAAAAATACAATAATGTACTTTGAATTATTGAAATACAGATAAAAAGTGGAGCATTATAACAATAAAAAAGGATGGAAATGGCAAGTGTGAATAGAATGGGTACTGTATACTTTGAATGCATCATGGAAGAGGAAGGGAATCAGATCCAACCACATCGATTTATTAGTGTGCGTGTAAAAAAACAACCCAAATTCGGCTCTTTCATTGTGTCTTCAACTCAGCAAACACTTCCAAGGACAAAAACTAATATAGAAAACCCAAATGTTAATTTGTCACAATTTCAATATGTTCAAAAAGCTCCACCTCCTGGCACTTTCACTTGGTTGGTCCATGACCCTAGGACGATCACTGACTAATTACAGGTTACAAGGCCAAGCAGAACTGTTATTATCAGAACACACTGCACATTAACTACTCATTAACTATTCACCCTGTACGCTTTTTTAAATATGTGTTTTTTTTAATCAAAATTACACTAAAAGTGACTGTCTAGTCCCCAAACCCACTTTGGTGCATGTTCTGCCTAAATCCCAATTTTAATATTTGACTCAAGCCACAGTGATTACTCTGCTTGTACACTACAGGTGTATCAGCACTGAATATATAGGCTCTGAGCAAATAAAGTTTTTTTCAATGTAGTCCCTTCCTGTGCAGCTGGAATATAATACATTGTGTGGAATGCAATAGACTTGCTCTTGTACACAGTAGTATCTCTTAACAGTGCAACGCATTGTCTTATGATATCACTAGAGAGACAGGAAATTATTCTCATTGGTTCTCGTTTTTTAATATTTTAAGCAATGCAAAATGTAAAACATGCATTTTAAAATACTTTAGTTTGGGAACCAGCTAGTCCCTTTAAGCTGGGTTCCCACTTACCTAGATGTGCATTCTCTAAAGGGCAGTTTCTTTTCAAGTTTTTTGGAGGTCAAAGGTGATGAGCGTTCTTAGCATGTTCAGCCTCTGTATTAAGCTGTAGTTACCATGGATATTAATTAGTGAATAGCCAGATGCAATATGGTATATTCAATGACCTAACATCATTTTTTGCTCTGTTTTTGTCTTCAAATTTCTATTTCAGTATATGGTATTCAATGACTTGATAAATGTCTTGGGT